>VZRU01012070.1:1223-64693 GCA_013398155.1 Pedionomus torquatus | reverse complement strand
CTGCAACCCCACGGGTGCAGGGAACATAGGGGATGCTTACAAACACAGGCACTAAGTAGAGGGAGGGTGGGAGGGCAGTACATGCTGTAACGTGGGGATGCTTTACAAATACGCATGGGGATTCTGGTGACTGCAGAAATGCATCATACACCGCAACACGTTGCAAAGGATGTGAAAAGTGCATGGAGCGTTCAGTTCATATTTAGAAACAAGGGAAAGGAGGTGCATGCCTTGCAAAGAGGTCGTTTCAAATATATACAGGAAAGAACGGCTTGTGCTTGCAAATATAACTTGATGTTAAAAGGAAGGGAAGCACATGCAACTTAAAGTGGCCTAAAAAAAAGCCAACCCGACTATAAAACCTGAACATGTTCAGGCTCCTGAAATCAGAGGTATAACTGGATCCAGCATTTACTGGCTTTAAGACAAAACTAGCTTTCCAAGGAGGGAAGTGAGGTGCATTGTTCAAAATGGAGATTGCATTGTTACAGTTTGGGGAAAAGTGCACAGGGCCTCTTTGTAAGGGTGTAAGCCTAGTTTTAGTTAAACTCAAAGATTAAAAGGTGTAGGTTGAGTCAAAAGTCTTGGCTTTAAATACTGCATTTATCTTAAGACATGGCAACCTTTAAAAGTCGTGTTTGGGTTAAAACTTGCTAAACATCATTGCGATTGTGTTTATTATTTATTTTTAACCTCTAGTGGCAAAATCGGGCTCAAATTTTTAAGGCCTGCACTTCTGTTTGTCCTTAATTAGCTCATTAGCTAATGTGGATTTTCATCCTCAAAAATTCATTATCTGAACTGAAGTACTTTGGATTTATTTGAATTCATTTCAGAATACAGAGTTCAAGCTTAGCTCTTTTTTTGTTTGTTTGTTTGTTTTAAAAAAAAAAGTCTCTGAAATAAGAGAATAGGTAAATTTAGGGATGATCTAGGGGTGTTTCTGAATTGGGCTGCGGGATAACAAACGTTGCTCCTGCACAAGTATTTGGCCAATTTGGAATGTGGGAGGAACAGGTTGTTGATGTAAACGCGTTGCATTTTAATTAAAAAAGGAGTGTACTTTTGAGTAGTTTAGCTGACGACTTTTTAAAAGGGGGAAGTACTGGCTACTAAATGTGTCATTTGTTTTTATTTGGGTGAGTTAATAGTATCAGCTGATTACGTGACTTCACAATAATCCTTTAGAAAACTGTGTGTCTGTCTCTGTATGTTTTAATCTGTATCCATACCCTCAGGAACCTAAATGAATCAAAATAACGACATATGTAACTAAGTTAATTTAATTTGGACATTTTAGAGGTGTTTTTTTTTTCTTTAAAAAAAAAGATATTAGTTTATGTGTTGCAGGGGTGTCCTGCAATCAAATTGAAAATTTATTACTTCATTTACTTTCCAATTTTACTTTTACAATCACTTTATTACTTCCTTCACAAAAGAAAAAAACACTGAAATATTCTCTTGACTTTTAACTCTTCATTTTCTGCTTAGTAGTGGTAACTTAAATATTTACTACTCTTTCTGGAAGATGCTTTTGTCAGAGTATTTTTATGCTTTTACTTGACTGCATCAGGGAATGTATTTTTTATGTGAGCATCCAGGTTGAAACTGAGTTCTACGGAGTATGGGCATATTCAGTTTTTCAAACATACTGAAGTGCTTTGGCAAATAACAAGATACCTCTGTGCATTGTTCTGCAAGCATGGACAGGTTTTATGTGCTATTTCGGTGTATCAGAAACCATTTTGATAACTTACATGTTTATTTTTCACTTAGGGTAACTTCGGTGAACTATTTTAAGATATTTTTAAGTGTAAGCGTTTTCATCCTTTTGCATTTATGTTGTTATTTTGGCAATTTACTGGCAGTTCTCATTAGTTCAGTGTTCGCCTAAAGGTTTTCTTCCCTCTCTCTCAGACTTGCTGTTGCCCTTTTGCAAAGAGAGTAGAAACTTTTCATTGGGTCAGCTCAGTCTGTGTCTTGTTTCTGCTGAAGAAATCCCTACGTTGTGAGCCCTGTTACACAGTGGTGGCACTTACTGAACTCTTAGTCACATAATCCAGGAAGAGATGCTTGAAATTAGACTTTAGAACAGCATTAGTAGGCAAGGCAAAGATTCACCTAACCTCAGTCGTTCTTGATCTGACAGCAGCCAGTGCAGAGAAAAGTCTTAAGAATTGGGCAAGCATGAAGTGGTATGTCTTCAGAGTTCCTCCATGGGTTCCAGTGCTCTATGATTCAAGTGCATGCTGAACCAGAAAGGGTCTTCAGCTGTGTTTAGATATGGGTCCTTTTCTTTTGGACATTTGTCTTCAAAATAGATGAATTGTAATATACAGTGGCAAAATTCTAGTGGTTAACAGAAGGGCTTGAAGGGAGTGTTTCCTCCATTGTTTTAAACTGGTCCCTGACAGAATCCTCCAGTGCCCACTAGGTTTTTCCTACTGGAAGAGATGCTCAACAGTTGTTCTCCACTTATCTTCCTGCAATCACGTGCAGCCTTTTGGGATGTAGTCTTGGGGCTGTAGAGTTTGTTTTGAGAGCAGGGTATTGAAAAATTCCAGGCTCAAACTCCTACTAATCAAGTTTTTACGTGTGAGTCACATCCCACTTAAATGGGTGACAGAATTTTTACAGCTTTTTCAAACTTACATTATAGAATGAATGGAAAAATCACAGTGCAGTGTCTCTAGCCAAGAAAGCCTCAGTTTTTGTGCTGTGCTGGGGAGTTTACAATATATCTTGAACTTGGATGTAGGAGTACTTTTGTTACTATGTTATTATTTAAGTATTTAAAGCAAAAATCTTAGGAATGATAAAATGCCTTTGATATAACACTTAATCATGGTACAGTGAAAGCTTATCTTGTGAATGCATATGATGTTTATCATTGGGGTTTTTTTTTCTGCTAGGTTGACTTTTGGTAGAAGGAATTAATGTGTGTGTAATGTCCTTTTTCTCTTCAACCTTCTGTAGATACAAAGGTAGATGTACTTTTAGGATAGGTATTCTATTTATCTTGTATCGCTAAACATTTTTGCCATTACTTGTTCACTGTAAGTTCTACTTTAGGCATGTCACAGTTGCATTATAGATAGCAAGTATTTTCCATATGTTGCAGAATTTTTAAAAAAGGATTTAATCAAGATGTCTAGAAGTCCTTCTTTTTTTTGTGTGTTTCTTGATTTTCTTTGTCAAAACTTGGAATCCTAACTTTAGGAAGAGCTATATATCTAGATTTTGGCTGAGGTAGTAATCAGTTATCTAACAAGCAGGTACATAGCAGTGGAGTTGTGAGACGAAAGGTTTGTCCTAAAATACATTAAATAAAACAAGTTTAGATGGATTTTGCTAGTCTGAGCATTTACTGTGATTGACCATCACTTCTGTTAACCAGTTACTTCACCAGTGTACTTTTATCTTCAGAATGAAAGAATTCACCTGGAAATGAGGTGCTGCATTTTGAGTGTCCGTAGTAATTTCATGTCTTAATGCATTTTCTTGCTCTTGAAGAATTGTTTAAATGGAGACATTGAGATAGAACAGCAAGATATGCAGCCTCTTTTGTCTGTCAGAGAGAAGATTTACCAGCCTCCCAAACATCTTACCTGGGTACCCTGAATGAAATCTGGCATCTTAGTGATCTGAACTTTGATTTGTAGCCTAGAGGAACTATTGCTAGTTCATCATGGCAGTTGTGAAAAACGGAAGAAGACAAGTTCTAGGAAGGAGACTGGGAAGAAGGCTAAAGGAGTCAATCTGTGGCCCATTCTGCTATATTGACATGCAAATTTACAGTTTAGCTGAAGAGGGTATTTGTTGCTTCAGTCATCTTTCTAAGTAGCTCTGTACAACAAATACTGTACCGTTGTCAAAGTATGTTTGTTATGAAAGGCAGAATAATTTGATGTGCTGCAGATGTGTTTATTGTCCAGACTTTTTTTGTAGGTCTGCGGTAAAATTCCATAGCTGACTGCAGCATGGCATAGAACTGGTGTAAGGTGAATAAACGTAGAGTGGGGCTGGCTCTCAGAGCTCGCTGACTTCCGAAATTAGTTACAGCTTGTCCTGAGTGTGCCCCAACTAAGAAATTGTCTGTCAGAGTGCTTTTTTTTTTGTTTTCCTTTTTCTCCCCCAGCTTTCTAGGCACAAAAGGGGTGTGACTGAGTACTTCTCTGACAGTGTGGGATCTCATTTGCTGCTTGTCTTGCATTAGTTATCTAAATGTTAAAATGATACCTTAGAATATAGGGAGTTTGTATTCCTGGCTCCTACCGAGAGTGTACTGATGGCTGTAAGGTTGACAAGCCAAATTTTTAACGTAAAATCAGTAGAGAAGCCTAGTTTGATTTAGAAGTGTACACCTGGCAGATGTACAAACCAAACAAAGAAAGAAACAGAAGTTTTAAAGTTCTAAAGCAAGATTTAGTTTTGTACAACTCAATGTAGTAGTCAAATTTAACTTAGGAGCATATGTTGAGAATTTCTGCAATGTGTTCTCAGAAAGAAGTGCTTAGGATCTGGTCTAGTACACGGTTATTTATTCATCAACTTCTATAGCTTTTATGGTGCTTGGAATGTCGTGTTAGATTTTAGGTTTAATCTGGTTTGTGGTTGTTTCTTTTTCCCGGTGAAATAAATAAATTTGGGCTAGATACAGTTGTTGCAGAGCAGTATTCAATTGGAGCTGTAGTTACAAATGCACCATTTTCAGATTTTTTTTCTGGATGAGATTATTTGACTTGTGAATATTAGAAACATGTTTACTCTAAATTGGCATTTTTAAAAGGTAAAAAAAAAAAAAAAGTGTTTTGTGTAAGTCAAAGGCTTTAGTTTTGGCTCATCACAAGAAAAAGATAAAGCTTTTTCTGTTTTGGTACTGCTTTTCATAACGTATTCTTTGTTACACTGATTCATTTTACTGCTTTTTCTTTGGTGTAGTCTGAGCAAATGCGCTCTCAAGAGGTTGTCTTTTAATTAAGAAACCAATTTGGGTATTACTGTGACAAACGTGTAGCTGTGTCCAGTTATGTTCACTTAGGGATTTTCATCAATTATGTTTTCTCAGTGGTATCTGACAAGAACTTGTGTGTTCCTCTACTTTGTCATTTGAAATTTGACTGGTACAAAGGACTACTGCAAAGTAGTAATGGGACAGAGAATGTCTGACTCTTGTATGTTTATTGAATCCAAACAAAAATAGGACAGTCTTAGTGAGTTTAGGAGGGTAGTCAAAAGCCAGAATTTCCAGGAGGAAGGAAAACACAGGAGAAGGCATGTTCTCAAAGGAGTACTTCTGCTTCCAGGACATCATATAACTGCCATGTTGAGAAGTTTCCTTAGTGACTCATGGTCTGGAAAACGAGTGCTACCCAGTTCTATTTTACTAAAGATGGGGTTTTATCTAAGAGTAGCGTAGTTGGACTTGACTTGTGGAACTTGAAGCCAAAAATTGATGTCTTATCAGGGGAAAATGGAAAGTGTCTTTACTTGCTGGGGTCATTTTTGTGGAGTGTGGTTGGAGGGTATGTGTGTGTGTTCTGTTTTTTTCCACCTTTTCCCCCTCTCCTGTGATGGATTACTGAAGTCTCTGAAACTCCTTGGTCTGGTCTGTCTTTTCTCTCCCCTATGGTCCATCAAGTTTATCCTTCCCACTGCAACTGTAAAAAGATGATCTAAGCTGGAGTCTTAGTGTCCTAGTGCTGGGAAATTATGAGGAAGGAAGAGTTTTTTGGAGAAGAGAAATGAGACCAATTGTGAGCTTTCTAATCAAGAAATGCTGGAACTGGTGTTTACTTACTATTTATTTAGGTCATACCAGTGTCATGCCACACTCCCTGTTTAAACAAGTCCGTGGCAGAATATTTGTTATGTAAGACCTCCATTCACCAGTCCGTTACTTGAAATATATTGGGCTGAAACACTCTGTTTACTGGTACTGTACATCTGGAGTGAAGGGATGGGTAACGTGAGTGAGATGAGGTAAAACTGGATTTTTGTAATTTTTGTTAGGCTACGTGTGTGCGGTAGTTGGAGCACAAAGAGCATGAAAGTCTCACGTAGTCATGATACAACCCTTCTGTGTTCTGGACGCTGATGTAACTAGTTCATTCAAATACTCATTCAAAAACTGAGGATATGTTAAAGATGCTTAGAATATTTTTAAGTTCCATATTCCCCTGTGGTAAAGAGTTAAGGAATAGATATTACTTTCTGTGTGCTTCTTTCAGTCTGAATGAAAATGGAGATGTGCTTTTTGGTTCCTGTAAACCCTGCTTCATTTCTAATTTTTAAAAGGGTCGTCATCAAATCAAATAGGTTGAATAGATGGAAAGTTAAAGAAATTAAAAAGCCCCAACCCTTGCTTCGTTAAGTGCTTCAGTAAATTCTGGTGTTGGATGCTCAGCCTCTTAGTTCAGTAACTTTATTTCAAGTATCATTAGGATGTTTTGCTTTAATATTTGTAATATAAATAATTTTAATAGATTATAGTAAATGTAGACTATAATTATTGATATCTATAATTAAATGTGCCATATGAATAAAATTGTTTACTCTTTAATCTTAATTACAGGCAGCTCTGCAAGTAGAGAATTCAAAATAGGGAGAGGCAACCATTGCAGACTACTTCATCACTTTTGGAGACAACTAGGGAAGGAATGTGATTTGAAAGAAGTTCATGCTAGATAGAAGTATAATGCTGAGACACTCAAGATGATCTGGATCCTGTAAATAGTGCAATCATGGCAGCAGGAGGCTATTGGCAGATCAGTTTATCCTCCCAAATAAAGCTATGGAATTTGAATGGCGTAGAAGTGGGCGTTTTCTCTCTTTGTACTGCCTCAAACTTGAAGGTGGAATTTGATTCAGGGATTTTGTTAATACGGTGAAATTTACGTGTAATAAAAACGTGATCTTGGGAAACTTCAGTATCAGTAAATTGACTTTATTTGAGAGTAGGTCTGTCTATATTCAGTTTGAAAGTCTAACCTGTCAGGTCATGGTGGTGTTTAAAGGAGAAGTAACTTCTGCTGCTAAACTGCTCTGGAATCCTCTTGACGTACTGCTTTGTCTGAAACAGAAAACATAATGCATGTTCTACTTGAAACAGCGTGCTGCTACAAGTTGGGAAATTATTCAGAGCAAATAATAACAATTATTTATCGAAAGTTATTTAAGCTATACCAAGATAAAATATTGGTGATAGCTGACGGAGTAATACAAAGTTTAGAGAAGAAAGCAGCAGTGTAATTCTTTTGACCAGTCAGTGTGGTCATTGCGCTGAGCTGAGTCACTACGTATACTATGTCACTTCCACATACTGTTCAAAGTATATATTAATGTAATGCACATATGTAGTGTCTCAAATCAAAATAAGTGTTTCATGTTGTTTAATCATCTATTGTGTAGTCTAAACAAGCTTGCACTTCTGTCTTAAATACTTAAATTGAGGTCGTTAAATAGATTATTTTTTAATCAATTTAATTACATGTCAGTTAACACTTTCTCTTACAGATAGTATTCAAAATTCCCCATGGAGGGCAAAATCTATGATAAGTAACCAGTAAATGATAAAATAATTAAGTAATAAGTAATTCAAACATACAAATGTTTCTGTTTGCTGGTGATTATCACATTCAAGCCTGGTAAAGTTTGCCCTGTGGAGGAGAGAAGATTTTTCTTGAACTTCTTCAAAGTTTGAGGGATTTTGTTGTTGTTGTTGTGTAATGCAATCTGTGATCTTCCAGAAACCTTCACAGAAGTTGAAACTGCTTATGAGGAGTGTGGACTGGACGTAGTGCCGTAACAGTGCAGATAATTAGAAACGGAGAAGTTATTATCAGAATTGCAAACAAGGCTAGAGTCCCTATTTGGAGTTAAAACCTGCCTCTATTCCGCTGCCTGAGCAGGTGGCAGAGGAGGGGTTCATCCTCTCAACCAGCAGAATACAAAAAGATTTCGGCTTAAGAGAGAGACTCCAGCACTTTGACATCATTATATCATATTTCATTGCCCTGCATTTTTAATTTAAGTTCAACAACCACTTAGAATGCTTCAGGATTTATGAGCGTCTTGGCAGAGAATGCCCATCTTGTTCTCAGAAGATTAGACTGCTTGGTTTTGTTGGTTTGGGGTACAGCAAACAACAGTAACAATTTTTAAGTGAAATTGGAAAGGGGAAAAAAATATATTTGAAATACTGTGCTACCAAGACATTAAATAAAAATGCGTCTGCAATATTCTACACCTTTGAATACTTTCCTTTTTTAGCTCTGGAAACCAGATTGTATGTAGAGCAGAATTCCCCAAAACGGTTTTGTGTCAGAAAACAGATTTGAGCTATTGATCAATGGTATGTGATGTATGGTGTGGACGGGGAGGTGTTGAACGCTACCACACAGTAACTGCTGCCTTCCACGAGCCATAACAGAGGAGCAGACAAACAAAGCAAATGTTTTATAACGCATTTTGTCCTGTTGTCTGAACTACTAATTTTAAAATTGCTTTTGAAACTTCTGTGCTTCATACCAAAGTAAGCATGAAATTGGGTAAATCCATTTAAATAGAGGATGAAGAATGGTGGGGCTAAAGCGAGCCCATGGTTATGTTGTACTTGCACCAGAGTAGAATTCTTGATGGTGTTGTGACATACTTTGTGTCTTGGTAACACATTTATTCTAGAGATCTAATTGTGTAGAAATATGCTTTCTTTTTTAAGAGGAAGTGTTAGTGAACTCCTTAAACTTTTTCAGAAAATACTAAGAGCACCTTAAGATTTTTGCTTCTCTTTTTTGATGTAACAAATGTACCAGTGCTTATTTCTTGTGAAAGAGTCATCAACAAAGATAGTATATGGGGAGTCTTTATCTTTCACTGAAAAGAAAAAAATGAAGCATAGAACAATTATAATTTTGTTCTCATAGTAGAAAATCTCAACAAATGAGAGGAAATGAGGAGCCTTTGCTTCTTTCATCAGTGTTTCTTCATTCTGGTTTATCTTCACGTGAAATTACTGGAGGGGTTTGTTGCTTTTGATTAATTTGGATAAAAAGGGGTATCATTCTTGCTGCTTGCTTTTTTGAAGGGCTTTTTGTGGCTTTACTGTGTGACAGGTGTGTTTTTCTCTAACAGTTGCAAACACTGAAAAGAATCCTAGTTTCTAGCTCTACCAGCTTTTTGTGATATTTGGACTCTGCGAAGGCCATTAGTGATTTCACAGTATCTGAAATCTGTTGTCTTGCATGACTGCCTACTAGGACTGTTCCTAGACTGTCCTGCAATATTGAGGGAAGCTTCAGGACGCTCAAGTTAATCTGTTAATGTGCATGTGTGGTTTTTCTTCTTTTCTTTTGGTCTTTTAATTAAACCAATTTATGCGTGCATAATTTTGGATCATGATGATAGAAAAGTTGGATTTAATGCAACATTTAATTTTAATGGGTTTAATGCAGATATTTCGTGCTGTAAGAATGCTTGGTTTTGTACCTGGCTGTGAAGCTCCTGTGTTCTTGTGTGTTTGCCATGATAAAACTTTTTCCACTGATCTGCACAGAAGCATATTGGAAGACAGTCATACAAGCGTTCTTGCATTTTCTATAGTCAGAACCCAAACTTAACTAAACTTGGAAATTTTTATGCCCAGATGATGTTGATCCATTAGTTCTGTAATGGAAACATTTGGCAGTTAATCTTCTATATTGTTTCAGTGTCTTAATTTGTTGCATTTAAAGTTTGAGAGGGAGAGGTGTGTGGTGTCATCTTGCCAAACTAACTTAATGACTGATTTATTTTTATTCTGGAATCATTTGGCAAACTATTACACATCAAGGTATTTCTTAAAGGTAGCTTTTCTTTTTGGGAACTTTGTTTTCCTTTTCAGTGCATTGAAGTTTTTAATGATGGTGTTTGCAGATTCAGCAGAAACTGTCTTTGAGTATCTGCCTGCCTGAGTAGGTCATTTGCTTTGGGTCCCCTGTCCCGGCCGTCCCCCTCACTTCCCATTAGACTTATTTCCTGTAATTATGGGAGCATTAGAAGGAATAGGGTGGGTTCAACAAATGCCAGAGAACCGTTTCCTCTTAGTGGTAACATCCCAGATGACTGGAATTTACTTTCTCTCTAAATTTTCTGGAACCACTTATTTGGGGGGGTCTGATATTTACAGAATTTGGTCAAGAAATTACTAATGTGAAGTTAAATGTTCCAGAATACTTGTGTCACTCTTCAGTCTCAGATCATACAATACTTAATATATGTCACTTTTCATTAAAGTGTGCATGTGAAATTGCGGTTTCTCCTCTGGATTTTCTCTGTGAAGAAAATGCATCCTGCTGACCACTTCTCTGTGTAGAATTGATAATTATGAAATATAGTTGTTGACCAGAATCCTACTCCAGAATCTAAAGCCATTTTTCATCTCAGCTCCTGGTTTTAAGCAAGAGGATGGTTTTATGGCTTATGAGATTGTCTAAGCTTCAAGGTTTGTTTTTGTTTGGGTTTTTTTTTTTAAAAAAAGGAAGCAGGTTTAATGTGTGCACCCTAATACTTTAACTGATAGCTGCAAACCAGGTATGTCTAGCTGCATACTCTTTTGTCATTTTGATAAAAGATTGAACTCTTCAATCTGTCCAGTAGTGCCATGTACAGAAACTTTCCTCTTTTGTTTTTCCTTCTGCTTGGCATCAAGGGTAGTGGAATTAAATGAAGGGAAGTGTATCATGTCATCTGCACTAGCATCTGAGAGTGGATTAATTATGCTCAGTGTCTTGCGTTGTAGGTAGTGAAACAGCTCTTTAGATGAGGTTTTTTTGTGTTAGGCTTTGTCCTTCCATAATTCCGCCACCACCGCCTTCCTCCTTCTCTCTTGTTTTATTGAAGACTGAGTATGGGGTTTTTGTCGTCATTTTTTAAATTGGGAGTAATTTTTATTGTCGTCATTTTTTAAATTAGTATTTTGGCTGAGGGAAATGTCTTTCTAACTAATTTAAACAATTAAAATTGTAGGTGCCATTTCAAAGATTCAGTAGATGCATATTATATGGGAAAGGCAACTGCTCTAAGGGTCTAAAGCAAAATTTCAGATATCTTGTGTATTTTATTTTTATCCTGTTAATTAAAATATAAGATTATTAGCTGAATTAGCACATTTATGTGACTGTGAATATGTGAATCCTTAGGGAGTTTGACACAGTCCTTGATGATAGATGTTTAAACTGGTTGATGTATGAATGCCGAAGTTCTTATTGTTGGTTTTTATTCCAGGTAGGAGAAGACAAAGAGTGCATCGTCCTCGTTCTCCAATATTGGAAGAAAAAGATATCCCACCCTTGGAGTTTCCTAAATCCTCAGAGGACTTAATGGTGCCTAGTGAGCATATAATGAATGTTATTGCCATCTATGAGGTACTAAGGAACTTTGGCACTGTTTTACGCCTCTCTCCTTTTCGTTTTGAGGACTTCTGTGCTGCTCTGGTAAGTCAAGAGCAGTGCACACTTATGGCAGAGATGCATATAGTGCTTTTAAAAGCAGTTTTACGTGAAGAAGACACTTCAAATACTACCTTTGGACCTGCTGACCTCAAAGATAGCGTTAATTCCACTTTGTATTTCATAGATGGAATGACGTGGCCAGAGGTTCTGCGGGTATATTGTGAGAGTGACAAGGAATACCATCACGTTCTTCCTTACCAAGAGACAGAGGACTATCCTTATGGACCGGTAGAGAATAAAATCAAAGTTCTGCAGTTCTTAGTGGATCAGTTTCTTACAACAAACATTGCACGTGAAGAGTTAATGTCAGAAGGTGTTATTCAATATGATGATCATTGTAGGGTTTGTCACAAACTTGGGGATTTGCTTTGCTGTGAAACTTGTTCAGCTGTGTACCATTTGGAGTGCGTGAAACCGCCTCTCGAGGAGGTACCAGAAGACGAATGGCAGTGTGAGGTCTGCGTAGCACATAAGGTGCCTGGAGTAACTGACTGTGTTGCTGAAATCCAAAAAAATAAACCGTACATTCGACATGAACCTATTGGATATGACAGGCATAGACGAAAATACTGGTTCCTGAACAGAAGAATCATTATGTAAGTAAACTAAGAATTTAGTGTTTTCTGAATAATGATACTGTATTGTGTGTATTTTTAATATATCATTTTAAAAGATTCAGGTAATCTTTCCTATTCTTACTGGCTTTTTTTTATGTTCTCTATTTATACTCAATTACATGCAGTACATGGTGTATCATTCATGGTGTATCATTCAGCACGATGTCATGATCAGCCTGAAGCTGTTGACACTAATTTTACTATTTTTTCCATTGCCTCACACATAATTTCTTACCTTCTGTTGCCAGAAGTTGAGTTGAAAGTTTGATTTTTCACAAAAGCCCTGATTGTGAAGGACATGTAGCTGATACTCTTCTTGCTCTAGTTACCTTTGCTATAAAAACTTACAGATAGTTTCCTCTGTGCTTAGGTTTTGTATCTTTCCTTCCAAACTGTTGAGGAAAAGATTGTTTAAAGATGGGTTTGTCTCACTGCTCTAATGTGCTGGCAGAACGATTATATTGTGCCTGCCATATGCTGGGAATTAGCATAAAAAAAATCCACAGTCACTCAGGAGGTGATTTTAAGATAAATGGGCAGGCTCCTTCCTCCCCACCCCCCCAATGTGTAGGCAGATAGTTAATTATATTCAGCTAAACTTGATCTATGAGACAGTGGGTTTTTTCCCAGTGAATTGAAATATTTGATGATGAAGGTTTTGTTACAGGCAGTACTTCAACTTATTTTAAACTAAAATATATCAGGCAGGTGCATCTTGATCCTTTGAAATGTACACATGTGAAAATTGTTTCTCTCCCACCTGGTAGTAATTTTAACTGCACTAGAAAAGACATCTTGTAAGGTTAAATGTATTGAATTTTATTTTCTAGTGATTTTTGCATTCCTGTTAAGAGTTCAGTGGGCAAATTGTTTCAGAAATCATAAATCAAGCTTTATGAATGTAAGCTATTGGGGGTTTATTTAAAGAGAAAGTATGTCAATATTCAATTTCAAATCGGAACATTAAATAGAAAAGTATTTTTAGATTTACAAAGACAAGAAGAAATGCAGTTCATCCATTAATTGTTTCCTGACTCTCTTCTGTACTCTCATGCAGATCAACTAGCTTGAAAGATTCTTTCCCTGCTTGTCCTGATCCCTTCCTCTTTCTATGAGATATTGTACCTTCTGCTAGCATAAATGTCCCTGTGCATGCTTCCAGAACAAGTTATTCCTGAAATATGTGGTCTGGATGAAAAATTTTTTAAATCCTCCTGATGGAATTGGAAGAAAAAACAGATATGCTGTTGTTCTGGTGGATCTGTAGCAGTAGTACTCTGTAATGGTGCGGAGTGGGATGGACAGAATCAACCAATTCCACTAGACGTTTCATGGAACTTTGCCATAATTAACTTTATGCATAATACACCTTAAAACTTCATGTGAAAGCCACTTCATAAAGGGACTAAAGTATTTACTACATAACTAAATTCCAGCTGTCATAATTTCCATAGATATTGAACCCTGTATTTTCATTTTTCACATCCTTTAAGTTGAGTTGGAATGCTGGATCACAAACTCAGCCGTTTCACATGTATATTCTGCACAGGATCAAACCACACCTGATAACTTGGATAACTGACGGATAACTTAACGGATAACTACCAAATGTCTAAACCTGAGATTCATGAATGATATTATCGTACAAGCTTTATTAAAATGAGTATAATGTATTCACTATATGCCATGTGATCAAATATATCAGAGGAAACGAATGGATCTAAAAATAATCTGCACAAACACTGATTTGAAATCTTGTCCAGGGGGATTAAAGAACTGAAATCCTAAATTCTTGCTTTTTTATATTTTTCAAAGGGGTTTTTAGGGTTTTTTACTACTTTTCCCTTCTCCTCTTCTAAATGTTATAAATCTGGTTTTCCCCTTTTTCAAAGGGTTTTGTGCAGTTGTTGTCCACTGATACTTTGATTTCCACACTCATCACCTCCTGAGGGTAGTACGCTTTGTTTACCACATCGCTGTGGTTTTGTTTTTCTTTTCCACCTCCTTTGTTTTTACAAAGATGGAAAAGCCAACACTGAAGAAGTCTCCTCTCATACATCCCCTTTAAAAAATATCAACAGGATTTAAAAAAAAAAAAAAAAGGCAAGAGAAAATTCATTCCTGATGTTTTGTTTCAAGCTGTTAACAAATAGAGTACGACTTCTCGGGGTCAGTTGCACTTGTTTTACTTGTGAAGGTTATTTCTGCAAGTTAGCAAGTTGGGGACGTTGGGACTTGGACTTGCATTCTTCTAGGTAACTGCTGCAGTGTTTTAAGAAGTTATCTGTCTAGAAATACTGACATGCATTGGATTTTTCAAGTGTCTGTGAAAGAAGATAATGAAACATTGTTTGCCTTTCATTTTGATAGCAGAACTAAGACACAGATTGTTATTCCTGAGTCTAAGGTATCTTCCTTAATGGTCAAAACCAGCTTCAGCTTTTTTTCCTGTGAGATCTGTCATGCTGTTTATATTCCTGTTGGATCCTCCTCTATTTTCTCTAATTAATTAGGAAGGTCTTGGATCATTATTTGTATAGATTACTTTAAACATTTTACTGAATTTTTCAGTTTCTAACTGTATTAGCATGCAATTCAGGAAGGGCTGTACCTACTTCATTATTGCTTTACTTGACATTTTCTGGCATCTTCTGTGTTGTCATTTTCATCAGTCTTAAAACTTGCCTCTGAAGCCTGGAAGCGAAGGAGGCTGAAAGAGGTAGGAAATATTCATGTGATGCTTTTCTCCCTTCCTCGGCCTCGCGTAATGAATGTGACTCAATGGCATTTCCCTGGAGATGAGGAAAACCTGTCCAGCACCGAGATGGTGAGGCTGCCCGGCTCCTCGGACTAAAACTAAAGGAGTCGGTTGCATCTTTCCATCCTTTTATGATACCCTCTCTGATTTCAAAGGGTGAAAATAGTGTCCCTTTAGCCCATGCAAGAAGATGTTCAGGGAAAGATAGCTTAAATCTTTTATTTTTTAATTTAAGTCTTAACTTTGCCAAAAAGAGTTGCACAGAACGATTTCTGCTGTAGTTCTTTGACTTTAGTGAGTTGATAATAAGCACTCCAAGGCTTCCACTGGCGTGCATTTCAGTCTTGAAAAGAAAAGCAGTCTGACCAAAGATGAGTTTGCTTATGCATGCCAGCAAGCTTATACCGTTTCCTTTCTGTCTGTGCTTTTGTCAAGAGAAAACTCCAATTCCTGAACTTCTGTTACTAAGATTGTGATAGCCTGCAATTCAAAAGATACTCTGTGCTCAAAACCTTGTATGAAGTAAGTTAGAAAGGGGATAAAATACTCCTGGATAACCTTATTGTCCACTTCCAGAATAGTATCTGAGCAGTTCTTTAATGGGTAGGTCTCGAATCCCATATGGAAAGATTAGCTCTAGGTGCCTTCTGCAGAAGAGTCTCTTCGTGGTCTGATGTCTTGATCCTTCACTGTCTCTCTGGGTTTTATTGGCCTGTAATACAACATACCTTTACTGGTACTTTTTCTTGAGTTACATAGGGAAATTGAAGATAACAGATAATTGCTTTTTGGTCCAATGGAACACTAGAATAGAAGGAACTAATGGGAAAGGAAAAGATGGATGCTTCTTGGGATTTTCAGATGACATACTATCCTGGATGAATTAGCACATCTGTAGCAGTTCCAGATTTGTTAAATGAGGGGAGAAAGTGGAAAAAGAGGAAAACACTTGGGTGATCACTGTCAAATTTTAAGCAAGGTGTAGCAGCCTTTCTGCCTCTCTGGCACATTGGTATCAGCACTGCCTGACTTGGTGGAATGGTGAGACTATAGAAAGTGTCCCGTGTTGTTGCATGTCTGGGTCATACAAGTTGAAATAATAAATGGCATATCTGTCTAGCAAATAATCATCTAATGAGCTAGGGGTTCAAAATGAAAGGTTAAAGTTCTTTTTAAGAAGTAATTAAAGTGTGAACTTAGCAACAGCATTATATTCTGCAGCCATGTTTGCAGGGAGCGGAGCAGCCTTACAATTGCTGCTTTGCTAGTGTCTTGCTGTCACCACTTCCGTTGGACATTTGCCGGGGAAATGCAGAAGGCATGCTTTCTCTCTCCTTGCTTTAGCATTTTGTTTCTTCCTTTTCTGTCCTCTTGCAGTATAAAGCTATGTTCTTGCATTCTCATATCCCCTTCCATCGCAGGTTTTGGGTGTTTGCTTTTATCTTCCTTCTCTCTGGGTTTTGTTCACAAAGAATAATAAAGGTGCCAACATTCCTGTTCTTGTTAGTAAATAACCTCGATTTAGAGGAAACATGGTTTAAGTAATAATTTTTCTTTAACATGGAAGTCTACAGGCATAAAATATTTCATGGAGTTACATGATTGACAATGTTACGATCTGTTACTTTTTGATGTGTAGTATGTGGTTAGTTTTCCTGAAATGAGGAAACGTGTTGAATTTAACAATGCTAACCTGGTAAAGCTAATGGAAAGTTACTGGTAGCCTAGAGGAGTAAACGGTAAAGTAGAATTAAGTGCTTTTTATGACAAAGGCCTCTCAGAAAAATGATAGTATTTCTTTGCATCAAAACCAAAAGTCTACTCTGTAGTAATGGCTGTGAGAAATTAGCAGTTGAATTTTGAGTAATGTTGCCATTATTAGCTTCATATCCCACATATTTCAGTAGTATTCTGATTGAGTTGCAAATATTAGAGTTGTTTCATAAACAGAACGTAGAAAATAGTAGGTAGATGACAATGAAGTTGTCTTAATCTTGTCTGGCTTTCTGAATATCTGAGGCCAGTTTTTGTCTGCTTTAACATATAAGCCATGTGGAGGCAGCCAGTCAAGAGGAACACAAACCAAACCTTACAAGGGCAGATCTTTCAAACTACAGTCAGTTTTCTATACCTGTTGACAACTTGGTTTAGGATTATTAGTGAGCCATAGGCTTGTAAAGCTTCTGCAGGTAGTAGTGCAAGTGTAGCAACAGTTGGGCTCCTCTTCCACCTGTAAAGGCCAGGCTGATGAAACCCTTTTTTAGTCATGAGCTGCTCCTGCCCAGAGCCAGCCTGAGCTTGGCTGCTGCTGCTCACCAAAACCTGACAAGCCAAGCTGAAGGCAAGCACCCTTCTGCAGAACCACATGGAGTGTCCTCCTTCCACTCAGCAGCCCCCTGGGCAGAGCCTGGTACCCGAGATATTTCCAGGTTTTTTTTCAGGTCTGGTGGCCCTGTTGAGATGCTTTGGACACTATGGTCCTCCAGTAGCCTTGTCTCTGCTCATGCTGTCATAGCGTGACCCAGATTGAAAAAACGTGGCAATCCCTTGATCTTTTGAAATGGTCGTATTGTGATTCTTTTCTCCCTTACTGATACTCTCATGGGTGAATGCCTTGGAAATTCTCATATAAAGTATTTTATGAATGTGGCATTCTACACTTTGAATTTTCTAACGTTGCTATTTCCTGAATATGCAGTCAGAAACACTACCCGGCATGGATTCTGGAGCCATACCAGAAAATTGTTTGAGACTTAGTAGTAGATTACTAGTTACAGTCATAGTAAATATAGTGAGAGTAATCCTCATTGCTAGATGAGACAAACTAGTTTTAAGGAGATTCTTCGGAAGCTTTCCTGAGGAGGTTGTCATGAGTATTTCTGAGGGGGTGAAAAAAGGGCAGGAAGTGAAAAAGGAAGATTTGGGTACTAAACTGGGTGTACTTGAGTGTCCTCACGTGATTTGTTTATTCACATTCAGATATTGGCATTTAATATTTTTCTGGAAAAAGTAAGCTGATAGTAATTTTTGTCACTTGCCCAGATATTTTAATTTATTTATTTTTCTTTTTTTAATACTCTTACAGAGAGGAAGATTCAGAAAGTGAGAAAGATAAGAAAATCTGGTACTATAGCACAAAAATACAGCTGGCAGAGTTAATTGAATGCCTAGACAAAGATTACTGGGAAGCTGACCTATGTAAAACTCTGGAAGAGATGCGTGAAGAAATTCATCGGCACATGGATGTGACAGAAGACCTTACTAATAAAGCAAGGGGCAGCAACAAGTCTTTCCTTTCTGCAGCAAATGGTAAGAATGTTTGGGTTTTTTTAGTGGGAATAGATGTTGCACTTTTAATCAAATCCTGCTATTATAAGAAGTTTGTAGAAGTTAAAAGAGAGGTTTGATGCAGGTGTATCAGCATGGCTGACTTGTGTAGGGCTACGCTTCATGTATTCCCAGGGTCTTGGAATGGCAAAAATGTTAGAGCTCCAATATTATGGAAAGCATGGAAGAATGTGTGTGTCTCCTCTGTACTTCCCCACCAACTTAATTAATCTACCGTGGAGCAATAAATGGCAATATAAATCGGTGAAGGTTTGAACTTTGGTTCTAGGAAAGATGTGAAGATTAGATAGTCATGTTTAAAAATGGATTTAAGTCATCACAACATAAATTCGTAACTGGGTAATCAATAATTATATCTTCATAATTGTTTCTTCTTAGTGGGGAAAAGTGGTAAGAAGTTGGATATTATTTTTTCTCATTGAAAAGAGGTTGTATCTGTCATGTTATTTCTGCTCAGTGGCTCTGTAGGTGGTGGTTTGTTGTTTATTGATGACAGCATACTTTCTGTTGTAGATGAAATTTTGGACATTATCAGAGCAAGAAAAGGAGAAATAGTGGAAGATAAAAATACAGTAGATGATGAAGAGAAGGCCAGAAGTGATGCTGATAATGACCAGACAGATGCTGAGAGAGGCAAGGAAGAACCTGCAGGCCAAGATAAAATTGAGGAAACACCCACTGAGGAAGATGTGGAAAAAGTGAAAACAGAAGGTAAAGAAACTATGACTTCACTTTAACAACTTCATTTAAGTAAAGTGAATCTTTAGTTAAGATCCTCACATTTCTTTGTTTGTGAGATATTTGTTTTTTAATAATTCTCTGAGTTATTTTTTAAATAATGTGATATTTGTCAGTTCTTTTGTGGTTGTATATTTTAATTGTTTTTCTTCTTAAGTAATTTCAATAATAAAAAAATTGTCCCTGCTTTTCAAGTTAAACACAAGTAGCTTGTCGATAACTTCATTTTGAGGTACAGGTGACACAGATTGTGATCAACACGTTAGTAGTAAGCAATATTACGTAATTTTTAACATTGTTTTCTCCATCAGAATTAGTTTGTTCTTTGATTTTGAGACAGTATTGTCTCACAGGAGAGGAGAAAAAAAAGGGGGGGGGAAGAGGAAAGGAGAAAGCTCCTTATTTTTCAACATTATCAAACAGACAAAGCTGCTGAAGTTGCTTTCTATGGACGATGCCAAATGACATCCTAAGACATACTAAAGAATATCCCTAAAGTTTTGTTGTGCATTTTACTATAGAGGCAACAGTCGTTGGGGATAAAAGTAACTCTGTGACACCAAGCACTGATGACAACAACACAAATCCTTCTGCAGGAGAGACTAGTTGCTCTGAAGGGGAGAACGCAATGGGGTGTCAGTCAGAAACCCTTGATAGCAACAACGTGGCAGAGAAGAAGGTGGCATCAGAGCTCCCTCAGGAACTCTCAGGTACAGAAGGCACTGTTACTGATGCCTCTGTAATTTGGAGAATCTGTTCAGTTTTTCTATCTGGTTTGTCCACTAAAACCATTCACAGCGTATATCACTCATGCTGTTTGCTTGCAGTGCCATCTTTTACTGCTACGTTGTCATTAACATTTCAAAGTTAATTTTCTTGCAACTAGTGCTTGAAATTTGTGGTCCTCTGACATTAGCATTTGTTTCCATGCCTTCCAAAGATGACTATGGCTAAGCTTTTTATGTTCTATTTTCTATATATTTTATTTTTCCATAGTGATCCATGATGATTGTTAGCATTGTGTCAAAGTGTACTTCAAATTCTAATTTGCTGCTGTCTTGTTTATTATTTTAACTTCTCATTTACTGTATAAATTACTAACAAAGAAAGTATTATCATTCACGCGAGTAAACCATTGCACTGAAATGTCAAGATTAAGGTTGCCATGCCAGGAATTTTAAACAGATTTCAGAATTAAAAGCATAGAGGCTCTTGTATTTTAATGTGCTTTGTTCTGCCATGTTAGTGATTCAAAAGTAGTAATGGAAAAAAAACATCCAAACTTTAGATTTAGAAATAAATGGTGCTTGGTTAGGTGTAACATAAATTATCAGTATGGTATTTTAGAATGGCATTCTATTACATGTAGAATTATATTCTGTTACAAGCTTTACTACATAACCAACTGTTGCTCTAAACATCTGATTACTGTTAAAGTGATCACAATTTTCCATTCTTAAAAAGATAAAAAATAACCTGTGATGTAGCCATAGTCAGTCTTTTATGCTTTAAAAAGCAGTACTGAACATTTTCTCTCCTACAGAAATAGTTCTCTATTCATATGCAGATTGCACTGCTTGAATTTGCAAATGTGAATGCATCCAAACCTTATAATAAACTTAATTAACAGACAGGGAAAATGAAAGTTAAGATTATTCCCTAATCTGAAAGCAGATACCTTCTTTAATACCGAAAATGTCCTAGTGCACAGGACAACAAGCATGCATTTTGGATATTTGGCCAAATAATATTTATGCCTGCTCTCATACTTTTTTTTTTTTCTTACTATGCCATTTTAAAGTTAAAGTAACTTTATAGAGGGATAATGGAAAAGATACGTATCCTATAACTTTATTCTGGACACATTTATGGGTTCACATTTTATTTTAAAGATTCACTTATATATTTATCATTATTTCTTTATTATACTTTCACATGTACCTTTCTCCTTCCAGAGCCTCTAGTTTATTTTCAAATTAGTAGGGTTTTTTGATAGGAAAGTGTGTGTATGGAGAGGGCTTTTCCTCAAATCTAATTTACTGTAGTCATAGTGATACTTGTGTTTCTGTTACGAAATTTCAACTTGAGACTCTCGTTTCAGAGGGAGGGAGAGACACTGAACAGGTATCAGTGAGGCAGCTACACCCAAAGAAGGGGAAAATAAGAGTAAAGCGGAAAGCTAGATGAGAATGTCTTCCACCTTCCTTGTTAAATGGAAATTGGATATGAATCTATTATTAAGAGTCTAGCTTGGGTGCTTCTACTCTCCTCCAAACAGCAGCCATCACAAATGGTTTCATTTTTCCTCTTAGTAAGAAGGACAATAGATCAGACAGTGGTGGCCACCCTCTTGGCAAAGCCAAAAGTCAGATACATTCAGGTTAGGGATCTTCTAAGAATCCCAGAATATTTACCTACTCATCTCTCTGCTAGGAGTGAATATTCCACAAAAAGGAGGCTTTGTTCTGACTTTTTTTTTTTTTTTTTAAAATGCAACAGAATCCCTGATGTTTTGGAAGAATGCTAGAAATAGAAAAAAACTCTTGTGTTTTTTAAACAACTAAGCTGTGTCTTTTGTGCACAAAACCAAAACAATGTTGCTTTGAGTGGTGGTAGCCTGTTCTTACTGGGAAGCTGGAGTGATTTATTCTACGTAGCAGCAATCACTGCTGCTTTAGTCAAAGGTTAAACTTGAGCAGTAGATCGTAGCAACATGTGGTGACAGTAATGTCTGCAGCTGTCAGGGGGACAGTAGCAAGGACAACTGAGGACCAAGAACCCATTAGCCTTACTGAGCTTGAAGCATCATCTAGACCTGTCGGATTGTAAGAAAGAGGCTGGTATTTTAAGTTGGGGGAGGAGGAGTTTAGAAACAGAGTGAGTACTGCCAATTGATCTGAAATCTGTGGGATTCCTGAAAATTAATGTGCTGAAAAAAAGATAATCAAAGACTCTGTGGAAAACAGGAGAGGAGCTGAAAGGTGTGGAACAGCTAAAGCACAAGAAAATCAAAAGAGATAAGATTGTAGAAGCTGCAGAAAGACCAAATTTCATAAAATCTGCAAAATGAAATGCCAGCAGAGGGTTCTCTGTGTGTGCATCTGTAGAAAAAAAAATTGTCTTGTATTTAAAATATATTCGCATTTCATCCAAGTATGCATTTTAGTTCTTCAGATCTGCAAAAGTTGAAACTGCTTGAAGCAGGAAAAAAAATACTTCCACTGATACAGTGCTTTGGAGGAGGTTAATATTTTATGGGCATTTCCTTACACTAGCAAAATATGTTCATCTGACATTTTTAATGAAAAACTTAAAGCTAGAAAGAATTGCATTGATCCAATTAAAAAAAGACCCAAACAAAGAAACAAAACACCCCAAAAAAAAAAGAAAACCACCAAAAAAAACCCACTAAAAATGAAGCTGTTTTTTTGTAGAAGAAACGGGTCAGATGATCCCTACCAACAGCAGCAGTGCATCTGCTGTACCTCTGCAGCCAGATGTTGAAAACAGCAACGGGAGTGAGCTGGGGTCTGGGCAGAATGATGACATTAAGACGGCTGATGATGCTGAAAATGCAGAGAGGGAATCCCAGGCTTCAGAAGACATAGGTAATAATAATAGTGTCTTTAACTTTCATTTTATGTGTATTTTCTTTTTACTTTATAACTCTCATGTATCAATAGAAAACTTCCAATTTTAAAGTTTGTTTTAAAAAGCGTTTTTTTCCTGGGCAGGAGAGAAATCTAATGGTGAAAGAAGTGATTCTCCAGGCGCAGGAAAAGGCACGCCAGGTTCGACGCGAATGCTCACAAGATTACGAAATCCAGATAGCAAGTTGAGCCAGATGAAAAGCCAGCAGGTTGCTGCTGCAGCACATGAAGCAAATAAATTATATAAAGAAGGCAGAGAGGTTTGTGCACATCTTGGAAAACTCAAAAGAAGTAGGAAAACTGTTTTAGAAAACCGAATTATTTTTTTTTTTTATAAAAAAAGCTATTTTGTCAGACTGGTTAAAAAAAAAAAAGTAGTAACAAATTAGCAAATGGTGAAAATGTGATATCACAGAAAGCTTTTTTTCCTCTTTCTCCTTTGCTCTTGTGCTCTGAGTTGCTGTCTGCAGAGTACTCTGGTTTGAGAGTGACCTGACCCAGTGCACATCTTTCCTTTAACATGCTGGTCATAAGAATTAGAGAAGTATTTATGTATAGCTAATAATACGTTATATGCATTTTCTCTCACTTTGGTCTTCAAGTTTCTTCAGCAGTTCATAACAAATCTGTACTGTCAGAGTATGGTCACTTAAAGACAATCATTGCAAATTTGTAGCACTGCTTGAAACAGGCAGAAGTGAAATCTCTCGTCTGCCAGTTGGTGTAACTTTTTTGTATGGTTGTAGGTTGTTTGTTGGTTTTGTGGTGTGCTTTTTTTCTTAAGTAGCCCAGTTTCTTCAGGAGAGAAGTCTTTAAACGTTAAGAGTTTGTTGCAATTAGTTGTCTGCATATTGCCTGATGTATTAATTTTATTTTTGCTAACTGGTTTTCCTTCTAAGTTAGCATTTAGCGTATTTATTCATAGACCCCTCAAATTTGGAACTCGGCAGGGAGTACTGAGATGAGTGATGTTATCCATACTGTTTTTTCAAAGTCAGAGACGTTTGTTTGCTTAGCTACGTGTATGAATTCTGGGACTTACCTGGGAGGGATTTCACAGAAAGCTTACTTAAGTTTAGTGAAGCATTTTGCCAAAAAGCTGTATCCCAAAGCTGTAACCCTCAATGGGCACAATTCAGGCCCACAAACAGGGTTCCTGTTTGACTTCCTGAGGAGCCTGCATGATTTTTTTTTCTTTTTTTTAATGTTAAAATTAATCTTTGGGGACACCCTAACTCTATGTAGAATCAGCAGTGAAGTAACTGTATATAGTATACTGGATAAACTGATGCAAGGCATTGTTATTATTTTATGTATAGACAGTTGAAGCCTAAATCATAGCTAAGTAAACAGAAATATTTGAAACTGAAGTGAATCTTTAAAATCATTCTTTCTTTCCCAAGGTTCTGGTGGTTAACTCTCAAGGTGAAGTCTCCCGAATGAACACAAAGAAGGAAGTTGTGATGAAAGGAAATATCAACAATTATTTCAAACTGGGGCAAGAGGGGAAGTACCGTGTTTATCATAATCAGTATGCCACTAATTCATTTGCATTGAACAAGCACCAGCACAGGGAGGACCATGACAAGAGACGACACCTCTCACACAAATTCTGTCTGACTCCTGCTGGAGAGTTCAAATGGAATGGGTCTGTACATGGGTCCAAAGTTCTTACCATATCCACTTTGAGGCTAACGATTATTCAGCTAGAAAACAATATCCCAGCATCATTCCTTCACCCTAACTGGGCTTCTCACAGGTAAACTAATAAATGAAAGTATATATTATCTTGTTTTACTTGTATTTTTGTGAACGGTATTAATCAGCAGTGGTTTTTGTTTTTTCAAAATCGGTGATTTCCAAGCACTGTGTGCTTCAGGGTATTAAAGTATAAGTTAACATTTGTGTTTTGTGATGGATGGCTAATGGGATTGCATATTTGAATAAAGCATTAAAATATAGGAGGTTTTATCCTGCCATTAAATCTGTGCTGTACTAGCACATGTGTATGTTTCAGGTTTTTATCTTTTTTCCCATTTAGGTCTAACTGGATTAAGGCTGTTCAGATGTGCAGCAAACCTAGAGAATTTGCACTAGCGCTGGCTATATTGGAGTGTGCAATTAAACCGGTTGTCATGCTGCCAATCTGGCGGGAATCGTTGGGGCACACCAGGTAAAATAAATAAGCATTAAAAAAATCTTTTTGAACATGGGAACTCTACTTTGTTTTACAATTACTAGTTCCTCTAAGCCTGGAAGAATTATGCTTCCTTTTAGTCAGTCATTCAGCACTTGAAATGTTTTCTCTCAACCAGAAACACTGAAAATACATGATAAGATGCTTATAGTGTTGTTGCTCTTGCAAAGCAAGTTGGTTTTCTTTCTGTGAGCCACAGTCTCAAAGTGATACAATTTTGGGAGGCTAGAAAAGCAAATTTCAACACACTTGGTTCAGTGGAGTCTCTCTTGTCTCTTGCGGTGTTGTAGAAGCTGAGTTGAAATGTGCCTGATGTTAGACCCAGTTGCAGGCGGTGGTGTTTGCCTTACTGGAACTGCAAAAAACCCCAACGTTCCTATTACAAAGTACTTATAACCTGATACTGGGCTTTCCTCTTAATTTCAGATAATTAAATTATTCAAAGGGGTTAGTATATGCTGCTGTTTGGCTTCTTACAAGATCCTGTACTTAAACATACTTAAATCTTCTATTTAATCTAGATTACGCAGAATGACAGCTCTAGAAAGAGAAGAAAAAGAGAAAGTGAAAAAAAAGGAGAGAAAACAAGAAGAAGAAGAAACAATGCAGCAAGCTACATGGGTGAAATACACTTTTCCTGTAAAACATCAGGTACGGGATTTTTTTTGTGTGTGTGAAGGAAAAAAACCAACCCCAGAACTTGTTGATTTTGTACTTTTTGTTTTCATTTTACACTAAAATTTTAACGTCGTTGTGTTACTCTCTGCCATTGGAGTAGGAACCAAGCCCACGTATTCAAGCACATAATCTTGAACTAAATCTGGCATGTATTATGCTCTTAGTGACACTGCCTGCGTTGACAGATGTTTGTGTGCAAAACGCAGCCTTTCCTAATGTACAGGTTCTAGATGATTAGCAGAACCCGGTCTGTATGTCTGTCCCTGTTCAGTGCTCCCACCATTACTTCCCCATTCCCCCCTGCCCGCCAAAAGCAAGCCTTTACTTTGGAAGGTATATAATACGGTGGGAAACGTCTTTATATTCTCCTACAGCAGATATTAAATAGTTTTGTTAGGGTGGTTCTTTGCTCTGAATTTATTTGTTCTAACAGATACACGTTGATTCAAAGACTGGTATAATCTTTCAGTTTTTAGGTAAATAGATTCTCACAGTTACAAAGATTTCAGATGTTACTATTATAGAATCACATATCAGCAGATATATATTTACTTTGAGATAAAACATTATTTCAGAAATATACATTAACTTGCTTGAAAAAGTCTGAGTTTGTTGTTTTTTGTGCTTTTTTAAAATCATCTTAGGTTTTTAAATGAACAGGTACATTAATAATGCAGCAATTAGCACTATTGAAACTATTTTTTCCAGGTTTGGAAGCAGAAAGGAGAGGAATATAGAGTAACGGGATATGGTGGCTGGAGCTGGATTAGTAAAACACATGTCCACAGGTTTATGCCCAAACTGCCTGGAAATACTAATGCAAATTACAGAAAGTTGCTACCAAGTAAGTGTCTGCAATCCTTATGGGATTTTTAAGTTATTAGCATACCGCTTTTTATTGCTTAATCAGCTAATCATTTGCATGTGATGTTTCTTATGTAGATTTTGTTATAAATAGTGTTCCAGAGAAGCTTTCTTTGGATTTTTGCTAATGTTT
This sequence comes from Pedionomus torquatus, assembly GCA_013398155.1. NCBI lineage: Eukaryota > Metazoa > Chordata > Aves > Charadriiformes > Pedionomidae > Pedionomus > Pedionomus torquatus. Next base: position 38,221 of record VZRU01012070.1, on the reverse strand, counting down.
GTTGATACAACCAGGTCAGTTGTTGATATTTTTTAGCTACATTAAATTGTTTCAAATATGAAGTTGTGTGTTATATTTGTACAGCTTCATATAGTCTTATTTCAGTTAAAGTAGATAAAAATTATGTAGATGATCACAAGCAAAAGGTAACATCTAACATATTGCTGTATATGTACACTGTTCTTCTCCTTCCATGTTGACAGAATACTGTTAAACCAGTAGTATCTGATTAGCAATAGTTTCATAAGGGGAGAGAAATTTGTTTCCTTAGGCAGTTCAAAACACACCTTCTTTCTTATATGTTCCATGTATTTATATGGGAAAAGAAAGGGTTTGCACAATTGACTTCTAGAATGTATCCTGAATTGTATAAGGCTTTTTTAAAATAAACTTTGTCTTGAGTTTCCTTTCAAAATTTAGAAAATGGCAGCCCATTCTATATTACATATCAAAATTATCTCCTTCCTCACATATTGAAGTAATACTTTCCCTGTTGCTTTTAACTGGATCAAACAGAAAATGGATGCTGCTGCTTTTAGTGTTGTCTGTATGATTGTTAAATTAGATTTGTCTTGCTTTCTCTATTGCAATTAGTAGCCATTACAGTGTTAAGCTCAGCATTTGAGTGCTAATGTCCATTCTGGCTTAAATGTAGAAATCAAAATTATTAAAAATTATTTGTGAATTTTCAGAGTCTGAATTAATACACTCTTAGTAGGCAGAGGTTTCAGAAAGTAGTATTCCGTTCCTGAAAATTCCGGTGGGTTCGGTGGTTTGTTTTTTATTTTGGTTTCTTTTTAAAGAAAACCTGAACATGGACTTCTGAAAAAATAGTATCAATGGAACATTTTTATCTCTGATGGGCTTTTAGACTTTTTTTTTTTTTTATTACTGTTCAATATTGCACTATTTCTGCATTTCAGTAATGATGCGTGATTGATTTGAGAGGTAGACTAATGTACATTAAAATGTAGCAGAGTATAAAATATATTGGCAATAATTGAAACCACTTAATTCATTTGTTAATAGCAAAGAGCGAAGATGAAAAATGCAACTTGGATAAACGAAAAGGTCCAATTAAGGTAAAACCAGAGAAAGACAGAACAAAGGATTCTCATGATCTGCAAGGAAAAGACAAAGCAGATGCTTCAGAAACCTTGGAGAAAGCACAAGTGAAAGAAGAGAAGTCGTGTGAAGAAAAAGAAGTCAATACCATTTCTGAAAATTTAGATCATGCAGAAGACAAAGGTGATATACTTAAATTATTGTCAAGTAGCTGCTCATTACAACATTGCATGTATAAAAAAGCACACGGCCTCAGAAAGAACTGTTGAAAAGCCATGTAACAGGTTTTGTGAAGATATTTAAAATGTCTTGGTTAAATGATTGCTTACAATTCCTTGTAGCAGTCTGAAGTTTTAGTTCCCTTTTTCGTGAAATCTATTAATATGCTAAAAGGTCCATTTGTTTCTTAGTACTTACTGTAAAAATATAGTTTAATATTCTTTGTTGGGCAAGCTTACTGATTCAGAGTTATTTCTTCTTCACAGTGGAAAAAGAAATTGATAGTCAAAATGATAAAGTCATCAAAGAAGAACCTATGGATGTAGATTATGTGAAAATCGAATCCCCTGTAAAAGATGAGGATAGTCATTGTAAGCAGGATATAATCAACGTCAGCGAGGGATTTCATTTAAGGACTTGCTACAAAAGAATAGTAAAATCATCAAAATTAGATGGACTACTTGAGAGGCGAATAAAGCAGTTTACCCTGGAAGAAAAACAACGTCTAGAAAGGATGAAACTGGAGGCTACTGCTAGAACAGTAGGTGTTCGATCTGTAAGCCCCCGGAAAAACACAGATGAGCTGCAAATGAAAAAGGTGAAAGAAGGAAGCCAGTTTGACACGTCTTCCCAAGATCAAACCTATATTTCAGATAAGACACAAACAGAAGATGCAGAACAGGACTGCTTGCCCATCAGCAGCAGCTCTTGTACCAAAAGTGGCGAGTTAGATGAACCCTCTCTGCCTTCGGCAGACAGGCTGTCAAAGAGGGATGGCCAGCTGCTGGGTGGAGACTCACCTCCATCCTCTGAAGGGGAAAGCTCCATTCAGAATGATGGTAAAGAAAACAGCTCTGAACCTATTGCTGCTGCTAAGTGTCAAGGACAAAAAGTTCCTGGAGACTCTGAGAGTTCCTTTGTGGATGGCTTGAAAGAAACAAATGCAGAAGGTAGAATCAAATGGGATGTTTCGGAAACACACAAAAAACCTGTTACCAGAGTATCTCAGTGTGAACATGAAAACTTAGAGCCAGTGGTAACTGAACGCAGCTGTAGAAAAGATTCTCTGGCCATTCTTGAAAATACAGATTCAGAAGGCAATTCTGAACAGCAGAGCAAAGATCCTGAAAACAACTGTATGATAAAAAGCCATGTTGAACCAACATCCTCTCAAGAAAGTGAAATGGGAGAAGAAATTGCTCCAGGAAAGACTGAAAGTAAATCTGAAAACAAGATTATATTTCACCAAAAATCAGCTAGTAAAGGTCTAGAACCATTTAAAGAGCTAATTTCTGAAAGAAACCTTGAAAGTCAAGCTCTAGAACACATGGATGAGGTAGAAGTTGATGGTGATTATGAGGGTTTAATGAGCTCTAAAATAACTGAGGCTAATGGTCAAAAGAAAGGTCAGGAACTGAAAGTGGAGACAAGTACCAGAAACAAATACATGGATCAGACAAATATAAATAGTGTTACTGACAAAAAGAGTACTAAAGATGAAGAAACTGAGACAGAAAAAGAAAAATCAGCATTTCAAATGAATGGCAAAGACAATGATATTAAAGTATTGCCAAATGATGACTGTTTAGTTAAAGATACCTGTGAAACTAAGGCAGGGGGTGATATTGAACCAAAAGTAAATAATATTAATAAATCCATTCCAGAACATGAAATGAAGCCATTGACTTTTAAGGAATCTTCAGTAAAACCATTCATGAATGGTGACATCATGATAGAGGACACAAAGGACAAAAATAATGCAGACCCAAAGTCACATCTGCAGAATTCACCTGAGTTTGAATCTGGAGAGAGTCTTCAGCCACCAGAGGAGGCTCCCAAGTGTGTGCAGAAAGCTGAAGAAAACCAGCTTTCTCCTGAGAGATCTGCCTTTGTTGGCACCACTTCCATGCCAACGCATACCCTCTGTAAAGAAAATAACCTGAGTAGTGAAACAGAATCTATGGAAACTGAAATAATTCAGGATAAGAAAGTCACTCCATCACCTGTAACCTCATGTGAGGAATCTAGCTTGAGTAGTGACTTTGCTGATCAGAATGGTGGACAGATATATAAAATGGAAAATATTAATGGAGAAGGTAAACTAAAGACTGTTATTACTGAAGTGACTACCATGACATCAACTGTGTCTACGGAATCCAAAACTGTGTTTAAAGTTGCAGAGACTGTAGCTACTAAGGATGAGAAAACAACAGTAGTATCATCTACAGAAAACTGTGCCATATCCACTGTAACTACCACCACTACTGTCACTAAACTTACCGGTCCGGCTACCGAGTGTCATCCCAATGTCATTGCTGTACAAGAGCACAGTAAAACAGTGGTTACAACAACTGTAACCGATTCACTGACCACCCCAGAAGGCACCTTGGTGACTTCCATGACTGTCAGCAAAGAATATTCCACAAAAGACAAAGTGAAGTTAATGAAATTTGCAAGACCCAAAAAGACTCGTTCCGGAACTGCCTTACCATCTTATAGAAAGTTTGTTACCAAAAGCAGTAAAAAAAGCATATTTGTTTTACCCAATGATGACTTGAAAAAACTGGCCAGAAAAGGAGGGATCAGAGAAGTTCCCTATTTCAATTACAATGCAAAGCCTGCCTTGGATATCTGGCCCTATCCATCCCCAAGGCCAACTTTTGGGATCACTTGGAGGTACACACTTTACGTTTTTGAGGAAGAATTTAGGATGTGATTATTTTTTAAAAAACAAGTGATAAATACTTTTGTGCCCAAACATCCAAATTTTGCTATTTTTTTGTTTAATTTTCTATATTGTAATGGTCCCATCAGTTTGATTAAATATTTGAAATACATTTTGATTTAAAAACATAATTAATACTCTGTTGTTAGGTACCGACTTCAAACAGTAAGATCATTGGCTGGAGTGAGCCTTATGTTGCGGTTATTGTGGGCATGTCTCAAATGGGATGATATGGCAGCAAAGGCTCCACCTGGGGGAGGAACTACACGTACAGGTATTATTTCTTTAAATTTCTGGGTTTCTCAATGCAAAAGCTCCTGTTAATTTTGAACAGTTGACTCATTCCAAGCGTTTCTGTAAAGCCTTGGCATTAGCTGTGGCATTCAAATTATTTTAGTCAACAGTTTGTACTTGTTGCTGTTCCTCTACTTGGAGTATATTGGGTTGACTGGAGATTTAGCTTTTACTTGTTTCCTATTATTGACATATTGGGACTAATTTGTTGTAGAAACATCTGAAACTGAAATTACAACAACAGAAATAATCAAGCGAAGAGATGTTGGTCCATACGGCATCCGATCAGAGTACTGTATAAGAAAAATTATTTGTCCCATTGGTGTACCAGAGGCTCCAAAGGGTATGTTTGTTTATACTATTTTTCCCATTTCCATAGGCTCCTGCAGAACTTAAGGTAACTGGATCTTTATGTTAATTCAGGCCATCAAGGGAACAAATATACCTTGATGTGAAATATTCATTCCCTTATGGGAAACAAATGACGCATTTAACAAACTGATGTGATTAACCTGAAGCTGAAAGGCCTTCCTATTTATGAAATAATACTGAGACACAAAATCTTGTTTCACACTTCTAATTTTGTTTTACTGTTGAGATTAATGTGTGTGTTTTGACGGTTCTCTAAAGAAACTCCAACGCCTCAGAGGAAGGGACTGCGATCAAGTGCACTGAGGCCAAAAAGACCAGAGACACCCAAGCAAACGGGCCCTGTTATAATTGAAAGTTGGGTAGCAGAGGAGGAATTGGAACTATGGGAGATCAGGGCGTTTGCTGAAAGGTAAACCAACTCCAGGGAGCTTTTGAAAAAAGCGGCTTTTATTTGTGTGTGCACACTAAATGAAAGTTCCCACTAAAGAGCACAGACTCGATAATTTCGGTCAATTGAAGTGGATGTGTGTTGCATTTTTGCTGTGCCCTTTGATAATGATAGTCAAGCTTAAAGTTGCAAAGCTAAATGATTTGCTGGTACCAAAACTCATTTATACAGATTTGTTAGAGCTAATATTGTGTGAATTTTTCCATGCTTATGAACTAATCACCGTTGTATACTGAAGGCCATTCTTATAATGCATGGAAAGGCTTTAGACTCCTTTTCACCTGACTTTAAACACTATGTGTTTAAATAATTCTGTAATCCAAAGAAAATGAATGTATTTGAATGTAGTAAATGTAAATTCAGCCTGAGAACAGTCAAGTTATAAAATTAATATTTTTTGGTATTGCGTGCTTAGAGTTGGAACAACATTTTTGAGTCTGGGAATTTATTTTTTATTTTATTTGTTTAGATTAATGGTATTACATAGGTTTTTTGCAGTCTCAGATGTACTTATAAATTTCAGTTTTGATTAATTGTTTCCTGTAAGGTGGTCCAGCAGTTTAACATTAGAAAAATTCAGGGGGGTTGCACGCAACTTCAATAGTCTATTTCAGAATACTTCTAAAGCCATGGCCAGTTTTTCAGTCATATTCAGTGTTGACATTTGTTCTTATAAGAGTGATTAAACTGGATAAAATGAAACACAGTTTGATGGTGGGAGTTTCTGTGATGGTATAACTTAATCTTGGTTGTGTCTTTGGCAGGGTGGAGAAGGAAAAGGCACAGGCAGTTGAACAACAGGCTAAGGTTAGTGAACAGAAGAAGGCAGAGGAATTCAAGGCCCAATTGGAGGCTCAACTAAAACACCAACGATTGGCTGCCCAGCAGGTGGGGGAGCTCTGGGTAGTCCCACCTGTCAGCAACCATGCACTAAAACTCCACATCCATTACAACATGGAAAACAAAGTTTTTCCCTATCCTACATCATTTTTCAAATAGTTTCCACTTGTCCATTAAACAATACTGCTCCCACTGTGTACATTCTTTATTTTGGAGTGGGGTTAAGGCAAGGATTTGGTTTGGATTCCCTTTTTTTTTTTTTTCCTCTTCCCAGCCCCACATAATTTATAACACTCAAAAACAGTTTAGCTCGTTTCCATTTTAAAAGAAGGCTGAGAAGCACCAATTTCCAGGTAAGGTCAACAGCATTCTGTGGTGTAAGAGAGCTGACTTAAGAATACGATTGCGATCATTCTTCATCCTTCAATCAAAGTCTTGTGCTTTTTGTTCCTGTCCAAAATTTGCCCAAAAGAAGCCTGTTGCTATTTTTTTTTTATATGTATAGCTGTAAGTGTGTGTATGTGTACATATAAATGTATGCAATTAAAATTGGGAAGCCCAATTCTATGCTGATATTTTATATACGTTATTAAGAATTGTGTTTTTTTCCAACTTGCTCCTTTTTCATTTCATCTTCACCAAAGAAAATACATTAGTAGTGAATGAGTGTTTCTGATTCACAGGCGTTACCACAATATAACGCTAACCAAAGACTGAAACTTAAATTAATAAATACAGAGATCATTCCAATAACATAGGGAATAATGTTAGATTAGTTGGAATTTTAAAAGAGCTTACTGATGCTATCCCTTTGAAAAGTGGGCTCTCTAAATTAAATATACCTTCTTTACAAATACAGAACAGAAAATTGATGGGTAAGGTAAGGAAATTTGAATCTAGCAAACTGTATTTACAGTTAAAATAATAACTTTAAAAATTACTTTCCTAACGGTGAAATCGAATGATACAGTCTATCCTTTTTCTGTAGCTGGCAGGATCTCAGTGCTGGCAGCTCTAAACATGAGCTGAGGATTTTAAACACACTATAAAGGAAAATTTCTGGCTGTGTACTATCAGCAGAGTTGTTCTGCAGGCGTTGTGTGCTGCAGGGTGTATGGTCAGCCTCTTCTTCAGTCCTTTACAACTTCCACCAAAATCCTACCAGGGTCCTTTGTTTTTCAACACTGGGAAAATACATTTATTTTACAAAATCTGAAAATGCTAATTATTCCTTTGTATATTTTTTTCCCTGAATTCTATAGAAACGGCTGGAACAGCAAAAGCAGATCCCTGCTGCTGGCACAGCCCCTGCAGTCACTACAGCCAGCAGCCCTGCAACCACTGTCTCAACGCCGCAGAAGGTTGTGGTGGGCCCTTTAGCAGGCCCAGTCCCCACTGGAACCAAAGTGGTGCTTACTACTAAAGTGGGCTCTCCAGCTACAGTAACATTCCAACAGAACAAGAATTTCCATCAGACTTTTGCTACTTGGGTTAAACAAGGCCAGTCTTCAACAGGTGAGAAGCCACTTCTCGTGGAAAGAACATGTAAATGGGGTGAGCTCCAGCAGAGCACCTGTGTCTTCTCCAGAACATATAGTGTTATTGCATTTCTTGTTATCTTTGCTCTTAACTGTCTTGCCAAGTCATCAGGACACTTCTGAGATAATACCTGTCTAATTTTCCTTTGTTCAGACTCACTAGGTAGTCTTATTTCTGACCTGGCTCGTGTATTGCTGTCTGTTGTTGTCCTAGCAGTCGTTGATAATGAAAGCATTCTGTGCTGTAACCTACCGTTTCCAGAAAAGAATCTTTACCAAAGTATGACGCATTCAAAAACTATTGTAAAAATAATCCTTTAGTTTGCTGTTTCATACTTGAAAATAGTCATTTCATTGACTAATTATTCTGCTCTAAACCTGACTGTTCTGTGTACCTCAATAGCCGCTAGCACAGCTGCCACCTCAGCCACAACCATTGCCAGCACAGGGCAGACCTTCCAGATCTCAGGCAGTCCAGTAACGATGGCAGGGAAAGTGATAACTAAGCTGCCACTCCCTGCAAACAGCAAGATTGTTGCCGTCAATGTGCCATCAACTCAAGGAGGTAGGGGAAAGGGAACTGAATTAAAAATGTATTCCAGCTTGCTGATTAATTCTCCATTGACACTATTTTCCCAGTGAAGTATACTGTGACTTGAAGGGGGAAAAAAAATCTTTATATACAAGTTTCTAGAACTTGTTCCCCCTGTATTGCATATTTGTGTCTGTAGAGGAAAAGTGCAAGGTTTTTTGCCTATAAATTAGTCTACATCTCACAGCAAAAGTAGAAGTTTTATTTTTAACAATGTGGAATGAAGCATGCTTTTTTTTTTTTCTTTTGATATCTAAATTACACATCAACTGAACAGCTTTACAACTTTCTTCATGAAAAAAAAAAAAAAAAAGCTGCTGTTCTTAGTTACTGATGCCTGCATCTGCTCTTGACTAATGGCAGGAATTTGGCTCCAAACTCTGAATGACTTTTTTCCTAGCTTCAGGAGGAGAACTTAATGCTTCGAGATTTGTGAATGTATATTGAACAGAGAAGCTCAATTCTCTGTCTCCATTATACTTTGTGTCTGAGGAAGTCGTGAAGGCTCGTAGTTTTGTACTGAAGTTTCGTAGGTAACAGGACAAGCATTACCCATTTCCTTCAGCACCACAAGCTTGTAGGTGAAAGGTGTTTAAACTGGTCTCCTGCATTTTAAATGAATCAGATTATAGCTTTTAATGGTTGTATAATACTACTTTGTGGCGCTCTGTCAATGCAAGGACTTATTTGCAGTTGCCGTCAAACTGATCTTTTCGAAGATTCACTCTTTCCTTAATCTTTTCTAAAAAACTTATTTCTTAACTTAAAGTATAGTTGCACTATCAAGAAAGTATAATGCTGTTTCTTTTTACAATATGACAAAGGTTCTCCCAAGAAATGTTGAAAGACTCAAAGGTATTCTAGAAACCTGGAGACTGATTTCTAAATGCTACGTTGGAGTTGCATTTACTTCTTTTGCTAGCAACTATGTCATTAATGAATTCTCAACTTTTCTTTAATTAGGTGTTGTTCAAGTTCAGCAAAAAGTATTGGGTATCATTCCATCAACTACAGGTGCGAGCCAAACATTTACTTCATTCCAGCCAAGGACAGCGACTGTAACCATTAGGCCAAATACCACAGGGACCTTAGGAACAACAAGCACTTCACAGGTAAGATATTTTCCTGATTATTTAATGCTAAAATGGGTGCATATCTTTGAAGTTATTGATGGATGTTAAAAGTTCTGTCTAGTCACTTCTCAATGTTTTTGGCTCATCTCAGCAACAGTGATTATGGATCCTTGATTCCAGGGAGGTACAACAGTTTTCTCCAGTTTGGAAAATTAATAGTTTAGAGCTTGGTATGCCTTAGTGGTGTGGGCATAGATGACAAAATATTGGATCTGCATGTGTCTTTTAATTTCTTAATATATCAAAATAAGAATATAAAAATGCTTTGCGGCCACATCTCTGCAGTTTTTTTTCACAAGTTGACATCTGTGTTCCATTTTGGTGTATCTAGGTAGTGCAAGGGACACCGCTCCGCCCTGGTATGACAGTAATACGGACACCCCTTCAGCAGTCAACGCTTGGAAAGACCATCATTCGAACACCTCTAGTGGTGCAACAAGGTATTCTTCCAGCCAGTAGGTTCATTTTAATTTTTGAATTCCTAGTGTGAAATCCGTGGTTTGTTTCTTGATAAATACATGCTGTGTCATGTGTCCCAATAGAAAAATGTCTCATTTTGATGCTTGATTTGTAAAAAATGCCTTTTCTGGCTTTTGAATGTATCGGCTGTGGGCTTTGTGAGTGGTGTTTGTCATTGACAGTGGGAAATCTAGTACTTATTTTTAGGCCTATTCATTTGGAAACAAACAGAAAAGTTTAGAATAACTGTACATTGAGAAAGCCAGGTTTTTTTAATTGTTATTATTTTCAAGGCAAGCTAAGTGTTTGAAGTACTCTGTAAGTACGTGAATTGAATTAAAATAGAAAATGTTTTGGAGATGTTTTTCAGTCAAGCACACAGACAAATGTGTGCTTGAAAATTTATGTGCAAGCTGCAGTGTTTGCTTCACTTGTCTGATTGTACACTACTGCAAGTTGTGACTCAGAGGTTTGCTGTGCTAATGGTGAAAGTATTGGAAACATGTTTCTTACCATAAACTACTCTTTTGCAGGTCAGTCCCAGCAAGTGGTGACTCAAATAATCAGGGGTCAGCCTGTCTCAACAGCAGTTTCTAGTACCAGCACAGCTTCTTCCAGTGCTGGGCAGAAGACAGTGACAAGTCCTGGAACTCAGTCTCAGCAGATACAGCCACAAACCACACCACAGCCCCCACGCCCTCAGCAGGGACAAGTGAAGCTCACTATGGCCCAACTCACACAACTAACACAAGGACAGGTAAAATGTTTTACATCTAGGCATGAAAATATGCGAATACTTACAATACTTCTCACCAAGTCTTTGGTTTCCAGCAGTGTAGTGTATGTGCTCATAAATTTATGTTTCAGCCTTTGTTTGGGATGACCAGTAGCATAATTAAAAGAAGATAGCATAATTGAAAGAAGTTTAAATACTACACGTAAAGTCTTAAATATCTGTTCCTATTGTATTCCCCTGTAGTGTAACTAGCATCAGGAAATTGAGCAGTAGGGAAAAAAGTCTTTGTGTTTATAGCAGTAAGGAACATAATTATTTTATAGACCTTCGGAACATAATGTTCATTCCTTGCCTTTTGATTTTATGTGAAGATTTAGTTTTCATTCATGTTATCCAGATTCTCAGAGGAAAAAATTACAGTATCTGGAGCTGGAGGAGAAAAAAGTTCTTACATCTTCTGCTCAGATCATGAAGATCTGTTGCCAAAAAAATAAGTGTAGAGTCAAGCCATAGGGTAAAAATAGACTTCTGTTACCTATTACAATAGCTATTCTTCAAATTATAAATGAGATCTATGAATGATTGCAATGTGTAGGCTACTTGTTGCCAGGTAAGATTTTTATGTGTAGAACAAGACTTATATATAGACAAGTTTATTTTCACACCAAAAGCCTGAGATTTTTTTGTAGGGACCTTATTTTGTTCCTTGGGTTCACAGAATGTGAAGTTCTGCAGTTTGGGTGTTGGGACAACACCTTACCTTCTCCGTCACTGAGCTGAGAGTGGTATCATGAGCTGCCCAAGTGTTGGCCTAAGCAACAGGAATTCATAATACATTATGGACTGAACTGTCAGTCATGAAAGCTCACGGTTGGCCAGGATCCAATACGCGGTTAGGAAATGTTTTCCATGCAGAAAACGTTTACACAAACCATTGGAATTCCTGAGAAAGTAACTGATACTATGTCTAAAATTATCCAGGCTCTATTGCTTGTAAATTCTAGGAGCAAAGGTGCTCCTGACTAGAATTCTTGTCAATATTTGGATGAAAATGTGTAACTAATTCTAACCCAGTAATCGGTTGATGATAGTATTGCGGAAAGAGTACTTTAGTATTTCATGATCTCAGGTGCTAGTTTTGTATTTTAGGAATATCATATGTAGTAAAAGTATTTAATTTTGAAATCCAAAACCCTAATTCTGATTTTCAGCAAGTCTACAAAATAGATCGCTAATACATCAATAGTAAAGTTTTGGGTTTTTTTTTCTTATTGTAGGGTGGCAGTCAAGGATTAACTGTGGTAATTCAGGGACAAGGTCAAACTACTGGTCAGTTGCAATTAATCCCTCAGGGTGTGACTGTAATACCTGGTCCAGGACAACAGCTTATGCAAGCAGCTATGCCAAATGGTACAATTCAAAGATTTCTCTTCACTCCACTACCAGCAGCAGCTACTACAGCTACCACAACAACTACAACAGTTTCTACTTCAACCACGGGTAAGCATTGATCTGTTCAGCAGAAAAACCCCTTCCATTTTAGTTATATGAGAGATTTTATGCAGTTAGAGATGGTACCTTACATTTCCAATAAATTTATTGTAATATTATAAGACCAGAAATCTCTTAAATTTCTTCACAGAGTATTACCATAGATCTAAAAGGTTCAAGTTTGTAAGGCTTATAGGCATACTGTTTGAAATTAATTAAATACTTGGCTTTTCTGCTTCACAGCTACAGGGGAACAGAAGCAAGCTCTACAGGCACAGCCAACATCGGTGCCACCACCAGTTCAGCCCCAGGGCCAGCAGCCAGCCCAGCCCCAAGCCCAGAACCAGAACACTCAGCCCCTGCCGCTGACCCAGGCACCACAGCCCGAAGCTCAGGCACAGCCCGAAGCTCAGACTCTGGTGTCTGCTGACTCTCCAGTCACACCTGAAGCACAATCATCTAAATCTCCAGTTCAGTCTCCAGCACAGACCCAGGCGCAAGGGCAATCTCCAGTGCAAGTCCCGAGTCAGCCGCAGACTGCAGTCCTTCCACAAGGCCAGTCCCAAGTCCAGCCTCAGCAACCAGCTCAGGTGCAGACTACAACCCAACAGCAGATTCAGATGCAGCCCCTTGCTCCCTTACAAATCCAAGCACAGCTGCAGCAATCACAGCCTCAGGTTCAGACTTCGGTCTCAACCCTTCCAACTACTCAAAGTTTAAATCAGGTTCCTGTGCAATCCCCAGCTCGTCCTCAGCTGCAACTTCAGCAGCCTCCAACAAAAGTTATTACAGTGCCTCAGCTTCAGCAGCAAGTCCAAGTTCTCTCTCAGCTTCAGTCACATGTTGTGGCTCAGATACAAGCCCAACAAGGCAGTGTGCCCCAGCAGATCAAGCTTCAGTTACCTATTCAGATCCAACAAACTAGCCCAGTGCAGGCTCACCAGATTCAGAATGTGGTGACAGTGCAAGCAGCTAGTGTTCAGGAGCAGCTGCAGAGAGTTCAGCAGCTCAGGGAGCAGCAACAGAAGAAAAAGCAGCAACAGATAGAAATTAAACGTGAGCACACCCTTCAGGCTTCTAATCAAAGTGACATTATCCAGAAACAGGTAAAGTTAACAGAAGGAAATGAAAAGTTAATTAATGAAACAAATCTCATTTTAAATGCCTGTTCTTGTTAATAATGTTAATACATTTGATAGGCAGTTAATTTGATTCTTTCAAAGGTAGTGCACGATTGCTTTTGGCACTTCAGTTAAATATTCTAAGGTAATTGAGCACATCAGGTCCATTGTACCATGTTTGCAGTCTTCTGGCACCTTGATTCAACTTACCACTAGCTGCTGGGACAGTATGTCTGTATTCTCAGTTCAGGAAAGATAGGTGACAGACAGGAGAGCTGATGTTCAGAGCACAGGTACTTCCATTGCCTGCTGTAGGAAAGTGAGGTTTCAAAGAGGTATCTGAAATGTAATACTGTTGGATGGCTGCGGGGCTTAAAAAGATACATGTATAAAATAGACTCTTACCATTTTTTTAAATAAAACAACCAGTCACTATAGAAATATTGCGAATTTACATTTAGTCCCTAGGTTTAAACTCGGCATAAGCAAAATATCCTGCTCTGTGAGGGGTGGAGATGGTATTAATTTTCAAATAATTGCTTTAAACAAGCACTTGCCCCCCTGATAAAATTGGTTCTATTTTGTCACTTACTGAAATAAACAACACTTTTTTTCTTGAACTTGGGAAATGTCCTGGTTCTCCCAGTAATATGATGAAATCCTGGCTAAAGCTTTCATATTTTATTTTGGATTCTGTGTCATCCTATAGGTGGTTATGAAACAGAATGCTGTCATAGAACACTTGAAACAGAAGAAGACACTGACTCCAGCTGAGAGGGAAGAAAATCAGAGGTAAATATCCATCATGATGCATCTTTAGATGTCAAAATTTTGTATCTCCAACATCTCTCACTGGTGGTATAGTAAAACATTGATTTGTAAAAATCTGCTTAAAGAGACATTGCTATTTTAAAATTGGTTAAGGTAACACTCGACAGTAACTTTCATAATGACGTTCTTAACTGCAATGAATCCTGTATAGTCTCAATTTTATTTTGATTATATGTTTTTAAAGTGTAATGTTGTATTGCATGTATTTGGAGCTGACCACAGATTTTAAATTCAAGGTAAAACCCATCCGTAAAGGAACACAAGATGGAGAACTAATGGTTCTGTTGCAGAAAAGCCTGGGATTTCTTTGTCTTTTATTGTGGCAATTTATTTTCATTCTTGTCCACTGTGTGTCCCACTCCGTAGACGGAACTGGAGAGTTCAAGATGTGGATGTGGAGTGTTTGTCATCTGGGTTATTTTGACTCCTTTTCACTCATGCAGTTGCTTCAGTTGGATAATCAGAAGTGTGTTTGTCAGATAAAATACTATTCTTTCTCTTATTACAAAATTTTTATCATCAAATTGGAGTATAAGCTTAGTTGATTACAATGGCATCTCTAGGGGCTGTTCACCTGATGTTCACAGTTGCATAAAGAATAAGAGGTATTTTCATATACTCTTCACTTAGTGGTGTCCAAAAGAGTTCTAAGTAGCTTGCTTCATGGTACAGCTCTGTCTTTCCTTCTCACTGATGTTTCTCTTCTCCAAAAACAGAGTTGGGGTGTCTTTCCTGGGGTGTGAAAAACAGACCAAACCAAGTTGTTCTTTTTACCTGAACTATATGAAAGTAAACAAAATCGTATGGCCCTGCAAAACAGGTAGCATATTACATGTCAGCAAAATACAGGGGTATATTGAAAGACAGTATGTCTGAGTCAGACTGCAGAGCTGACAGCAGCTACTTCTCCTGGCCATTGCTATTTTTTTGTTTGCTTTCAGCTCGTATGTCAATGGGAGTTACCTTTCGTGGTCACTCTGGCAACGAGAGACATTGTTTTCTAGTGGGTTTGAAATAGAATGGGAAGGGAAAAGTAAATTCAGAAGAACCAAAATATATTAGCTTTCTAATTGAAATGTAAAGCAAAAAATAAATTAAAATTGCAGAACGAATGAGCAGGGAAATAGATTTGAAGTTGAGTGTACAACAAGCAGGTGAAAAATTTAACCTGCATTGTTGTTAATGAAGAAATTAGGGATTGTTTTATACTGAATTCCCTACACTGAAATATACTTGTCAGTCCTTATGCCAAGACACACAAACTAAGTACTATTTGGTGGTCACTGTAGGATAGCAGTGTTGGTTTAGATGTTGGTCCAGGCTTCCAGCTTGCTTTTGTCCTGCATCAGAATAAACAAAATCCAGTTCTTTTAAGCAGGTTTGTGGAAACTGAATTGAGTGAAAATTCAGTTTCCTCTCTCATTGTACTGAAGCCTAAACTTTGTTCAGAGCTTTGCAGGGGAAGAAGAGGAATGACCAGTTAAATGAAATTGGACTGGTCCTCTTGAGCCGAACTAGGGACCGGATCTCTCCCAGTGCTGTTCTAGTAAATCAGTATGAATGGGAGCGATGTGTGAAATAATAATTCTTAAGTAATAGTAATTTAGCTTGCAGCTTGTAGAGACTGGAGAATCAAATGGTTCTACATTCTCAACCAGGGATAAATAAGCAGCTTAGCACTACGTACTCTTTCTTTATTTCTTCCCCAGAATGATTGTGTGCAACCAAGTGATGAAATATATTCTGGATAAGATAGACAAAGAAGAGAAGCAGGCAGCTAAGAAACGAAAACGAGAAGAGAGTGTAGAACAGAAGCGCAGTAAACAGAATGCTACTAAGCTCTCAGCTCTGCTTTTCAAGCATAAAGAACAGCTGAAAGCTGAAATACTGAAAAAAAGAGCACTTCTGGACAAAGATCTACAAATTGAAGTGCAGGTAAGGACAGTTACTGTCAAAGACTAATTTGACTTTAAGCTGGAGAGAGCATTTGTGTGTTAATTTCTAATTTATCTGTTAGTTCAGTGAGCTTTGAAAGAAACATACAGGAAGAAGTTCCCACTGTGGCTGTGTGGATCTCTGCGAAGCTACTATATGTCTTGTTTTACTTCTTGTTTTTTGTCTGGACTGAAATTACCTTGTTTCCTGAAACAGCTTCTGATAAATTACAGCCAACGGGTCGTAGTAGGCTAAGAGTGTCATCCTTTAATGGTTATGTGAATTGTAGGTTAGGCATATTTTAAAACTTGCATATTTAAATGGCTTTAATTATTTTCTTTTGGTTAAGCATGAGGATTTATGTCTAGATTTTAACCCTGTCCAGGAACAATCTTATGAAGTGCCTCCATCTTTATTTATTCATTTGACACACTTCAGGAGGAGCTAAAGAAGGACTTGACTAAAATTAAGAAAGAAAAAGAAAAAGCCCAGGCAGCAGCAGCAGCCGCAGCTGCCTCCGCAGCCATTGCACCACCGCTGCCACCACCGCCGCTGCCAACACCAACACCACCCCAGCATGCAGCCAGTGTCACCTCCTCCTCCTCCACCACCGTCCCAATGCCAGTGTCCTCCCAGAAGAGAAAACGAGATGAGGAGAAGGATTTGTCAGTGTCCAAGTCCAAGAAAAAGAAAATGATTTCTACTACCTCAAAGGAAACAAAGAAGGACACAAAGCTTTACTGCATCTGTAAAACGCCTTACGATGAGTCCAAGTGAGTAGCGAATGCCCTAGCCTTTTCTGGTGCGTTCCTAGCTTTAGGCTTAGTCTTTAGCTGTTAGCGCAAGGTAGCTCTAGAGTCGGAGACAGAGCATCAGGTGTTATTGCAGTGATCACTAAGGTATAGAGAATAAAGTCTCTGTTTTCCACTAACAATTACAAAACTGTTAACATACTTGATTTATGCTTCTAATGCACATGATTTGTATTTCTACTTGTTTGCATGTTTCCATTTGTATGACCCTTCTGTCTCACATGCACATACTCTTTTTTTCCTTGTTTCCTCCTCTCTGTTGTTCTTTCTTTTGCCATTTTGCCTCTGCCTCAGAAGCAAGTGACAATTTGGTTTGAGCAATTTCTTGTGAACAAGTAGCTGATGTTCTTAGAAATAGCTTTGGTACCATCTTTCAATAAATTACTTTTTTTACAAGTCAGTAGACAGTAAAGGGGGTTCGGTTCCAAGTTACTGGACTGCAGTTTACTTTGGACAATGTTTCAGGTAGAAACGTTTTTCCTGTTACATGTATTATTTACATCCCAGGGTTGATAGAAAATGAATATGTAAGCATTTGACAAAGTGAAAACTGCAGTTCTCTGTAGTTGGATTCTGACTGTGAATGAACACTTTGTACCAAGTTTGGGAAGAGATGTGGTAGGTGGTGGAGTGGAAGATGCTGTGGATTGAGGGGGACAGTGTTATGCAAGTCCTGATTCAGCTAGGAGTGATTAACAACAGTAATTGGTAATGATTAACATCTGATAGCTGTGTAGAGATGTACATAAAATAAATTGGACTTCATACCAGTTTCAAGTGAGTATGTATCTGCTCAACAAGTGACAATACAAAGAAGTATTATTTGGTGCCGTTTGGTGGTGGTTTAAATGTTGATAAAAGAGAGAAACCAGAGCGGTGGGGTAGTGTTTTCGTTCCAGTAAGGGTTCTTCATTAGTGCCAGGACTAGAGTGTCTCTTGAGGTTCCTTCTAGTCTCTTACTTTTTTAGTGCATATGTTAGTTTTTTAAATGAAGTTGAGGTCTTTGGTTTTTTTTCGCCTTAGCTGTTGAGTGGCTCTGAACCATCATGCCAGTGTGGGAAATGACCCAGCTCCCTGTGCTGCCATGGCTGTAGGAATGGCACATTTCTGATGCCCTGACTCTTAGCTTACTATTAGTTCTAAGGGGTGTCACCTGTCTCACTTCAAGTACAAACACTGTGTTGGGCTTTCTGTCATCCAGTAAACTCAGAAGGATATCCTGTTCTCATGGGCTTGTGATACCAAATGCAGGTCTGTGAATTACTGCTGCTCTTGTGAATAAGCGATAGAACTGTCACAAAATGAGATTAATAGATTATGTGAGCGAAATCTGACTCCAGTGAGCGTTTGAATAAGGCAATGAAAAGTGTGGTCATAGAGTGAATCCTGGTGGCCTGAATAGAGAACTGTGCTTAAATGTGCATAGAATGAAATTTCAAGAAAAGAAAACATGTAATACCTTAGTAGTATCCTTAGCAATATGGTTCAGTTCTGCTGCTTCTCTTTTTGTGAATTCTAAATTTTATGTTCTTACAAATGATGACTGTACTGTTGAAGTACATTATCCTTTCACTATTTGGAAAGGAATTAGTCAAGTTTTAAAACAATTTTCTGGTAAGCTTTTTTTTTTTCCATATGTATATAAGGCATCAGATACTCCTCTGTGCTGGTGTCTCTCTTCTGCTTCAGAAAAGATAAATGTGCTGCTTCAAAAGCTTATTTGTGGTATTTTCTGAATACCCCATACACTTTTTAGGACATCGTAAATCCTCATAAGTCGTTTTGTTGTGTATTTTATTGCAAATCTCTTACATTTAGTTCTTACTTGTCATACTCCTGGGTTGTAGGGATTTGCTCATGTTGTTTACAAGGAAGGTCAGGAAGGGTATCCTAAGATTTCTACTTAGATCCTACCTTACTTGTTAAAGCCTAGATGATGCCTGTTCCACATTCTGGTGCCAAGGTTCAGCATCTCCATCCAGACATAAAGGTGCTTCCAGATGATCAGGAGCAAATGGATGCGGATCCTCTTGGCAAGAGCACCCAGGCTGGACCATTGATAGTTGTCAGAAGGAGCCATATCTGTCCATTCTTTATGGAAGATTGGGTTGTATGACATTTTTTTTTAGGATTTGTCTGACTGCAAATTAAGAGAAAAGGCAGCACTTGGGTATCTGGGACATACACAGAGGCCCAAGAAACTAGAGATGCTTGTTTTGTGGCACATGTGCTAGCTCTTGTCCTGTTGCTGGTGCGCAGTGTCCAGCCGTGGTGCTTGCAGGCAGGAGGCAGTAACTCCTACAGAGCACGTGGTCGGTGGTCTGTGAAGTTGAGGAAGGTGGAGGTTCTGAGTCAGCTTGCTTTTGCTTAGGCAGAGAGAATGGATGTGTAACTGCCCATCTGGTTGATTGTCACTAGTCATAGGTATGTTTTGAGATATCCATACACAAAGTGTCAAACATCCTTGCATAATATTTTACAGTTTTGTCACGTCATTCTGTGCAAGGTCCCATTCACATGACTCTACCTGGTTCCCTTCGCTTTGTGTCATACCATACCTGGTGCCGTCACACAGCTCTGTCTGAGAGTAGACGTTATTCTCTAAGAAAGGTCCACATTCCAATTCCTTGCAATCTTGAGTAGTTTAATACNATGCAAACCATCCCAACCAACCAGCCAAACAAAACAACAACAAAAACCCCCCCAAAAAAAAAAAGAAAAAAGAAAAAAGAAAATGATGACAACCACATCCGTAGCCAATTTTCTCTCGTACCATGCTACACCAATACGTATCCTACAGACAGCTGGTATGCATGTTCTTCCTCATGTACTTGTAACTCCTGGTTGGTGTTTGCGCTTTGCTTTTGTTTTTTTAAATTAACTGAGACCTGCATTTTCAAATCTTGAGGAAATGTTTCTGTGGCATTTGAGCTACGGTTTTGAAAATGTAAATCTTCTTTGGCCTTGTCTTCTTGTGCCTTTTACAGTTTTTCACACACACATTGGAGACATACTTTTTTAGCCCAGTTTTGTCAAAGTCTGGTTATGTATTGATGTGCATTTTAATGAATTGTCAATTTAAAATTGACCCAAGTGACCTTACTGACAGTATAGCTGTAGCATGAGATGTTAGTTGGAAGGCTAGAATGCTAGGAGTCAGGGAGACAGACAGAAAATTGAAGAAAATAGGCCATCAAGAAAGCGCATCAGAGAGAAATGCAGGGAAAAGTGCCATGCCATTTGAAATGACAATTACATTGTCATTTTCATTGTGAACACTTTTAGGTTCTATATTGGCTGTGATCTTTGTACTAACTGGTATCATGGAGAATGTGTTGGCATCACAGAAAAGGAGGCTAAGAAAATGGATGTGTACATCTGTAATGATTGTAAACGGGCACAAGAGGGCAGCAGTGAGGAATTGTACTGTATCTGCAGAACACCTTATGATGAGTCACAGTGAGTTCTGATAAGAACCTCTTATTTGATGTTTAGGTAGCAAACTGCTCTGACTGTGGTTACCTGTTCCTTACAACGAAAAAAGAAGTTACTCTGCATATGTTGTATTCCTTCGTAATACCAATTGCTTTTCAGTCATTGTCTTCCTCTCCAAAATGTTTCCTGTACAGTAAATGTTTAGGAAAAGTGAGGTTTCCAGGGTGGAGAAAATGTGTTGGTTTTTGTCTGTTGGTTTTTTGTTTTTGTTTTATTATTACTATTATTGTTATTAAAAAAGCAACCACATACTTTAAATTGGGAATGAGTTTTGTATGATCTTTTTCTTTCTTTAACAAGGGGTGGTTAGAAAGATTAAAAGAAAAATGTAGCATTTAGTGGAATTTTTTGTGCTTTGTTCTGATCTGGACAGTAAGCCTAATGTTGGGGGGGNGGGGGTATGTGGTCAGTATCTTTTACTATAAGGTTCTGTGTCATAGAATGCCCCTTCTGCATTCAGCTGCAAGACTGAAGCTTCCATTTGAACAATGTTTGTACTGAGTGAAACGAGCCCCAGTTTACTCCAGTTTGCACAAAATATATCTTGAATTATTTTGGAATACTGGTTGGGTGAGATTTCTGGCATTACACTGTTCCTTTCAACTCTAAATCAGAGAAGTAGTTTTTGAAATCTTGATTGTTTGAAAGCGCTTTGTACAAAATGTAGGACCTAATTTTGAAATGACCTGTAATTTAGTCTGTTGCAAATACAAAAGCAGTTTGAATGGTGTAATTAGAATTTGTCAGTCTGAAATATCACGTTATGCTGTTGTGTTTAATTGTGCCAAGTATCTGCATGTGTGCAGGGGATGGCAGGTTTATGTATTTAAAAGCAACCTTTAAATGAAATAGATCAAGTCACTAATGCTTTTTTGGATCTTGCAGATTTTACATTGGCTGCGACCGATGTCAGAACTGGTATCACGGGCGCTGTGTTGGCATTTTACAAAGTGAGGCCGACCTCATTGACGAGTACGTGTGTCCGCAGTGTCAGTCCACAGAAGATGCCATGACTGTGCTCAGTCCACTCACTGATAAGGATTATGAAGGTTTACGGAGAGTGCTGCGTTCTTTGCAGGTGAGAGCAAGGACTGCAGTGGAGCGCAGGGATTTACTCTCTAGGACGGGTCTAGCAAGTCTCGGAGTTGGTTTTCATTTCTCTTTGAGTAGTTCTGAGACTTTATGAAAAGGCAATAGCAAAGCTTTTTGTTCGTGAGAAATGCCACCGTGCCAGCTGCAAACTTGCTTGGCGTTACTGTGCTGAGAAATAGTCAGTAACTCCTGCATCACTGCTGCTGGGTTAGTGAAGCTTCAGTCTCTTCAGTTGTGAGGCTTCCAAAGGTGGATCCTTAAAAGAGGATTTCTGATCTGTGCTCCTGTACTTCAGCCTCAGAGTTACTGGATTTCAGTAGTGTTCCTGCAGAAAGTTGTTATCAGCATGTAAATGATGGCATCCTGACGGTAACTGTTACATCACTGGGTGTTACAGTACATTTCTGGTTTATCTGTCACTCCCAAATATGCCTTTTCTGCTACAACTGTAAAGAACATTTTAGAATTATGTTAAAATAATTGTGTGGTAACAGCAGTCCTCAAAGAGTAGTATTTTGCATTGTCCTGTATTTTGCAGACGTTTGTGAAAACAACTTAATTTTAAAGTGCTTGGAAGGGAAACCAGTGGTTGATTTCTAGGTGTGAGGAGCCAAGGCCCCTCAGTGAACTCAGGGCATCCTGCTCTGTGCTCCGGTTCAGCACAGTGTCCTCTTAGGGCTGAATTCCACATCAGGTCCTGTTCTGAAGAGCAGCTGCTCAGTCATTGACATTGAGCTTCAAAATTTAAAACTTCACCCCGTCATCAGATGAGAACTGGTTACCTTTTCAAATAATGCCGCGCTTCTTCGTCCAATTAAATTCTAGTCCACAACAGATAAAAGTATAATGAAAATACTTAGTTAATAATAGTGCTAATTTACCTTTTTGTTATTTTTAAATTAAATCTTGTTTTCCTGACAGGCTCACAAGATGGCATGGCCATTCCTAGAACCAGTAGATCCCAATGATGCACCAGATTATTATGGTGTTATTAAAGAACCAATGGGTAGGTATTTCTGAGCATTAGTGTGAGTGGGTGGGTTTTTGGATATCAAGTTAATTACCTGCTAACCATTTCTGTCTGTGGATCTTAAAGGTAGGTTTTGCAGAATACACAGGTTATGCAATTAGACAGATGAAATACTGTGATTTCCCGCCTGCTCCTTGCTGATCCTGGAAGTAGGAAAGTTAAAGTTAGTGTCTTGACAAAATTGTGGTGTGTTGACTGAAAACAGTGTTTTGCTCAGAAATTGTGTTCTTTTCTGTTCCAAGACTTTGGGCTGTGCCATTATGTACATGCTAAGCAAGGGTTATTCCATAATTGATGGGTTAGAGTTTATAAGGAGAGCTCGAGTAATGATGTAATTAAGCTTATGATGATTGAAGTAAACAAAAATGCGTTAGCGCTTTCTGACTTAACTAGCAGGAAAAGAAACTCGTTCGTGTGCAAGTAAATACATGTGAAATGCACGAGGTAATCCGGGCCCATCTACCTTTGTTTTCACACATTCTGGCATTTCAAAACAAGCACTTCAAGGGCGTTTTCCAAGGGCAGTTCATTGTTTTTCCAGCTAAAAGTGCCGCTGTACAATTAGACAGCTACATTTAGAACTAGTAGTTCTTGTTTCTCTCCCTCTCTTTAATTTACATTTGCGTTAAAATAGGACAATCACGGCTTACTTCACCATTCCAGACTCATTAGTGTGTCTAGTCCGTGAGAGCAAGAGCACTGGCATTTGGCTTGATCCTGCATTGAAGTCTCTCTCATCTGTGCGGTGTGCTAACGTGCATACACCCATGAGAACTGGTGATTCATTCCAAGCCAGGCATGAATTCAAATAACTCACCGGGAGGTTTCAGTGGCTGTTAGACGTACGCTCGGGACTCGCTCTCGGTGAGGGCTGCAAAGAAAATACAGTGCAAGTAAAGGAATCCAGATTTGTCCTGGTTTTTTTTCCCTCTAATTTCTTCAGAAAAAACAAGTAGCTTCCTGCAAAGACCCAACTTTTCCAATGTCGTGTTCAATACTCGGGCTTTACTTCAGCTGCATGCAGCGTGCTCCCGCGTGAGCGTCCGTCCTGCGGGAGCCCTGCTGGTGTCACCCCCTGACAGCCAGCGCTCGGGGACAGGCCACTCGGCCAGGCTTTGCTTCCCACGCTGACACGGCCTGAGCTTCTGTTTAGGGTAAAGTGTCTCACTGTAACGATCTTTGGTTTCTTTAAAGATCTCGCCACCATGGAGGAAAGAATACTGAAACGTTACTACAAAAAGGTCACGGAGTTTGTGGCAGATATGACCAAAATTTTTGATAACTGTCGTTACTACAATCCAAGCGACTCCCCTTTTTACCAATGTGCGGAAGTTCTCGAATCATTCTTTGTACAGAAACTAAAAGGATTTAAGGCAAGCAGGTAAGCTAAAGTGTTCCTCCTCATAGATCTTCTCCCCATGTGCTTTCCTGGGCAGCACCTTTTCTTTCAAAGGAGAAAAACAATCTGTTCTGTAATAGCCAGCTGTCATATTCCATCAAAATTAAAGCTTAAATATGATTTTATGGAAGTTACCTCATAATGTTTGTTCAAAACAAGTTGTTAGATATGAATTTGGGAAGTATCATAAACGTAGAAGATTTGAAGGACACTAAGTCATTGCTGCAGAAAACTTGAGAGCCCTTTCTGATCAGGACAAATACTGCGTTTGTGGGGCTCTGGCAATGTTCTGCCGTGCGCTAAAGACTTTTCAGATGCTGAGAAGAGACAATCCTTCCGTGAAGCTCAGAATCAGTGAAAAACTAATTTTTACTGCTTTCTCTCACCTTTTTATAGCTTAACGTATTTGAAACAGGGAAAATAAGTCAGGTTTAAAGTAAGATGTGGAAAACTGAATGCAATTCAAAATTAACTATTGAAAGTTAAACTCGCTTTTTTTCAATTTTTTCTGTTGAAGGATCAATGTTGAGTATTTCCCTACCATAGACATTCCTGAAAAAGAACATGCAACTCTCCTAGAGTTTTTTCTGTTGCTTTCCACCTCTGGCAGCCCGTACGTGGGGGCTGTGTGGCACCAGCCAGACCACGGAGCGGTGTCTCTAGGGGATGCTAACCCCGGCTGCCTCAGACGTGATGGAGTGCACGCGCTTGTCGCTGCAGAACTCCCGCATCGGCCGGCGGCAGCTGGGTGCCAGCAGCTGGTCCCTTTCAGCCGTGCTCAGAAACGGTCTGGGTGTAGTGCTTACCTTTGTCCGTCCGACCGTGAGAGTCAAAACTGTAACCAGCTGCTGGTCTGAGACATTAATGCCAGATTATGCCCATTTTTTAATTAACTAAATTGAAAGCTTCACTCCGCATCCGTGGTTGAGGAAGCTCTACAGGTTTCTACATGCAACGAGAGTAGGATTGATAAGAAGGGATGGGATCAAGCCAATTAGTTCAGCGGGTTTTTTTCCAATTTAATACTATATTAATGACTTCTACCAGGTAGTTTTCAGCTCATGTTTCCATCGTCTTGCTTTATCTGGTTTCCTACGTTCACCCCTTGCACACTGATTTCATTGCTGCATCTTCCTGTTTTTCGTTTATACCATCCCTGTTCTTTCTTTTCTTGCAGATTGTGATATCTTTAGTGTGAACTTTTTAACTGGAGTCAAAACTGGATGTTGGGGTCCCTTTATTTTGTTGTACAATTGGATTACATTAAACTGCCCTAAAAATCCAGATGATTGGTCTAAACAGTAAATGTTGCTGAGTTTTTGGGGTTTGTTACCAGCGAACACATGCTGGTAAACATAACTGTATTAACAAAAAAATTGTCGCCATTCCTTGAATACTGTATTGAGAAAAATGAAAAATTCATCTTGGAAACCATGTATTTTATTGTTATATTTTCAGTCACTAATAAAACTGTGAGTGGCAAAGAGGAGTCTTGCTGAACTCTGATTAGCAAAAATGAGATTATAACATGCCTGTTCAGTTTTTTCTATTAAGTCAATCCAAAGACTTCTTGAATAAATTTCAGCAAAGTATACCTTACTATAAATACTCACAATTTAAAATGTGGTTTTGCCTTTTTTTTGATGGACTACTATTATGTAAATGTGAGAGTAAAACTGATTCCAGGCATCTTGGAATATTCCAGTGACACACCGGAATATTTGTGTGCTGTAGGAGAAAACGTGCTTAAAATTCAGAGATGTTTTTTTGAGTCTTCTTTTTTCTGAAGGGGAAGAAAAAAAATAAATGGAAGCAACATGATGGTAATTCCCTCGTTGTGATTTACCCTTGGCAACACCTTGCAGCAACTGTCTTCTCCAAAATGAAGGGTGCTTAATTCTTCACTTTCTTCTGTATTCTGCAGGTCCCATAACAACAAACTGCAGTCTACAGCTTCTTAGAGTTCAGCGTGTAACCTAACACACGAGCAAGGATCTGGTTGTCTGAAAATTTTTAATTAAGAAGCCAGGTGTTTTTAGTCAGGTTATTCCTGACGAGACTTGATGTAAACTCTGTTTTTATTGGTCACAACAGTCAAATTAAATTCTTGGCTTATTTTGTCCAAAGGACAAAGAAATAAAAATCAGCAGCACCACTTTGTTGTCAAGATCAAATTGTTGTACTATTGTGGCAGAAGCAGGAAAACTTTGTTTTGTTGAAGGAGAGAGAGAAAGAGAGCAAGAAAAAAAATACAGTAAATGGGGTCACATTTAACTCCATGGAAATGCCACGTCTGTTCTTCAGTGAAGAAGCTGGTTTAAAGTCCACACAGAAAACTTTGACTGTATTTATTTATTGTTGCAAAAAAGACGCTTTTTTATTGCTGCCCTCATTTGTCAGCTAATTATTTTTTCTTATAAAATCCAGCCCCGGTCACATGTAATCCATTCTGTATCTTAACATGATTCCTGTAGGTAAAAGTACAAGAAGACCTCTAGATGTCTTTTCTTTCTATGAAAGGAGCTGCTATGTACACATGTGCACACACACAGAACTGGGAATCAACAAGGAGTTTATCATTCATGGTAGATAAAAACAATTAAGCTTGCATAAAAGTTGGGCTAAGTGGTCATGGACTACAGACTCTGTTGCCTTGAATATAACAGTACAATTTGTCATTTACTCTGCACCAGACTGAAATGAGTAAAAATCTATTTGAAGGTATCTTGTTTGTAAACATTTGTCAGATTCTAATTTTTTTCTTTTGTATTAAAATTCAAAATATGGATGTATATGAAACAAAATAAATGGAGATAATTGTTCTCCCCACAGATGTACACGTCTTTGAGTGTGCGCTAACACGTTTGTAACACTTTGGGGATCTGTTCAGATACTCCAGGCGATAGGGGAGGGAAGCGGCCAGGGAGATCCCACTCGATCGTGCTCTGAAGGTGGTGGTTTGTTTTCTCGAGCTGTTCCTGAGCAGCCACAATTACTGTCACCAGTAACATGGTTTTTCTTTTTGTGAAATGTTGCTGCCTGCCTCTGGATCCGGGGAGAGCTTCCCAAGTACATTAGGAGTGTAAAGCACTGAGTGTAATTCTGGCCGGGAAGGGCTCTGGACTGCTCCGCTGCTTCCCATTCCAGGAGGGGCTGCTGTGAGGGATGAATTGCAATCGGGAGAAAATGGCAATGGCAGATGATGTTGCCGTTTCTTTCTGACCTGTCACTTTCCTGTTGTCTGTCTGAATGACTTGCTGATTCTGCCCGTCTGTAGCTAACCGGCTGTCGTTCGTGTGTGGCTCCGCACGCCTGTGACAAGCTTTTGCACTAATTCACAGTTGACTTCTGTTCTGCAGCGATTTGGGATCTGCCCGATTGACAGATAAGCTCCTTTTGGGTTTAACCTCACACCTTGCTATGCAAGAACCTCTTCTGTTATTTTTTTCTTAAAGACGTTGCTAGTGACCACACTTTCTTACACTTCCAGGCTCAGGTGTACAGGTTCTTCTGGGATAACTTTAATAAAAACCCGTGGTTTTTTGTACATCCGAATGTTGTCATTTCACCCATATGTGAAAACTGAAGCTAATTGTTCAATGTAAAAACAATAATCCATTTATGCTTCTTAAAGTTAAAGAAGAGTAGTTGCGTTTAGGTTTTGTTGTCCTTTGACGTTTAAAAAAAATGCTGCATATTGTATGCATTGTGTTTTTAATGCGGAAAGGAAAAAACCTCAACCTCTAACAGCATTTGAGCATATCCTGCATCTCGTCAGAACTTCACAGTATTTCTGTACTATTTATTCCTATATAAATATAGATACGACATGATCAAAACCTTTCCTACCTGTAGGCAATAGATTCCTATGTTTTTAACAAATTGTGGCAACATGAAGAGTACTTTTTTGTACCTTATAGAACACATCATCCCAGACAAATAAAGTAATGTGTTTGACATCGATTCGGTGCTGTTTCTAATGAAACATTTGATGTTATCATATACAGGCCTTGGCTTTGCAGGATTATATATCATTGCCAGGGAACCGGGTTGATCCAGGAAATGATCCAGACTTACCGTTAATTGTGCCGAGAGCCTTTGTTAGTGTTTTCAGTTGCTGCCAAGGTACTTTTCTTGATTTATTAGTGGTATTCTTTTATAGTTCGAGTGTTACTGTAAAACTCGCTCTTGTAATCAGTGCCCTCCTTCCTTGAAGGCCAGGTAAGTTCATAGGATTTGTGATCTCTGTTCAGTCTCCTCTTCTTTGCATTCTTGCAATGTTTGTTTCGTAATGGTCATGTTGTAACGCAGATTTTGATAATGTGAGCTGTACCAGCTTGATGGTCTTGTTGTCTCCTCACGCAAATTTGAAGCAATTATCCTTGGTCTAGATTTAGTTCATGCAAAAGTTAGTGGGCATTAAAAGTAGACTATGCAATTGGGCTTACCCAGAAGCCTTGAGTAAACCCAGGAAGGCAGCAACGCTCCTGTACACCTGGGTGGATGTCTCTGCATTGGCTGCAGAATTTTCACACTTGTCGTGCTGGGGAAAAAGCAATTAACTGTAAGGTTACCAAAACTGCGGTGGCAGCTGTTGCATCGAAACGCTGTCGTCTTGTCACTGTCATAAATGCTGAGGGTCTTTTGGTAATAGCGAGTGCCAGATTGTGGAAATCCACCTGACCCAGGAATATTTTCCTTACGTCCATTAGTTTGCATCCCCTAGGTCTGGTAAGAACAGTCATTGGGCTCCTGCTCCGGCCGTATCTCAGTTGGGCTGTGAAGTACAGTGGCTTGTTGCTCAGCTGTTGCAATCACCTATTAAGGACTGGCTGTCTAAGCAAGAAAGAAAAGGTAAGGTGACTTTGTAACACAAAAAGAGAGCACAGAATAAATTGCTCTTCAGTATTTTTCTCTAGAGCAATAGCTCGTGTCTGAGAGTGGTGCAGACTCTGTATGTCAGTCACTGGCATTTTACTCAGGCTTTGGATGTCACTGGCGCAGCTTCACTATTATTGATCTCTTCCGGGAGACAATCAAAATGAGATCTAGCCAGGGATGTTATTTTTGTACCCGTACTTTGCCTGTTTTAGACTACAGTGGTGTCTTGGGGGGGTGGGGAAGGGTGCTTAATTGGTGTTCTGGGCAAATGGATGACTGTAGGACTTGCTGGTTTGCCCCTGGACTTCAGTTAGAAATA
This sequence comes from Pedionomus torquatus, assembly GCA_013398155.1. NCBI lineage: Eukaryota > Metazoa > Chordata > Aves > Charadriiformes > Pedionomidae > Pedionomus > Pedionomus torquatus. The sequence continues at coordinate 9,394 of VZRU01012070.1, read as the reverse complement.
GACTTGTGATCTTTCCTTCTTCTGGCCCTACCAGTCCACCCAATGCTTTGATACGTTGCCAGGAACAGTCCTTCTGCCAAATCAAAAACCCCCTCAAAATCTCTCAGGAAAATGCCATCTGTGTGTGGCACTCCATGCGAAATCTTTCACCTAGCCGAAAAGGAGACAGTCTATTTTTTTTTTCAGATGGACATGAGCTACAAGTCAATTTGTCAATTAGTGACAGCTGCCTGGGTGCCAAAGTATATGACATTTGCTCTTGGTATGTGGTTTCTATATCAAGAAATAAGTCATTGTCTGTGTCTTACTGCCTAACACATCTCTCCATAGCTTTTCACTGACACGGAATCGAGCTGCAGACGTGTATGAGGCAGATCTGTGTGAGAACTCCCTTTGCTTCAAAACACAAAATGCTTGCAGAAGCCACTGCTTCCTATTCCAGGTTCCAACAGAGAGGTAAACCACATTTCCCCCCCGCCTTTTTTTTTTTTAACATAAATATATATCTTAAAATCCCCCGCTAACTCATCAGACAAGGAGATGCCATTGTTTAATATCGCTATTCAGAACCCTGTGGACATTTTATCAGCTTCTTTTAAAGACAGACTCTCTGAATGTTGACTCTCAGAACAGCGAGCATTAAGGCCTCCTTTGCAGAGGTTTCATAGGTTCTTGCATCCCACCACGTCAAAGCTACAAAGATGGTATCTTTTATTCGAAAAGTAACTTTACTGATGTGCAGGTACAAACTTGGTAACATTTCTCATGGGAAAATGACCCTTGGAACAGTTACAGGACTGAACTTTTAAGGACCTGATGGTGTAACCAAGGCATACAAAATGTGCATGAGTTCTTATTTTGCATTCTTTGGCCTGAACTTGTGCCATTACTTGTGAGCCTATTTAGGCATCTGTGTTGTGCAGTTACATGATTTGCTTTCAGTTAGTGTCTTCATATACTCTAATTGCACAGCTGTTTTGTGTGCTTCATGTGAAAAATCCAGCTCTGTCTGAAGAATGACATAACTTTTAAAAGTAGCATGGACGTGTCTGAGGGTCAGAGAACGATACAAACGATACTGAGGTTTTTTGGTTTCTTTTGAATCAAATGCATGTAATACACTAGGCAGAATTGTGTGAAAACACAACAGACGTCCTCTATAAAGGCGTGGTATGGTCTAATGTTGTTCAAGGTTAAGGGTTTGAAAGTGCAGTGACTTCTTATGTAGCTGGAACAACGCTTCCAGAGTTTTACTTGGCAATTGCTGCAGATCATCCAGGCAGGGGAGGCAATAATAACCTGTGCCTCTGAAAACTCCTGGAGCAAATTCACGATCAGTTAAAGTTCCCTAGACTGGCTTTTGTGCTAAACTTTACCGTATCCGGGTTCCAAGTCAAAACATTCACATCATGTGTTTATCCTGGGAGATAAGTTCTGCTGCTGCCTGTGTCCTAGATGGAGGGAGGTTCCTGGAGCCTTATCCGCATTTAGTGCGAGCCACCTGCACTTTGTGATTCCTCTTCCTGTTGAATCTCTTCATGTAACTGCTGCTTCTCAGCAAGCCGTCCCCTGGCCTCAGGCGCCCACGCAGGAACCGCAGCAGGTTTGCGGGGATCTGTCGTCTCTTGTGGTAGACTTGACCCATCAGGATGTATCTGCTGCCTGCAAAATAAAGGAGAGTTCTGTGCCATGAAGAAAGCACGGATTCGTTCCCTGCACTCGCTCGTAAAGCAACAGGTTTATGAATAGATGTGAAGTTGGGCCTTGCAGAAATAGATCCTGAACGTGTGGCTCTGTGCAGCAGCACGCTCGCACTGAACTTCAGTGGGACTCGTGGGTTGTGCTTGCATGGAAATAATGATTTGCTGTGGTGTATTGCAATTAGAAGCTTTTTGGGGGAAATGCTGATATTTGAAGAACTTGCAGTTAGAAGGAAAACTGGACTACTCACAGATACATCCTATTAAGCTCCTGCATATAATTTTTTGGCAAACCTTAGCATTTCCAAGCTTTTTGGAACTGCATAAGGTTAAGGAAGGACTATGCTGCTACCTGACTTCTTCACACAGTTGGTTCTGTCTTGAAAATTAAGACAAACCGTGAAGGGAAAAAGCTCTCCAGTATAGCAGTAAATATGGGGGGGGTGGGTTCTTTATTTTTTTTTTTAAGTATTGTAACAACCCAGGATAAGCCTATTAAACCAGGGCAGACTACAACCATGCTGCATGCAGGAGGTATGGATTTAGCTGGAATTATTTACCAAGTTTAAAGTCCAGACATGGTTTACTGCAGTTTAAAGTATCCACAATGAGAACATGAACTCGAAAGAAGAAGCCATCAGGAGTTACATACAGTCGACTCATCTTGTATAATCCATCGCTGTTTACCAAAAGCGTAACCAAGTGGACGCCATTCCCCAGTCTTTCCATGTTATAAACAATTCCGTTCACCGCTGTTTTAAGGGAAGAAGGGGGTGAGGGAAAGCAACCATCAGATTATATAGCTTGGTGGTGACTCCAGGTGTATGTCAAAGCTCATATAAAATGTTATAAAGTGTCAGCAGAAATCCTTTGGCTCAGTAGCAGGCAGTCAAAAATAGGAGTTGTTTCAAATAATCACATTAAATGAGAACATCACCTTAATGTTTATTGAGGAGTTGCAAACTTTTTCCTTGACGGGTCTGAGATGTGAAGTGTATAATATATTTCAAAAGAAAGTGATGATTTTAGTACTGTTTTCCATGGTGACATGTAGAAAGTGGACATAATTACCTAACAAAATTAAATTTTCAAATTTGAAACTTCACAATTAAGTCCAAAGCTTAACTGCTAATAAAACACCTCAGCTTTTGAAAGAGCTGACTGCAAGAATCAGAAAACAATGAACCTTTTAGGCAGATAAGGTTTGTGGGACTTACTTAACCGGCCTTTCACCTGCCCCACTAAGTGAGAACTGGGATTCAGTCTGTCATTCCTTATTCTACTGCAAATGTAAAAAGTGAAAAGCCCTCTGCGATCACTGCAGTAGAACCTTGGCTGAAGTGTTGCTCAGACTGTCTTTTCCCTACCTGTCTTTTTCAATTTAAGACATGAATGGTAAATGTACAAAGGTCGGGTCACTACAAGGCCTATGTGTGACAGGAGTGCATGAAAGTGGTAAAAAGTAAAGACTATAGCATTTGTAGAAAGCACTTCCTGACTTCTCCATTTAGAGAAAACAGATGTCTTCTAATGTGTTTATGTTCCACAAATGGAAACATCTGTTACCACTAGGCATGTATTTTGCTTATCTCTTAAAATACTGTGAGAAAAAGTTGGTATCTATTTCACAACTTTGTAAGCACAAGGCAAGATTTCAGTCAGGAAATACTTCTCTTTAACAGTCAGTTCAAAAATGCCAGGCTATTTTCTACCATCTTTAGCTCCAACAACTTGGACACAAGGACTACAAAGATTGAGTCCTGTGGAACTTCAAGGAGAATCCTCTATGCTGAGAGGATCACAGTTTTATTTTTGCTTGGTTGTCTATTTTATCTTAATTTGAAACGTCAGCCCCTAAAATCAGAAACTAAAGTGTAAGAATTAAGTAACTCAGCTACAATGTTTAATGTTAGAGTATCTAAAACAATTAGTCTTTTAGTTCCATTGACTAACAGCAAGAACTTTTGTCTTCTTTCTAGGAGTGGAAAGGAGAGGAAATGGAAAGAGCAATTCTAGCCCAAGGTAGGGAAAGGGTAATCTAAGATTTAGTACCATTTGTCATAGTGCATTTGTAAAGAGCTGTGATGAGTCCCGTTAATGTGCTTAGTAATGACTTAACACACTCGGTGAAACAGTATCTTAAAAGAAGTGAAACATGAGTAGTGGATGAACAAAAGCAGCCTCTGCTTTGTGTGGTTCCTGGAGACACAGCTTACCAAACTCGCTCACGCAGTAGGCCTCTGCTTCGTCTCTCTCTTCCCCGCACTCAGTCAGGCATGCCTTCTCCTTATCGCCACCTAGAACAGGCATATAGGCTGAGGGACAGCACACGCCCTTTTGGGATGTGCCATCCAAATTAGGCCACCCAACCTTTGGAAAGCTCAGGATACCCTTTGCCAGAGCAGACTCGCCCCTTACCTTTCTTCAGCACGCTGAAGCGGTACAGCAAGCTGGGTGACTGGCGGTTGGTGACCCAGGAGGGTTTGGTGGTCCCTGGTGCTCTGAAGGGCTCGGCGTGTTCGTAGGGCATTCTTTTGCGCGGTCGGTTGAAGTGATCCAGCATGTTAGGATCACCTGCCTCCGCTGCTCCAGCATCTGGAAAAGCACGAGCCTCCGCTGAGGATGTCATCTTTCGGTAGGAAGATGCTGCGTGGTGGAACTGAGCCGACACGCTGTTGGCAGCCTCGACCAGCCGTCTGTCCACGTGCTTTCTGTTGGCGTGGTTAAAGTCAAGGGAGGCAGAAGGCCCCTCGGTTGGATTCTCAAGAGGCAGGGCCCTTCCATACTGCAAGAGGTGTTTCCTCAGCCCCGTGCTGTTTTCTAGAGAAAGCTTGGTGTGTTTCTTTTTGTCTGATGAGAGAAAGGTCACTTGGGGAGGTTTTGGTCGCTGCAGGTCAGCGGGAGGCAGAAGCCAGCGTTCAGTGTGATTCTCCCTGGTGCTGCTGGTGGCCCAGGCTGGTGGCTGAAGGCGGCCAGGCACAGTGTCTGCTGAAGTGTAAGCGTCCTTGCTGAGACTCTGACTGGATTTCTCGGCATAGGGCAGGGGTCCTACAGATGAAAACCAAAAAAAAAGGAGAGAGTCAAGTAGCATTTACATTTTTTTATTCTGCATGCTTCTGAATGGGAAGCGCCTGGCAGATCTGAGGTTCTAGTCAGTAGCTGAGGCCCTCAACAGTAAGACAATATAACCAATAACTAGTTCAACAGATCAAATCTAGTATTACTCCTCATTCTTCTGTACTCCAATACGGAAGGGCCAGTACAGAGAATGCAGCTGTGTGAGCAAAACACAGGAGATTTGCATTTTTACTTTATTATTGTTGCAAATGAAAAACATTACTTATAAACAAATCCTTTTCTCAAAAGCCTGATTCTCCAGGGAGCACATGAGGAAACAAGGTTCATGTTGCCATTTGGGATGCTTGTTTAAAAGACCATGACAACAGAACTATTTGCTTTTCCCATCCACGGGACGCCTTATTGACAGTGTCATCTGGCCCGCTCAGCAGCTTTAGACTTTGAATGCTACTGAAAAGATCTCCATCCACAGTTTTGGTCTCTGCCTTTTGCGCTACAGAGCTGTACAGTAGCGGTACCATTGCCTGGTAGCTAGGCTATTGCTGCTGAGTAACAGGCATTCCAAGGCTTTTCTTAAGTTGAGGGGACAAGGGCTGAGAAAGAGAGGAAGTGTCTGAGAATCTAGTGAAAAATGGAACCGCTTAATGACACTGTTCACACAAGCTGGACAGTCACCAAGACTTTCATTTATACCTTCACCTTGATCACTTGGACCTCACAAAGCAAAACGACTTTCCGTTTACCCTGGGAAGAGAGATGTTTCCTCTTGCAGTTCATCTTTCTTTTACTTTAGTCCTTCACTGCATTCCTTTAGTTAGCCAACAGTTTTAAAGCAGTTCACCCACACACAGCCACTGTCTGGGTGATTGCTCTCTGTGGTTAGCATCGTGTAGGAGGTTGATCCTAACTCCTTATGTGAAAAGAGATATTGGATGTGCACAGATGAACAGTGTACGTTCAATCTGGTTTATCTTCTATGGCTGACTCAACTGCTGACCTTGCCACTTCTCCCCCTTTGCTCTCACCAGCTGCTGTCATGGGAAAGATTCTCTGATATTTGGGCTGGTCACACGTAAAGTGAAAAGAATGTCCATGAAGAAAGGCGTGGAAGAAGTCCAAGCTAAAGAAAGCAATAGGCAAGGGTATGCTGGAGATGGTTCAATATGAACCTGTGAACTCTGAGCCAGTGTTTTGGACTTGGGGTTTTAAGTATGCTTTTATCCTGCCTTCTCAGTCATGGGTTGTAACAAGAATTAGTTCATTTTTCTCTTCTTGGACCTTGAGATTCATTCCCCTGTGCCAGCATATTCCTATCTAGCCCTTGCAGCCTAAGAAATACAACTGCACCATAATCAGCTCCTGGACTTCTCCTTCCCAATGGAATAGGAGTATATCTTATTTCTGTATATTAATGAGGTACTAAAAAAAAAAAACAAAACCAAAAACTGTTTAGGACAGCTTGCTGCAGGTACACATGACAGCATAAAACATGTTGAAATAAATCAGAAATATGAAGTTTACAAGTGAGGGGAAGGAGACTAAAAGGGAAAGGTCACATGCAAATGAAAAGAAATCCCGTCATATGCAAAAGCAAGTCACACTTAAGCTGCGGAATGATGGCTAGCAGCATTCACGGCACCAGCTAACTGCCTGCTTTTCCAGGTGCTTTTAATTCTTTCAAATGCTGACATATCAAATATTGCAATTTACATTCCCGTCCCACAAAACATTTGGAAATGTTTCTTTCTTGAGCCCTTCTGTAACCACTTGCTAAAAAGACTGCAGCTGAAGAGGGCTGTTCAGGCAAGAGTTTGTAGTAATGTGTTTAGTCTCCCCTGATACCAAAGGCAAACATGCCCCAGCCCCTCTTTGAATGTTAACAGACTTACCGGCTACTGAGCTGGAAGATGATCTAATGACAAAGCAGAGGAGCCAGAACACTTTGGTTGTCATTTTGAAGTAAATTTTTTCCAGACACAAAATGAACTGGAGTCTTTTTATGCCCTTCCCCCGATTCATGCTAATGAGAGGCGGCGGGAATCACTCGCTGGACAACCCACTGGACCAACACCAAGCTGCTGCCGCCCCGTGAGCCTCCCACCACCCCTGCCTAGGAGGAATGTGCACGGACACCCTCTTCCCATACATACACCCACCTATCCTGCCCCCAGCCACCTATGTTTCTATGAATAACAGATGGATATGTCTGTTTAGCAACATATTTTTATTTTAGGGGAGGGTCTTGCTTCCTATGGCATTTTATAGACAAAATTAAACAGAACAAATACGGTCTTAGTGGACATGGGGAACTACATTATGAAGTGCACTTGATAGATGCTAGACCGTGCAGCACCTCTGCAATTCAGCTTCTGCACGGGACGTGTTCTACAATGAAACATATTTAGGTATTTGTGGCCACCTCTAGTTATGCAACTGGTAATCTCTTTTAGTTTAAGGAACCCTTTCCAGCAGCTCCCTTCAAACTGAAAAACGTGGTAGCTACTGTCCAGTCCAAGGGAAAGCTCTGCTGACCCCAGATAAAGCTTTGGTTTTTACATCTGTATTTGCTAAACATGAAGAACTCCGAAAATTTTCACACAACAAACCAACTCTGTTTTGGATTACTGAATTAAGTAGGCTTATTCCTATGTTCCCAACTCAAAATGGGTGACCTTATTGCTAGACAAGATTTCCACTGTGACAGTTTATCTCACTGGTGGCTACTTTCATGAGAGTTAATGAACTCATTCATGCCTTGAAGGTGCGACAATTTTAAGATTCTATAAAAGAAGCATGCCCCAGCTCCTGAAACATCCTCAGCAGAAAATCTGCCCATCATTAAGGCCTTTGTCATGTGGTCCAGCTGTTGCCTAGTTTAAACACTGTTTGTTTTGTACTGCCCTCATTAAGCAGTTTAATAAAATTAGAAGTTACAGGGCTTTGTCTCAAGCAGCTATGATAGAAGACATCGAAAATAAGCCAGAATAACATGCAAAATAAATGAAATTTTAACACATCTGTTATTCAGTGTGTTAAGTTTCTACTATAGCATTCATTGATCCTTATTTTCCAGATACTTGAAACACTTTAATTCCAAAAGTATCCCAAGTTAGCTGTTATGGAATCGAGAATATAAACTAAGGATGAGGCAGAAGGGAGTTCCCATGCTCTTTGTGTGCCTTGTCTGCCGCCCAACTGGCGCACACCTGCAGCAAGCGAGAGAAGCCGGGGCCGCGACGGAGGGCTGTGCTGAGGACGGACGGACGGACGGACGGACGGACACGGTCTGTGCTCCGGGGAGCGCTCAGCCCGTGTTCAGGCAGGAGCCCGTGGGAGCGGCTCCTCCGGGGCCGGCGCTTGTGCGGGACCCGCATGCAAGGGGCGGCGGGGGGG
>VZRU01012069.1:523-10525 GCA_013398155.1 Pedionomus torquatus | reverse complement strand
CATGAAGTTCAGCAAGGCCAAGTACAAGGTCCTGCACGTGGGTCACAGCAATCACAAGCAGAAGTACAGGCCAAGGGGAGAATGGGTAGAGAGCAACCCTTAGGGAAAAGGAGTTTGGAGTGCTTGTGTTTGAGAAGCTCAACATGAGATAGTGATAAGAGCTTGGAGTCCAGAAAGCCAACCGCATGCTGGGCTGCATCAAAAAAAATGTGGCCAGCAGGTCGTGGGAAGTGATTCTCCCCCTTTACTCTGCTCTGGTGAGATGTCCCCAGCTTTGTTGTCTCCAGCATAGGGACATGTACCTGTTGGAGTGAGTCCAGAGGAGGGCCACAAAACCGTCAGAGGGCTGAAAGCAGCTCTACTATGAGGACAGGCTGAGACAGTTGGGGTTGTTCAGCCTGGAGAAGAGAAGGCTCTGAGGAGACTTTATAGCAACCTTCCAGTACCTAAAGGGGGCCTACAGGAGACATGGGAAGGGACTTTCTATGAGTCACCTCCACACCGTGGCAGAGGGATTGGAACTCAGTGATCTTTAAGGTCCCTTCCAAGCATAACCATTCTGTGATTCTCCCTAGTAGCTGGTGCCTGTGCAGTGCTGAATCACAGTCTCAAACTTGGATGACCTCTTCAGAATTTTCTGGCAAGGAAGTTACCAGCTGATAGTACTGTCTGTGTTGAAAACAACCTCGAATGGAAGACTGTATTAACAGAATGTATTAACCGAGATCATGAGTGTGGTGTTAAGGCTGATTGCTATTACTTGATTTCCACCACCACCCTCTGACCCCTGCTTGATGGTATTATTAGCAGGTAGAAAAGAGAGTTTAAAATTGTTTTGAGCCAAGACAGATGATATAGGTGCATTTATTTGTAAATGTGCAGTGACAAATGCTCAGTTTATTCCTGCATCTGTGCATGTGAAGGAGGAATCACATGAAGTTGAAGGTTATTGGAAATGTTGAAGGGGAGATGAGCTGGGCAGAAATCAGCTTGTATAGCCTAGAAGATATGTGGAACAGGATCTGAACATGGGGAGATGAGCAGAAAGCAGGGCTGTAGAGGTAATTGCTTGACACCATAACACTGGACTGGAAAGCTGAAAACAGTGAACTACTTAAACTTGCAGAGGTCTTAGGAAGTATTTGGGCAAGACAGCAACATTTCTAAGTGGTAGCCTCAAATACCAAGTATTGAAGTTTGGTTAACAGTTCACCTAAATTTGGTCAGAAAGATTAAACTATTGACTTGATAAGTAAAAGTTTCTTTGTTGTAGATACTGGTAACATAGAGATGCTGTGTTAATTCTGTGGTATAAGAGCAGTAGCATAAAAATACTGAGCTAATTGCACAGTGTTATAACTGGAATTATATGGCATGTTGATAAACTAGACAGAATATAGCAGTTTGTGTCCTGAGGTGTATCTGCTTTCTGGGGTCTCTGATTTCTAGCTGTTGTATCTCCCCTAAGTTCATTTGTGATTGGATGATTGATAGCTTTTATTGTTCTTCATGATAAAATCATAGCAGCAAGCAAGACTGTGAATTGTCCTGTCAGGTCTTTCTGCAGTTCTGGAAATTCCTTCCTGGATGCACAGATTGGAAAGATAGTTGACGGTAAACAAATTGTTTCCTCAGTGCCTTTGCATGTGGGCACGCATTTGTGTGTTTACCCAGCCTCTGGTTATGTGGTTTTGCTTGCCTTTCAGGGTCATATATGATTAAGTATTTTCAAAGTCATTAATGATAATATGTAAAAGCATTGTGAAGCAGCAAACTTGCTTATTTGCCAGGTTTATTCATCTGTTACTTCTCTAAAATAACACATAGTCTCCCTGTTATTAGTGTAAGCTAATAATTGTACTGATTTGTTTTTCCCTTTCTTGAGTGTCCTACTGACCAACATAGTAAAAAAAATTGTGTCTTTAGGGTATTATCTAGGTGCTCTATAGATAATTTGCAAGTATTAATAAGGATAATTTTTATTGAATAATGGATTTATATCTTTTGCATGCACGATCTGCAAATGTTCATATTAAAAGTATAATTCATAATGCAAATTTCTTGATTTACTTTGCTTTATTTTCTCCCTGATTTATAAAGGAATTGTTTACTTAAAATAATTTTAAAGCTATTTTTCATTGCTCTCTGTATTCTGCTTTGTCTCAAGTTGGAAGTACTTGAAAATACACGAATATACGGTAGAATAACTGAGGGAGTAATTATATAATCAGATTTGATCATGTTGATATTGTGAATCTTCAGAAATAAGATTCAGGAGGTTGATACTATGGGACTTTTGAATGCAACTTAGAATTTATATAGTTGTTTTCTCAAAACTGGTTGAAAATGAGAATGCTGACAGCCAATTAAGATTTTATTTTTATTTTTTATTTTTAGAATATTGTTTAATTTTTGCAGTGCCTTAAGTTCATCCTTAAGAAAATTAGTTGTTGGCTTTTTGCATCGATATTAAGTCATAGATATAGCTGAATAAAGCAGGTGTGTGGAGGGCTGGCAAATTGACTGTATTTGCTTCAGTAAATCCAAAAAGGAAAGGCTCTGAATCAGGCAAAGGAGATTCATGTTACACTTGTTATCTAAGTCCTTTGATAACTGCAAATCTCTTAATGTAATTTCTATCATTGTTTGGCTATGTCTAAAATAATTACTAGTGATAAACTCTGTACTGTGCAAAGTCTTGAAAGACTCTGATAAATAACTTGTCAGAAGAAAGAATATAAAGTCAGGTGACATAGAAGTGTTGTTTTTTGAAGGCTTCCCTAGTAGGTAAATCTTCCANTTTTGAAGGGTTCCCTAGTAGGTAAATCTTCCAGTATTTCCTGAAATTTTAAATGCATTGAAGTGAGGAAAAAAATCAGGTTTTTTTTTTGAGAAGGCTTTTGGGGTTTCTTCCTTTCCTTTTTCTTGTGTTTTTTTTTTTTTTTTTTTTTTTTTTTTTTTTTTTNAAATAAGGCTTCTATTTGTTACAGTAGAACTGCACAGGATTTTGTTGCTGCCTTTTAGAAACTACTGGTATGTTACAATGGCTTACTGTAGGCAGAAGGTGAATACAGGTTGTTTGCTGGACATGAGTGCATCACTTATATTTACAACTGGTAAGAATAAAAATTGTTTTGATAGTATGCTTGTATTTGCTCTTAAAAGGAGTATGCCTTTATAAACTGCAATTTTATGTTTGGAACTGTTCAGCAGTTCCAAAACTTTCTGGGCAAAGAAAACAATTAGATTCCTCGTAATTTTTTAGGCACCCCATATGGTTTTCCTGAATACCGGAAGGTTGTTGAGAAGCATTGACTGGTAGATGAACAAACTCCAACATACTGCAACTGTGTTGTGCCTACTGAGATTTGTAGGTTAGCTGTTAAGTGATTCCTCTACCTCCAAAGACTCAGTAGTTGGATTAGTAGATCTCTTATTTATAGTGGTTTGTCTTTCAGAATAACATTTTTTTTTTTCTTTTTTTGAGGTATGATCCCCAGTCACTTAGGTGTCACTAATACAATAAAGACATGTAGGCTACAACATGGATTTTTTTTTTTTAACAAGTATCTTAGCAGAACTTGACATCCTGGTTCATTTTATGATTGGAATTACTCTGTCACCCTTTCACTCTTTTAAATGACTTTAATTTAGACTGATTTTGGGGGGAAAATTTGTCATAATCTGTATTGTTACTCATGTCTTTTGGTGAAAAAATATTTTTCTTTCTGTTGTTTGCTCTTAATTATTCCAATTTAGCATCCTTTTTTTTTTGCTTTTCCATTTCCCCTTTTTTTTTTTTTACTCCTTTGGGCTGACTTCTTCTGTAATCACACTGACTATCTGATGAATATTTCAATGTAAGGGAATAACCTTTGTTTTTAAGTCTTCTCTTTGTAAACCCACCATGATAGCCTTTCCCTTCAGTTGTTTTTCCCAAGCTTGTCCTGGCTTTTTATGTCCTTATATTAAGGATTTCTGACTGAGAACGCTAGGCCTGCTTTTCATGACATCCATAAAACTAAGTTATTCACAGCAATCACTTCAGAATGACCGGAAGCCACACTTCTAAGTATAAATTTTTCTACTTCAGGGCAATGGTTTTCTTTTCATATGAACGTATCAGAACTTCTTAAAGTCCCAGGCCCACCAAGACTGGGATTTATGTGTGGTTGAAACTATAATTCTTTGGAAACCAGAAAATGCTATGTGATTCTAGGAAATCTCTTAATTATCTTGGATTTAGGCAATATGAGTGTATGTAGTGCTGCTTTAGTGCAGCTTGACATGGTTTACATGTGTGGCTTCAGTGTCCCTTTAGAGGACATCAATCCTAAAAGCCTTTATAGAAAAGGATGACAGTACCTCTGTTGTCAGATGGTCGCTAGCAGCCTGTACATAGTCAAGTGGTTTTTTCGGATTAATTACGTGAATGAAAATGGCTGCAATCCTTCACTTGGACCTAAATCTTGCTAGATACATATGGAGAATATTCTTAGTATGCCTGTCCCCATGATAACAATACATATTTTGGAAGTCTTAATTTGCGTTGGGTATTGAGCTGTTTAACCTTCTCAAGACTGAAACGATGAGGTACTGCATAAGCAGTAAAACTGTAGGCAACCTGGAAACTCCATTGGCAAAAATACAAATATCTGGAAGTTTAAGGCATGTATGTGAGGACTTACACATTTGAATTGTTGTGATAAGTTGAAAAAGACTTTTTTTTTTTCATAGAAACCTGTAAGAATGTAAGCACTTTTGCACACCTGAGGGGCACTTTTTGAGTTTTGTTTTGTGGTTGTTTTTTTTTTTCTCTTTTATGTGTATGTGTTGTTTTTATTTATTTATTTTATTAGTTTGCTGATATTTGCTTCTCTTTTCTGGTCTTGTCACAATAACTAACTGACAGTGTAGTTCAACAATGAATGTCTGAGAGTATGGGTGAGCTGAAGGTTGCTGCTGTACATATGTGTCACAATAGCTGCTTATTGGTCTGATAACCAACTGCTTTGTACTTGTAATAGTGCTCAGGACCCTCAACAGAAAATACTTTTATGTGCTTTGTCGTTTTTCCCTTGAAGCATATCAGAAATCCATTGAGTCATGTTCTGAAAAAAAACAGTGAGTCTGGGAAGTAAATACAGATTATACAAAGGGGTGGCCAAGAGAAGTGTAAGTTATGGGGAACAATTATGGCAGTATTCCAGAGAGACAAATATGAATCTTGGTGGTTCTCAAAACAAGTTGTTTTTAACATAAAGTCTCCATAAACTTTAACATAAGCCTTCAGAATCATGGTTTTAGAAGCCATTTGTAAGCTGAAATTCCACAGGCTTAGTTATTATTTAGTACAGTAAATAGGAAAGGATAATGTACAAAAATACATGGTCATCTTCTTTCTCAGCTGTGTTGGCCATAATGAACAAAAGTTCTTAGTGGATGCAAAAGAAAACTAGGTTGGATTTATAATCAGTCATACACGTTGTAAAAACTGAAAACATATCCTAAAAAGACTAACATGTGCTGTGAAGCTTCAGCTGTAGAATTTAGGACCTTAATAGGCCTTTATTTGTGTTTACCTGGCTATATTGAGGAACCTGTTTTTTTAAAACACACTGTGGCATGGTGACATAATCCACAAGGTCTCAGTACAGCAGGAGGGTGATTCAGATTAACCAGTGTTCAGAATTTGGCATGTTTTTGGGTGGGAAATAAGCACTGAAATAAGGTAAATTTAGACTGCCTTTCCCATGAAGGATTGAACCAGATGATCTTTTGAGGTCTCTTCCAACCTGTGTGATTCTGTAATTCTATGAATTGTGAGTAAGAATGCTGTATGAAAAAATCCTGTTTTTAGGACCAGTTGGGTTTGTTTTGTTTTTTGTTTTGGGAAAAAAAAAGCGGTCAGCAGTATAGAAATGAAATAAAAAGGATGTGTTCCACTTTGTGGGGCAATACCTGTCTTCTCTTATACCAATCCCTGGTTTACTCCTATTCCTATTTACTGGTGTATGCTAATTGATTACCATCTGCTAGTTATAAAAGTCCAAGAAATAGTGGTATTTTCTCATGGTCCCTATTCTTTCACTACTTTTCAAATAATTCTTGTTCGTACCTTGAGGTATATATGAAAAATGTAAAAGAAATATATGGTGTACTAAGACATTGTGTGCTATCCATGTGAGGGCAAGACAAAAATCAAAGAAAATCACAACTTAGAGTGTTCTATTTTCTGTCATGCTAAAATTGTGGAGTTTTAGTGAAGATGGCACTTAAAACAGAAAGGATGAAGAAAACTTAACATTAGCATAAGTCCCTTTTATTTAGAACATGGTAGGTACTATTTCCTTTTATTTGCCTGTTTCATCTTAGTCATGAATTATTGTCATTTAATAAAAACTGAAAAAGGCATTATGAAAACATCCTATTGAAAAAATGCAAGATCATTAATGATGTGCTGGGACAACATAATGTCTCGTTTCCCAGGTGATGGTATTATTTCTCTGTGTGGTGCTAATCGTATTTTAAGAAGAATATAAGGAAATCAGAGGCCTAGATAGATTAGAGCATAAATATGCGATTTGAGATGAAATGACCTGGTGTCATCTAATTAACACATAAAATTACAGGTAAGGTAAAGCATTTGTGCTCATTCTTGGCAAAGCTAAATGAGCAATGCCTTTGGAAAACTCTTCCAATACGAGGTGCTGAATTAGGTGGGTCACACAGTTTTCTCTGACTCCATCAGGTGTTAGAAACACATTAGCATTACCAGCAGCAAGCTGTAGTGTTTGGGAAAACAAAATGTAAAAAGGCAGCAAGAATTTTTTCAAACTAATAATTGAAGTATTTATAAACCAAGTGTTTAACCAAGATGAGACTTGAAGAGTATATGAAAGCACACTTTGTAATTTATAACCTGAGTTACATTTTCATTATTATCCAGTCTATATAGACTGGGTATAAGGCTTTTTCCTAACCTCTCCTATCTAGTTCCTTTTATAAATTGTCTCTGGTTTTATATCCGATTTTAGCTGTTTGTCAGCAGAGGGCAATATGACTTCGTACATTTCCTTGAAAGGATTTAATTTGTTGATCTTTTTATTGCTAGTTTTAACTAAAAGAACACCTACTTGTAAATACTGAGAAAATATATGAACTCATGATGAAAAAGCAGTGAGCTGTGCTATTAGTATTCCTTATGTACTTCCAAAAGGCTTTATAAACTTTCTAGTAGCTATACCCTATGGGAGGTATTCTTTAAGTTCATAAGCGGATATGTCCAGACTTTATGGAGATAGCAAAAAATACTTTTTTACTGTATTAGCTAATGTACCCGTAGCCATTAGCCGATGCACCTTTTCAGTGTTTTGTTTTGGATTTCTTCTCCCTGCCTTCCCTTCCACACCTGCTGCCTTTTTTTTTCCTTGCGACAAACTTGTACAAAGTTTGAGAGGCTTTCTGTAATTTATTTTTTAGTTTTTACATGTGTTTTTGTTTTACTGTGGGATTAAATCCCTTATGAAGAACTCATTTTACAGACTATGATGAGTATGTGTGTTGTAAGTTAAGTGTAATGAGAAGCTGTGCTGTGATAATTTAGAGAAAAAAAAAGTAGACTCAGGTCTCTATTATAACTCATTTATTCTGTATGCTGTGACAAGAATAGTTTTGTTTTATGGCGAGGGTGGTAAAATGAGCCTTTACAGTCCTTAGGAAGTGTGTGTACCATAACCTTTTAGTGTACATCATGTTAATACTAATGTGTTATGATAGTGCTTTGATTTTTATGTTGCCATTTAAATTTTCATTTAGTTCCTCTTTCAGAACAGATCAGGAACCCTAAGATGGATATTCATGTGTGGCAAATTTTTTTTTTTGGGAATGCACTTTCCTATTTTTGATGCTCTTGAGGCATATTCAGAAAGACTTCAGACATATGGTTACTTGTTTTTCATCTTCTCCTTTGGGCATCACACATTCAAAGAGTCTATTTTACTGTCAGAGCATAAATACAATTCCTGCTAACAGCCTGGGACAGGCAGCATTTACCAGTGTTAAAACATGAGGCTAGGATTAAAAGGTTTTGAGTCCTTGATCCAGCTCTGCCCTTGGCTTGCTGAATGACCTCAGGCAGTTGCATCCGTCTCTTTATTTTTGTTTCAAATGCGTTGGATAATGCCAGTCTTCCTCTATTACCCCAAATTGTTTTGAAGAGTAATTTCCCACTGTTTAAGCTGTAATATTTAAAACACACATAACAACGGAACTCAATGAAGGACTGAAAACAGATAAGACTGGCAGAACAGATAATGAAAAATGTATGCATTTAGTATAATGTAGCTTTTGCATTTAATTTTTTGCCCAGGTATTTGTGCTTATGTATTGTGTTCTAGTTCCAGATCTGCCCCTAATTTTAGCATTTGGTTAAATCATTAAGTCTTTCACACTAGTACTCTTGTTGCAAAATGGGAACAGTTTCAAACCAGCTGAGAAGACTGGGAAGTGAAAATGCAAGTTAAGGCTTTAAAAATTTTATTTAGCAAAAGACTAATAATTTTAATGTATAAATATAGTACTGGCTATGTGATTATAACTCATGATGTGCAGAAATGATTCATCAAATATAGCATTGTTAAATGGTTAAAATGAACATGGTATGTATATGGAAATTGAACTAGCAATTAGGTAGCAAGTAGGTTACATTGGGTAACTAGTTTAAAAATCACCTTTCTAGCTTCTTTATACTTTCAATTTCCTGTATTCTAAAAAGGTAGTTTCATTTTTTTAAAAACTGTTAATTGGAGTAAATAGAAAGACAGTTTTACAGGCATCTCACTCCAGCTGGTGATTTTATTATCCATTATAACAGGGTTAAGTTGCAAAAAAGAAGCAGCTAGCATAATAAACTGGATGACTTGCAGAGCTAAGCCATTGTCATTCTCAGTGGTATATCCAGGCACATGTATGTGAACATTTACTGTGTCTTTATGGAGAGATGGTAACTTCTTAAAATGTATTAACATTTTTTTTTTTTTTTTTTTTTTTAATCATCTCCACATATCCTTAAACACTTGGTGGTGTGCCATGTTTTAAGACAAAGGGGAATGGTTTTTTCTAGTAATCTTGATGTTTAAAGCATTCTTTTTATTAACACATGCTTAATAACCAAGTATGTATGTTTCCACTTTCATAATAATTATATATGTGATATCAAACAAATGAAAAAAAAGCTTTACTCTGAAGACTGGAGGACAAGTTGAGATGTAACTAATTTTAATAGACACAATTACATTAAAATATGAAATACCCAGACAGCTTATTTATGGCAACTGGTGACTAATGAATTTACTGGAGGTGTTCTTGGGCAATAGTGTGCCAGGTAACAACAGACATTACCTGAATTCCCTGCCTCTCTGCAACAGACATCTTAGTACTGGAGAATATGGTTTGTGAGTGAAGTTGCTAAACGAGTCATGAACAGATGCATCTGTAGCATCTTACTCTGATTGTCTGTTGCAACCTACTTTCAAAAAAAAGTAATGAGGTGACAAGCTTGTTGTCAGAAATATATTTTGATGGTGCTTCCATAATGTTTTATTTTAGGTAGTTCTATTTAAAATAGTCACATTTTAATTACAAAAAGGTTTTTACTTTGCTTTTTATAAATCCATGTCTCAAACTCCATTTAACTGTTTATATAATTAAACTTGTATTTCTGCAATTTTTTGCGCGAGATAAACAAAAAGTACACCTAAAAGTGTTTGGGTTATGCCATTAGAAATGCCATCAAAAATAAATGGAATGTAGTTATTTCTGTGTGATGTTGAGAAGGCATAGATTATTATTAAAACCATTCATTCCCAGCATGTAGTTTATTTGTATATAGAACATGCAGTAAAGAAAATAGCAGGGCTTCTGTTTGTGTTGCTGATGTTTTGTTTTGGGGTCTTTTTTGTTGAGGTTTTTTTCCTGCTGTCCCCATACTCTTTTTTTTTT
>VZRU01012068.1:1371-13219 GCA_013398155.1 Pedionomus torquatus | reverse complement strand
CCCCCCGCCTCCCCCCGAATCGATGATTCTACACCTTGCTGAGGATTTTGAACCGGGAGCTTGGGTGAGGGCCTGCTTCTCATTTGGGACAGCTTGGTACGGTCAGTGTTCAGTCTGAGAATGAAAAAACATTGCAGAGATTTATAGGAAAGGTTTGCTGAAAGTCAGTTGTAAGTGCTCCTCCAAGTGTATGTTTTCTTCACTGCCTGCCTAGTGTCTGCGTGGGTTTTGGGAGTCCTTAAGCATGGTTCCTGCTGATGATGTGGTTTCACTGAATGGCTCTCAGTAAACCCTACAACCTTCTGGATCATGGCGACTTGTGAAACACAGGTTGAGCAAACTCAGATCTTAACGTTAGGGGAGGATAAAGCACGGGCTTGAGGTGAATTCTGAGGAGAAAGGTGGCTAAAAGCTTTGTCTCAGGGCAGAGTAGGAATAGTATGTGTGAATTCTTTGGCTCCCCATGGAGCAGGATACAAGGAGATGGATGCTGCTGAAGTGAAGAAAGCATAACAATTTGACCTAAAGCAGGTGCAGCTTGCGTTATGAAACGAGATAATGAAGCCCCCTTGAGTTTCTTTGGGTCCCTTGGCCTTTAAAGCAGCTCCCTGTGTGGTAACAAATGCCTCTGATGCAGCCTCTGATTCGGCCTCTGCTTTCTTGGGCAGGAAACAGCACTTACTTGTCTGGGAGCAGGCACCTGGCGCTGCCAACCAGTTAAAGGCCTTTCTGTCTTCCCAAATTAGAAGCTTTGTAAGCCAAATCAACAGATCTGTGTTCTCTCCAGTTTTTAGTCACAGGATGACAGGATGTCCAAGGTTGGAGATTTTACCACCTCCTTGGGCAACCCGTGCCAGTGCTCAGTCACCCTCACAGGAAAAAGAGGCTTCCTGATGGTCAGGCAGAGCTTCCCGTGTTTCAGGCAATGTGACCATTGACCCCTGTCCGGGAAGGACATTTTTGTGTCCTGGAAAGAGCCTGGTTCTGTCCTCCTTGCGCTCCCCCTTTAGGTATTTATATACATTGATGAGATCCTGAGCCTTCTCCAGACTGAAGAGTTCCATATCTTTCCATTTCCTCATAGGAGGGATGCTCCAGGCCCTTCAGCACTGTTGTGGTCCCATTGCTGGACTCGCCAGCATGTCCGTGTCCCTCTTGCACTGGGGAGTCCGAAACCAGCCACAATACTCTAGGTACTGGAGAGGGGAAGGATTGTCACTGGCCACCTGCTAACAACCAATACCATTAGCCTTCTTTTCAAAAAGGGCACACTGCTGGCTCATGTTCAACTTGGTATCCAGTAGGACACCCAGGTTCCTTCTCTGCTCAGCTGCCTACACTGGTGCCTGAGGTCAGTCCTCTCCATAGACTCGTAGAATTGTCTAGGCTGGAAGGGACCTTTAAGATCTTCTAGTCCAACCATCAACCTAACTCTGATAAAAAACAACTTATCACTAAACCATGCCATTAAGCACTATGTCAGCCTGTCTTTTGAAAACCTCCATGGATGGTGCCTCAGATGGTGCCATGTGCAGGACTTTGCATTTGCCCGCGTTGCACTTGACAAAGTTCCTGTCAGCCCATTTCTCCAGCCTCTGGATGGCAGCACCAACCCTCTCTTGTATCGATTAGTCCCCATTTTGTGTCATTTGCAAACTCGCTGAGGGTATATGTTGTCCCATCATCCCGGTCATTACTGGAGGTGTTTCACAGGACTGGAGACGGTACCAACTGCTGGGGTGCAGTGCTAATTCTCGGCCTCTGACTAGACCACTGATCACCACTCTCTGGAACTGACAATTCATCCAGATTTCCATCAGTCCACCTCACTGCTCACCCCATACATGAACCACTTCTCTGTGGGGATCTTACAGGAGAGTGTCAAAGGCCTTACTGAAGCCTAGGTAGACAATATCCATTGTTCTCCCCCCATCTACCAGGCCAGTCATAAAAGTTTACTGGGGTTGGTCAGTCATGACTTCCCTTTGGTGAAGCCATGCTATTACTGGCAATTTTCTTGTTGTTTATGTGCCTGGAAATGGTTTCCAGGATTAGCTGCTCCATCACTTTCCCAGGGATCAAGGTGAGACTGACGGGTCTTTAGTTTCTTGGATATTGCTTCTTGCCCTTCTTGAAGCCAAAGTGGCATTTGCTTCCCACCAGCCTTCAGGCACTTCTCCCAGTCACCATGAGTGATCAAAGATTACTACTGGGAGCCGTCTCACAATGACATCTGCCAGCTCCCCCAGCACTCCTGGGTGCATCCTATCAGGGCCCATGGACTTACCTATGTCTGGTCTGCTTAAGTCCTCTCTGACCTGATTCTCTTCCTCTAAAGGTACAACCTCCTTGATCCAGACTTTCCCCCTGGTCTCTGGGATTGGGATTCCTGAAGGCTGGTGTTGGGACTAAGACTGATGCAAAGGTGGCATTCGGTACCTCAGGCTTTTCCATGTATAACCAGGTGCTCCATCTCATTTGGCAACGGGCAAACATTTTCCCTAACCTTTCCCACTTAAATACTTACAGAAGGCCTTGTTATCTGACCAGATTCACCCACAGTTGACCTTTAGCTCAACTTCATCATTGGGTGCTTAGATAACATAGTCGTATTCCTCCAAACTTACCTTACCTTACCTTACTTGCAAACGTCCTTGTTTGCGCTCTCTGGATGCTTCCTTTTTGTGTTTGAGTTTGGCCAGGAGTTTTGTTCATCCACACAGACGTTCTGGTATTTCTGCCTGACTTCCTGTTCGCTGGAGGTGGGTCTTGAGTATTAGCCAGCTTTATTTTTTGCCCCCTCTTCCCTTCAGGGACTTATCCCATGGGAGGGTTCCAGGCAAATCTCTGAAGATGCCAAGTGTGCTCTCCTGAAGTCCAGGCTTGAGAGCTTGGTTTTTTACCCTCCTCCTTCCTCTCAGGATCCTGAGCTCCTCCATCTCATAGTCACTGCAGCCAAGGCTGCTTTTGACCTTCACAGTACAAAGAAGCCCTTTGTTGGTGAGTACAAGGTCCAGCAGAGCACCTATCCTCGTTTGCTCCTCTTCTCCTCTTCACTTTGGTCATGAAGTTCTCACTGATGCACTCAGGAACCTCCTGGACTGATTATGTCCTGCTGTGCTGTCCTTGCCAGATGGTTGAAGTCATTCCATTCCCCCCATCCCCGCCCCATTCCTTGGGCACTATAGTACTGTTTATCTTACCATCTAAGAAAACATGGAACCTAGCGTTTTCTTTATCTGTGGTTTTGGAAAAGGACAGCTTAAGTCGATTTTTTATTATCTCAGTGTGCCTTACTAATGTTTTGAGCACCAATCAACCACAAGTGGAAGCAGGAACACGGCTTCCCAGGTTAATGAAAACGTCCCAGGGCACAGGGCTCCGTCAGCCTTGTGTCACGCTGCAAGTTCTGAGCAGCGTTGGGACTGTTGAGTTCACTCCCCTGGGCTGAGCGGTCTTCTTGCACTGCTGCCAGGTAGCAGGCAGGCAAAGCACAGGGAGGAGAGGACAGGTAGGTCCCTGAATTGTTACAGGCAGAAGGCAAAAAGGAGAGCAGGCTCTTAAATGAGCCTACCGTGGGCGTTGTCGGTTTCACAGCAAACCCGTGGTGTAGTGGAGCTGCTGGAGTTCTGGCAAAAAAAACCCCAAGCCCTCCATGCCTGGTGCACTGTGGAAAGAACCGTTGTGACACACCAGACTGTAAGCTTGGTGATGTGAATTTGGTGGTGTTGAACCTGAATCACGGGAAGTACTTGCAAACACCAGCTCAGGCGGCGGTAGGTGGGTTACCACGCTGGTAGTTGTGGAAGCAGCTGCTACGTGCTACTGTACCCTCAGTTTCTACAGCCCTCCATTTGCAGCTTGTTCCCTGAAATGGGAAATCTTAACCCATGCAGAGCATCAGAAGTCAGAAAATACTGCTGCCAGCTGCAGCTGCACGATACCCAGAGTACCATGGAAGAACCAAGAAGCCTGGAAGGGGCCATACATCGTACTCAATGCCCCGCTTGAAGACCTAAGGGCTGGGTTCTGCCTTTTGCTATCTCTTGCCTTCGTTGGCTAGTGCCTGTTGCTGAAGCCTTACTCTGCTGCTGCCAGTGGACTTTTTTTGGGACACAGCTTTTTTTGCCAGCTGCTAGTTCATCTCAAAGCGCAATGCTCAGCTGGCGCTTCTGTTCCCCTTCCTGCAGTAGTAACATCTTTCCCTGGGCTGCTCTGCCAGGGCTTCTGGAGGCTTCTCCTCAGCCGCTCTCCTGAAAGCTTAGACACAGCCCATCCCCTGGACTAGCTGTGGTGCCATCAAGCCTAAGGCAGAATTGGCCACTGTGGTCTCGAGTGAGTTAAGAGAAACATCACCTCAGCTGTGTGATGGGGGTGGCGGAAGGAAAACTAGTGTTGCTGGGGAAAGAAAAAGCCTATGGAATGTGTTTTTATTTAATACAGTCACCTGAAGCAAAATGTCCTGCTGCCACTCTCAAGGCACTTGCCAGGAGCTTGGTTTGCCCCAGCTGCTTTGATCCAGTGGTTAAGGAAAGAAAGAAACAGGGGTGCTTGCTGAACTGAGAACAAGGTCATGTATGTGAGTGCTGCTTTGTCCCCAGACAGCTGTGCATGAGTCTCAGACCAGAGGTGAGATCACTCTCTTCCTCCCCTCAACTCAGCCAAACTGTCCTCCTGACAGAGCAAAGGCTCCTGCTGGTCACATTTACTTGCTGATGGGCTCATTCAAATAGAAGACACTTTGCCCACAGAATTTTATTCCTGCCAAGACACAGAAAGAAAAAAAAAAACAAAAAAACCCCACAAACATCGAGGCAATCCCTATTCTGTAGGTACCTGAAAGTGGACATTTGTGCTACAAAACCTGGGTCACCAGCTTTCTTTATAAAACGACACCCATAACACAAGAGCCAGAGATGTTTTTGAAGACTAACAACTCCCGGATATTCAAGTTACAACACACGTATCACGTAGCAGCTATCTCCAGGAAGAAAACCAAGCTTACTTTGTGACACTTTCATTTCAAAGCAGCATAAAAAGCGTAAGCTCTGTCCCAAGCCAGATGGTGTAAGACGACTAAACTACCACACTAGAGGTTAAATCTGGACCAGTCCTCTCAGCATATTTTCTGAAAGGTTTTTTCCCTAAGATTTTTCTGTGAATAGCTGTCTGAAAAGGGGGTGGCATCTTTAAACCAACATCTGGTCTAAGAAAAGAGGCAATGAACAATTTTGTAATTATATTGGAAATGCTCCATCTACAATCATTAGAACATTCATACAGAATTTTCAAGTCAGCTTAAAATACCGCACACAATACATTAATTTCAGAACATCCTAGATGCATCAGTTGGCTGTATTCACTGACAAGCTTCTCTCCTCTGCAGGTTCACATGTGCCTACCAACAGGGAGGGTACTGCTTTGCACGATAGGCCACCAAGGGGTACCCGATTTCGGTAGTCAAGGTGGAAGTCAAGCTTCACATGCCAGCAGGCTGACAGACTCCCCACCCTCCGTGCGCTGACACAGGCTGGAGGCTTTTACCCATGTGTGGTAGTGAGGGAAGCTCCTGCAGCAGCCAAGCAACCACTGGCTTTATACACAGCGTGGCGGAGGTCAGCAGCCACACAGCAGGCAGCGACGAACCAAAGCAAGCTTCACATCTAGCTCCAGCGTCAGGACCAAAGCTGGCAGAGGAAGGGACTATTTGACCTTAAGTGGCAGTAGCTTCAGAGAGCCTGTGGATGACGTGGCTTTAATGGGCCTGTGAAGATTGACCGCATCTTGTCAGCTTGACGTATTATGTGGTTGCATTAGAGCCAGTCCCTATTTAATAAACATCAGTAAAAGCCTAAAACATTAACATGTTATCTTAACTGGTACAAAACTTAACTATAACTTACCATGAATTATAAGTACTTGTGCATACTTTATTAACAGAGTATAAGAACTAGAATTCCTAAAAATATCACCACAGAATCTTAGTTTAAGCCTGGGCAATTGCACACATACAGGAATTACAAGGTTTGGAATTAAGACAAGCAGGTAAAGGGAGTTTTCTTGACCAAGAGGCAGGGGTGAAGTGCAATCAGCTTCATTTGAGCTTGCATCCTGCAGCTGTATACAAATTGCAAAGTCAGTTTAATTACTTAGTTTATTTATGCTTTTAAAAACAACTATGGCTGGATAAAACAAGTAGCAAGAGTTGAGGGTGAACTGCTTGTAGTCCTTCACTCATCCACTAATACATACAAAACAAGCATCACAAGTTATTCACTGGCCCATTTATGATGTCTGACATTGAACACCACCTCTAGGGTGATGCTCATCATCTTCATAGACTTCTCCATTATAGTGGTGTTTTCTTTTTTGAGATGGATCAAAGTCCACTAAATCCACTTGCTCCATTTCCTCCGTTTCTTCTATTTCCTCCCTTGTAGGCAGCAGTTTCTCAAGTAAAGACAGCTTATCTGAGGAGAGGAAGCCGCTCTCTGGGAAATTCACCTGAAATCAAGAACAGGGGTTACTGAAGTCTGCCTGAATTCATCTTTTTCCATCCCACTACAGGTCAAATAGCTGCCAAAGTCAGCTTTATCACCACAGGTGACTTAAACCCAGCGCTTAAAACACAATATATATAAAAGGCACTAGGCTATTTTCTAGTGCCTGCAAGAACTTTGCTTCTAACTCTGGCAATTTAATAAGTCTTATGCAACATTTCTTCTGCCTCAAGCTACCCTCTGGAATCACCCTAAGTATAGGGCAAAGTACAAGGCATATCAACATTAGAGAGATGACTGAATCTCCTACAAAACCGCAGCAGGTAGAGCTCGCTGCCACAGCTCCCACCATTAGCTTCTTGCCAGAGAAGAGACCAGCATTGTCCCCTGCTCCAGCACAGGGGAAGTTACTAATTCATCCTTCCTACAGGATGACAGACACTAAGGAACGTGCCAAGCAAGCGGAAATTCGTAAGGTATTCAGAGAAATTCTTCTGGCCCTTAAAGGTAGTTTCAGCAGAGAGTGTTCTAGAAGCTTTCTCTTTGTTCTGAACCATAATTCTGTTTGATGGATTACATGTTCCCACCATTGTCAGAAATTATTAGATGTCCTGATTTAGTATTTGGTTTTCTCTTGATTAAAATAATGCTTGGAGGTTAAATTATGGATAGCTATTCAATGGTGCACTATGCTATGGAAGTCGATCCACTTACCCTGAACTCTATGATCAGACGTCCTTTTTCATATGGTCTGCGATAAATTGGCATACCTTCATTCAACACACACTTAATAGCCCCATGCTTGACAACTTGGCCTAAAAAAAAAAAAAAAAANNAAAAAAAAAAAAAAAGACCAAAAAGGAAGAAGGGACCCTTGCAGGCAACAGAAGCAGCTTTAACTCCCTCCAGTATTTATGTTATCTTCTACACTGTAATTAGACAACTACACTAAAATTTAGTAGTCTAATAGGGATTTACTACCTGGTAAGGTCTAAGTAGGAAAGCAGGCTGATGTCTACATTAAATTCTTGTAACCTTATTTTGCTTCCCAAAGGAAGCATATACACAAATTTATTAAGTGCTCCATCACTTGGAACTCCAAGGCTGAAAAAGTGGTTTTCAGAGACCCAGGGCTTTCAAGTTCCACGAGGCATCCTCAGGATAAAAGTACATCCATGAGGTAAGGTCTGTTACTGTATCACACCAATAGAAATTTACTGCTGACTGCTATCCAAAACTTTTTTGCTTAAAGATTTACAGAGCAAAGACTAGGAAGAGAAGCTTGATACTAGCATACAAACCTTGCATATCAAGATGGGATGTTTCTGCTCCTTTAAAAGTTTCACCTTAAATTCACTGCATGCTTGGACTTTCAGCAGAAAGCAAACCAACACTTACCAGGATGGGAGGTAATAATAATTGTTCTATTATCCAGCGTTGTGATAGGCTTTTGGAAGCCACACAGTGCTTCTACCAGTTGAATATCCATAGACATAAGAAGATCTTCATCTCGTCTAAGGTAGAACCAATCAAACACCGTCACAGAGAGGGGGAAGCAGTAAAAGAACCATACCCAACTTCAGTCTTTAACTTGACAAGGACAGTAAAATTGCAATTTTAATGAAAGTCCAGGCTATTAAATAAAGAATGGATGTATGTACTGAGACAGCATCTCGAGTCGGCAATTACAGGAATGATACCCATGCAGACAGCCACTATCAGGTCTAGCTATCCAAAATACAGAAGTGTTTACTGTAAAGAAATACAGCAAGGCTCACTTGCATCCAGTTTCACTTCACCACTTCTTCCCAATTCCAAGAAAAAGGTCTCTCTCAGCCTCCTAAACATTGCAACTGGACAATTAATCCCTTCCTTTGTGCAGATTAAAACTTTCCCAAGTTTCCCATCAGTTAGCTCTATGTTATTTTGTTACACTTGCTTTATGAAGTTCTGTTACTAGGGAAGTTTGAACAGCTGATGGATGCTCTGGGTTATTATGAAAATAACTACTACTGTTATGATGATGAATACAACTTTTACAAAGCCCCAAGAAGTGTCTGGAAGAGACACTGTAATCATTTTAATTGCATATTCTGACTTTGTTATGGCAGTGCCAGTTATGTCTGCATGTACTACATGTTCAGCAGCTACAAAATCCTCCAGCTATTCAGAACTTTGTCATTTCACTAACCCTATTTTAAAGGTCTCTGGAAGGAGTCTTGCCTGAAAAGTTAATTTTAGACTCTTGACAGGAGAGTAGGAACATTCCACTTGTTCCAGAAGCAGCATGACCTTAGCATAACCCCTCAAGATCAGTAATATCAAGGGTTAGCTAAGGACACTAGAAATGAAGGCAGCAGGCAGAAAGATGGATAAAAAGGAGAGTCGTGACTTCAGGTCCCAGGTAACCATGCAAACAGTTTGGCCCAGACTGTTCCTTTGGTAGCTGATTCAGTATCTGCTTTCACTGAAAGTTACGAAAAATCAGCTGAGTATGCCTACCCAAAGCAAACAGAACTGATTCTTAACCTGTGAGCTCAGTGTTCTTTGGCACAGACTTCTGGCATCAATATCCAGAGCTCAGCACCATACAGGACAGTCAGACAAACCAACTGCAGGTTTCCTGAGAACCTTTGATAGTCTGCTCCTATTTACAGCTATAATGTCAGTGACCAGTGGCTCTATATCCATTGATCCCCTTTGTCACCACTCTGAACATAAACAGTGAGATTCCATGTGCAACACATTTCTGTACAAGGGCAAGTGCTGCTTTTAATTGGACCAAAACATACCAGACAGACTCATTCCACAAACAGGAACTTGAAGCAAGGAGGTTGCTCCCTCACCCAGCAGTACTGTCCAGTAACACAAGACACTCGAGACATGGTCAAAGCTGCCTGAGTTACACTTTCACAAGAAAGAAGAGACAGGACTGATTATCCTGTCCAGTGCACTCATGCAGGAAATGAATCATGGGAAACCACCTCTGGTCAGAAGGGTGCACGCTACAGTCACTGAGTTTGACATAAATAAGATCCTGAGCAAGTTTTCTGTGCCTTGAAGCCAAGTGGGCAACGAACTGCTGCCTACACTAAATGGTAATTTTCCGAGGTAACTGATGGAATGCTAACCTAGAAAGAGCAAGGAAGTAATCACAAATACTAACATCTATTAAAAAAAATCATCTCAGTATTTTTAAGAGGTCTTAATGTTCCAGATTGGTAAACTTTTAGTAACTGTAACTAGTTTTGTCTGCCTCCCATCCCCTTCCACTACTGAAGCTCACTCAAGTGAGCGAGACTAGCTGTACCAGATTCTTGCACAATGCAGTGTTCCTCAGCCACCCGAACTCACACATGAGTTCCAGCCACATGATCTCATTTACTGCTAATTCCAATAGATAAACATGTGGACAAGCATCTCGGGAGTTAACACAAAGGACTTCCAGAGTTTTACCTTGTAAATACAGAGTGGTCTTTTTGATCCAGGACAATAATAATATCCCCTGGCTCTAGTCCTGGTTCTTGGTCCCCTTCACCATGGAATGTTATTTTCTGACCATCCTTCATTCCTGTTGCAGAAAAGAAATGAGCAAACGTTTTTCATTTTTAAAGTGAAAAGCAGCAATAAGAAATATTTTCATAAGCACAAGTTGGTACCAGGAGATGTCTGAATCTTAGAACATCAGGACCTTCCTCTTGAAGCATTTTGCTCTTTTTTTTTTTTAAACCACTCACATGTTCAACAGACTTTAGTGGTACCAACCTGAACTATGTCTCAAGATTACTAAGTTCAATTGTAATTGGCCAACTGGCAAGACAAAGTCCTTTAGGGAAAGGTTATCCGAAGCAACTTTCATTATATGCACAAGTACTACAACAGAAATACTGCATACAAAATATATTGAGAGCAAGTGACCAATCAGCTTCTTCAGTTTTATAAATATATGGCGGAACTAATATGTGGCAGAACTACTTATGAAACAATCTCAGTGCTTGCCGAGTACAAGAAGCACTCTCCCTAGGACTGTAACCATCAAGTAAGAAAACCACTTCACTGACACTGAAGTCTCTCTACCATAAATTCTAGTTGCCTCCTACTAGCTTACAGTCTGTTTTTCTCTAAGGAAATTAAAATAAACTCTTCCAAGTGATTTTCCTGTTTAAAATGTCAGTAATGTACCCTCACTAGCTCTCGTATTTAACGTTACTGGAGGATCTTCCCCATTCAAAACAAATCCAGGTGTACATAGAATCAGAAACGTAGAATGGGTTGGGTTGGAAGGGACTTTAAAGAGGAACAGCTGCAGGTGACAATCAGGCACGGGCCTGGAGAAGCCATGTGCTTGTCAGCTTGCCCTGTCTTACAAGTCACACTACTCCCCAGACTTTTGCCACCAGCTCTTGAGTAGCCTCCCAACAGAGGTGTATTTGTTACTCAACTCTTGCGTTCTCCCATCACTGAGGGTTTCTGTATTGAGTCACATAATGCCAGGGAAAGAGCACCTGGACTGAGCAGCACTGTTAGGGTTGCATAGCAAACAGTTCTAAGCACGAGAAGCTTAGCACTGTCTCTGCACCCTGTTACTGTAGCAGACCTGGTTCCCCTTCACACTGAAACACAGTAGAAGTGATCGGAGTCTGCAGGGTTTTCCTACAGGCAAGGAAAACTTATTAAGCAAGCTGAGCCAACAAGTGAGTCTTACTTTCATCAGTCCAGCTATCTGACTAAGACTTGTACTTATGAGATTGCTCAAAAATAATTAACTGCTTACAATACTGCATGTTTCAGAATTCATTAGTTATGTGTACAAGTATTAGATGCAAACATAGAAGTAATCACTGTTCCCAAAACCAAGTCTTCTACCTTTTAAAGGCAGCAACAATTTTACAGCATGTATGTTCAGCAGAATTACTTGGCAAAACAGTACCATGCATCTGCTAAAGCTTCTGTTCTAGTTGTTCAAAATTAGTCAATATATCCAAGCTAAACACTTCCTCTTAAGACACCTTACCTTTGTCAATGTGAACTTCTAGTATCTTCTTCTCTCTAACAATTTTTCTACCAGTGCAGCTCTTACAGCGGTCCTTGGGGCTGATACGCTCCCCATGCCCCTGACACTCCATACACACAGACTGGATCTGTTGCACCATTCCTGGCCCAATCTGGTGAATTCTGATCTGCATGCCTGTTCCTCTGCAATTAGGACAGCATTCTACTGCACCTTTCTTACCACCACGACCTGAGGAAAACGAAGAGTGGGGACAGATGGTTACATGCTACAAGAAAAAAAAAAAAAAAAAAAAAACAAAAACCACCCACAAACCCCAAAACAAACAAACAAACAA
>VZRU01012057.1:87205-101855 GCA_013398155.1 Pedionomus torquatus | reverse complement strand
GAACTTACTGAGGGTGCCCTCGATCCCCTCATCCAGATCACTGATAAAGATGTTAAGGAGAACCAGCCCCAGTACCGAGCTCTGGGGGACACCACTGGTGACCGGCCACCACCTGGACTGAACTCTTTTTCCCACCACTCTCTGGGCCTCCAGCCAGTTCTTAACCCAGTGGAGAGTCCTCCCGTCCAAGCCATGGCAGCCAGTTTCTGCAGGAGGATGCTGTGGGAGACTCCACCAAAGGCCTCACTGAAGTCCAGTAAACAACATGCACAGCCTGTCCCTCACCCACCAAGTGGGTCACTGGCGTAAAATGAGCCCAGGTTTTTCCAAGCAGGACCCTGCCTCTCATGAACCGGTGCTGGCTGGGCCTGAGCACCTGGATGTCCTTAACACACTGCACTGTGGCAGCTGATGTATTATTAGAAATAAAAGAACCTTTATAAGACTATTTCTTATCTAATGTCTGATTTTCTAGTTGAATTTTAAACACTCAGACAGAAAAGGAAACATCCCAGCAGCGGGGCTGGCACAGAGGCATCGCCCATGTCTCACGGGCAGCAGCAGCCTGAGCCTTGGCTCCAGGTGCTGCCAAGGAGAAGGGATGGACCCGAACCACAGGTGGAACCTGCCAGATGCATAGTTTTGAATGAGATTTCAATTTGAATTGAATATATTGTATTTGCTCAACACAAGAGCCTAAGGACAGCCACCAACCCGCCAGCCCCGACCTGTCTGCAGGCAAAAGCAGCAAACAAAACCAAAACCCAGGAATCCACATGCCCACTGCCCGCGTGTACGCTGCAAAGCCTCTTCAAACTGGAAACCAGTTCATTAACGGATATGGGGAAATGCAGCAGAAGGCTGATCACAGAGGAGATGTTCACTTCGGTCTCCTGAGCTGCACCCCATGCCCTCCTTGTAGTCCCATGTGCTACAGAGGAAGAAAACAGCAATTCGCATCCACCCCGTGTGTTTCTCAGAGGCTGCAAGTCTGCCAGTGCAAATGATGAATTACAGATTTACGCAAATCCTTCTTTTCAGACCTGTCAAACTCTGCAAAACAGCTGAGATAACCAACAGAAATCAATTTCATGGTTTTTTTTGGTTTTTTTTTGTGTTTTTTTTTTTCCTGCTTGTGGGTTGTTTTTTTTCTTTGGTTGGTTTGTTTTGGGTTTTTTCCCTCCTTTCTTTTATAGCTGTAATAGACTGTCTGAAGAATCTGCTTACAGGGAACATAAAAATACATACCAGGCAGTCCCGAGGTGGGTTCAATCCAACCTGCCAAAGGGCAAACACTTATGCCCCAAAACCTGTATGACCAGAGAATGGGGATGGCAAGTGAGGCAGATTTAAAAATCAGCCTCTTATCAGCAACTCACCATGGAAAGTTTTAATGGCCACTCAATCCACTGCTACTGAAAATAATAACAGTAGAATATTGAAGCAAGAAGCAGCACTTTGGTCTTTTTTTTTTTAATATATATTTCTGCTGGCAATCGTTAGGCAGTACTGCTTTCATCATGTGCCCCAAGAGCTACTGCACCATCGCTGGAGTGACTTTTTCTACCCACTGATGGAGCTGAGAGGTGTTGGTTAACGGGAGGGATGCCTAATGCAGGGGGACGGCGTCATACGCTGGAAAGGATGATGAATCAAGAGGCAGCTGCAACGTATCTCATCAACACCTACAAAGACTTAAAGGGTGGGTGTCAAGAAGAAGGGGCCAGGCTTTGTTCAGTGGTGCTCAGGGAGAGGACAAGAGGAAACGGGCACAAACTGGAACATCTGAAGTTTTGTCTCAACATGAGGAAGAACTTCTTTGCCATGAGGGTGGCAGAGCCCTGGCAGAGGCTGCCCAGAGAGGTGGGGGAGTCTCCGTCTCTGGAGACATTCAAAACCTCCTGGACACATTCCTGTGGGACCCGCTCTGAGTGGACCTGCTATGACAAGGGGTTGGACGAGATGATCTCCAGAGGTCCCTTCTGAACCCATAGTGTTCTGGGATCCTATGAAAAACAGACAACTATAAAACTCTTTTGAAGGATAAATCAAAACCCAACAAGTCTCAACAGAAACACCACACTTGGAAATTCAGGCTCCAGTCTTGGCTTTCACATCTTCATCACGGGGTGCTGTCGAATAGACAAGACAGCTAAAATTTTATGCTAACGAGCATCAGCTCTCCAAGAGTCTTCTCCAAGGGGCTCTGCAACAGCACAGCAAACTACCTACCTGAGGAAATCTGTGTTCATAATCCCAAACTCCTACCCTTCCAAGTGTCCTTTGGGACTCTTGTGGAGATTTACATTAACAACTATCTACGGGCTTCAGACATCCGTGGAAGACGGAACTCTCCAGCTGGGAGGCTTTTTGACCTAACTTCAGTGGATTTTACAATTTGCACTGGGGAAAAAAAAAAAAACAAACTAACAACCCAGCTTTTACGGGTTAGGAGATAAGCCCAGAGAAAAGGTCAGCAGTACTTTCAGCAGTAACTAAACAATAACAGACTCTTGCCATCTGTGGAGGAATCTGGGTCCCTACGGAAAGCCTCTGAAAAAAAGATCTCTCCAGAGCTGCTGGGATTTTCAGTGTGAAGGCAAGCTGGCTCTGGAGAGACTTGTCAGATTCATTTCATGAACTTCAGTTAAAAAGAGAGAGTGATTCTCCAGCTGCAAACCTGTGAGCGGTGGGTTTGTGTTGCTCACCAACCACATCCACGGCAAGCACCCACCACCGTGTCTCAGGTGCCACCGTGAGAAGACCTGACGCTGTTAATCCAGCCTGCCAAGCAGGTGGAACTCAGGGGAGCAGCCTCCCACATGGTCAGTACAGGGATTTACGCAAAAAAAGAGGAGTTTGGTGGTAAATGATGGATGGGATGGGGAATAAAAAGTAAATAGAGATTTTTGTGGAGAAAGGGCAAGAGAAAGACACAGCTGGCCCACATAATCAGTGGGGAAACTTGGAAACAAGAGCATTCTCAGCAAAATTAACCAGCAGCTAAGGTTTTAAAAGCCAGGGGTGGTCTTAGCCAAGACCTCAGTAGGAAACGCAGTGTATGAGGGACAGGAGGGTATTTCCTGCTAAACTGGAGGCACGACACAGCTCACCCCACAGTGCTGGTGCCCGTGAGACCCCAGAGATCCCTTGCAGCTCAGAGAAAGGGAGCCCAAAATGAAGACAGAATCATAGAATGCTTAGAGTTGGAAGGGACCTCAAACTTACCTCAAAGAATTGAAGAACTAACCCTTAGCATGTTTTTCCAAGGCAGAAATATTAAGCATGTATTAAAGAAAACATCCCTATGACAAGCAGAACACAAGTCCCAGCCACATGGATGCTGAACCTTTTCCTTGCATTCATTACGGTACCAACATTTTGGAAAGGACAGAGATACCACCTCACACGTTCCTACTGATCCTATCTTTATACTAACGTCCATATCCATATTTTTAGGAAACATTCCCTATCTACAAACAGTCTAATGCTGTTTTTCTAAAGAAGCCTCTTCTGCACTACACACTTGTCTAGGGAAAGCAACCATACTGAGAAAAAGGAGACAATCAGCCAAGGACTTGATTACACCTTGACTTTCCGGTACCTTTATTTTAACCAGCAGTACTCTGTTTTCCTCAACCATGCTCACACCAAGCAGATGAATATTTAGCCACATTCATCTTGGGTATTCAGGAGTTTCCATTTTCCATTCCCCCTTTACTTGCAGAAACATTACTCGGTGGATTTCTGGTTGCAGAGACCCAGCGCTGCTGGCCCAGAGGCGGCTTTCTGCTTGCCTCCCGCTGAACAAAAGCGGCACGGTGGGAAGCACCTTGGGTGCCAGATCCCAAAGAAGGAGAAGGTGGTGGGACAGGGGGAGCATCATCTCATTTATCTTTTCCTGCAAGGATGTAGTGACCATGGAAACCATGAAAACAATTACCTGCATTTTTCAGCAGGATGGCAGAGTTAAATGGGTCAGTCAGTTGGGTTGCAAATTTTGCTTTTAACAGACAGCTTGTACTGCTGTCCATCAACTTGCTTTCAAATAAATAACAGCCTCAAATCCAAAGAAGAGCTTATGTTATAGTTTGACTGAACCACTCATGTGATAACATTGAGTTTGATTGCAAGCTGCTCCATCAGGCAATATTTTTAACAGCTTCTTTATAACCTGCACAAAGAGCTTGCTAGATACTTGTTGGTCTTGCTCTGAGCCCATAAGCTCTGCCTGAGCATCAAGGGTTTCAATTTAGCTATCTCAAGGGATGCTCCAACTGCCCTCTTCAATCCACAGAGCTTTTCTCCATCCGCACACCCACTAACAATAAGTTTTGCAGATGCATTAACTGCTGTGTGAAGAAAACACCTTCATTTCTACCACTGCAGAACAGGGAATCATAGAATGATTAGAGTTGGAAGGGACCTTCAAGGTCGCCCAATTCCAAACCCCAGGGGCCAGGACACCTCCCACCACACCAGGTTGCTCCAAGCCCCATCCAGCCTGGCCTTGAACCCCTCCAGGGATGGGGCAGCCACAGCTTCTCGGGGCAACCCAGGCCAGGGTCTCACCACCCTCACATCAAAGAATTTCTTCCCAATATCCAATCTAAATGTCCCCTCTTCCAATTTAAAACTATTATCCCTCATCCTATCACTGCACTCCCTGACAAAGAGTCCCTCCCAATTTCTTCTGTAGCCCCTTTCAGTTACTGGAGCAGGTTATAAGGTCTCCCCGGAGCCTTCTCTTCTCCAGGCTGAACAGCCCCAGCTCCCTCAGCCTGTCCTCACAGCAGAGGGGCTCCAGCCCTCTCAGCATCTTGGTGCCCCTCCGCTGGACCCGTTCCACCAGGTCCATGTCCTTTCTGTGTTGAGGACTCCAGAGCTGGACACAGGACTCCAGGTGGGGTCTCAGGAGCGCAGAGCAGAGGGGCAGAATCCCCTCCCTGTCCCTGCTGGTCACGCTGCTTTTGCTGCAGCCCAGGCTGGGGTTGGCTTTCTGGGCTGCCAGCGCACACTGCCGGCTCCTGGGGAGCTTCTCCTCCAGGAGCACTGCCCAGTCCTTCTCCTCAGGGCTGCTCTCCAGCCATTCTCTGCCCAACCTGTGTTTGTGCCTGGGATTGCCACCTCCCAGAGCAATCAGGTTGGTCATTATAACACACACATAGATGACGATGTTCCTGACAAGGAATAAAGTCCTGCAGGGACCAGGAATTACTTAATTCTTTCCCTCTGTTGTGATAAATTCAGCATGAGCTTATTTATTTAACACCACCTTTGAGTTGTTGGTGGGCACAATAAGACTTTTATTCCAACACTAGCGCTAGAGAAAGGCAGCATCACTGTAGAGGAAGCATCACTGCACAGTCATGTCATCATCTACAAAGAAATAATCACATTTTCATCTTTTTCTTCCTAATATCTTTTAAAATTACATTTAGGTCATTCATTTGCGGTCTGATAGAAGCCAAAACAGGCTGAGCTATTTTCCAATTTGGTCGGCACTCTTTGTTTCTCACACTGGAAGAAATTGCTATTAGTTCTCTGAACAGTTCTGAGTCATGGTGGAAAATGCAGCGTATGTGCGCTGTACATAGAGGCATATTCCATAGGTTCGATGGCCAGAAAACGTTTGTCAACAAGAGAAGAAGATGCTACCCTACTGCACTGCTGCAGATGTTGCAGCTGAGTACTTACTGTACTCTTGCACCTCACTTTTTTCAACTGCATTTTATTTTCTATTGCTTTTTGGATTTATTGTTTTTTTTGTTTTGGTTTGGGATTTTTGGCTTTTTTTTTGTGGTTTTTTTTTTTTTTTTCAGTAGTTCCCTCCCAAAAAAGTTTGCTCCTGAAGCACCTGCAAAAACAAAGTGACACTTCCATGAACATCACTTCAACAGTTAATAGAAGTACAAAACAAGTTGAAATTGTGTTGCTATGTGACTGAATCTGTTTGGTTTTCCCCACAGGCAGCACTTCTATAAGTACATCCCACAGCCCCTTTGAGCTACCTCAGTGACAGTTTTCATCAGAAAAGATAAGAAAACAAAATTAAACCTATCTGCTCCCCATCACCTTCAGTCCCAGCAGAACCTACTGTCGAGCTCCACCTGACAGCTGTCACCTGCAAGACAGACCTGGTTTCCTTTACCTGAGGGTTAGGATCACTCTTATTTAGGCAGCGAAAAAAAAACCTAAGTATATCACAAGCTAATTAATTTTGCATACTTCTCCTGTCCTAGTCCCTGTTGCTACACAATACTGCATGAAAGGAGGGCTGTATTCAGACACTGTTAATTAAACACAGGCATCCTAAGAATTTCTAATCCATACTAATTTCGCAAAGCGGAGGGAGAAGGCTGGTTGGCATCTTTGTGCCAAGGCTGGCAAAACATGACAGGAACAAGGCAAAGAAACCTTCTCCAAGATTGCCGCTCTTCATCAAGAGCTATGATTGAAGGAGCTCCGCTAGCAACAGAGATGAGTTTTCTTTTTCTTTTTTTTTTCTGTGCCTTATTCAATTCATTGAGGTAAAAAATAAAAACAATTAAAAAGAAGAAAAGGGAAAGAGAAGAGAGGCGAGCAACCCTCATCACATAAATTTACAGCAGCACTAATGAAATGGCTGCAGACAGGCGCCGTGGTTGTGCTTTCAGCACTTTGAGATCACCCCCCCAGGATGCGCTCTGCGTGCAGCCAGGGAGCCGCGGGAACACAGCCTTCAGGCTTGGCATCCCCCGCCGGCCGCTACTTCACACATTTCTTCTAGCTCGTGCCATGCTCTAAACGGCTTGGCAGCACCCAAGCACCATGACCATATACGCGTAGGGATCAACGGAGAAGCCAAGTCCGAGCTGCCTGGGCTCAGAGGAAGCTCAGCGCTGGCACTCGGGCCTCCAAAATGTATTAAATATGGAAGTCTCAGCACTTCTACTGGAATAAATTTGGAAACGCACACTGGGAGACAAGGGGAATGGCAGTTCCAGGGCTCTCATCCATCCCCAAGCCCAGCTGTGCAGTAAGAGCAAGGAAAACCCTAGGACTAGTTCAGGAACCGGTCTGCATACTTGATTTAGGGTACTCACATTAAAGTCATCATTATATTCAAATATCTATTCTTATATGCATATATAGCATAAATATGACGTTTGCAATTTATCAAATATATACACAAAGCAAAAATACAGAACAGCAAAGAGCTCTGCATACAGAATATACAAGAATCCTTTTGACTTCGTTTAGATTTGATGTTATCTACGCAAAAAGAATCGCTAATATTTTAGTAGCAACAAATGCAATTTCAATTTGGTTTCCTGTAGATCAAACTTTTCATATTCGCACAGATAACATCTTATCTGGATTAGCATGCTAAATCCCGAAGAGCAAAGGAACATCAAGTACATGGGATTTAGAAAACTCCAGTCAAAACCGCCAAACAAAACCTTAATTCAACTCCCTCCTGTATATTTATAACTACAAAACTTTTGAATCGCGTATTATTTTCTCCTGCCTCCCCACGCACTCTGATTGTCAGCTCTTCTCCCTTCCCTTGAAAGCCCTACATAACTCAATGGAGCTGGGACAGATATTCAGGCGGATAACAAGTCCGCCCCTGACACGTGGGCAAAGCAATCTCCTTCTTTGAAAGAGGATTAGTAGTTTGAGTAGGGGAAGGGAAAAAAAAAGATTAGAAAAATCACCTGTAGGCCAGCAGCAGCTGCGATGAGTAATTTTAGATCAAATGGGTAAGTCATCAAAATGATAAGCAACTGGAAATGGTTTCAAAGAGACAAGGTCAAGCAACCTTAATTATATTTATTGTTACCTGAACTACTGATCTGAGATATAAATCTGCCAAGGATCTAAGCTTTATATTTAAATAACAAAGGGGAGATGCCTGAAAAAAGAAAAACACTACCTGAAAGTGAACCAACCTGAGGATGGAAAAGAAAAGAAATCCCTCTTTTTTCCTCAGAAAAAAAAAAAAGGAAGAGAAAAGGAGAAGGAGATGCCAGCCCTCAGTCCCATGTCCACCACTCGCAGGTCCTTGACCGCACCAGGAACACAAGCCCTGGACCCACCTTCCTCTTCCTCCCGACACTTCAAACGCCTCCTCCAGCTCAGTCCTCCTCCTGCCCGCCTCTCTGCTTCCCTTCTCTCAGCATCATCGCTCTGCTGCCACAACTGCCCACTTCTTCCTCCTGAGCTCTTGAAAAGCTCTTCCAACACACAGGGTCAGAGCTGAAGGCCACTGATAGAGGAGGTCCCCCCGCTGTCACCCCAACACACCACCACCTGCTGTCACACACAACCTCATGAAAAACCCCAGGTGCCGGGTTCCAGCTGGGAGCACAGCAGGGGTAAAAGCCCCCTTTGCTCCAGCAGTGAAATGCCATTTACCTGATTTTTTTCCCACCCCCTTCCTCCTAATTGCGAGGACAAAGCACACCTGCTCAGCTGGGGCAATGCATGTCCTACAGGCACTCTGCTGTGCTATGGGGGACAGGGCACCTACACATTTACCACAAGGAGCCACATCTTGAGAGCTTACATGACAGTCAGATGTTTTGGGGTTGGGGCAGTTTTTCCGTTTGATTTTTTCTCCTCTGTGGCCCTAAATTTTCCCTTTTATTCTCTCAGCCATGGTACAGCAATTTGGTCTTATAGACTCACCATCCTTCTCCCTTCAGGGTTTAATTTAATTTAACGAACGGAGTTATAGCAGGTCTTTTCCAACCTGAATGATTGCATGAGTTAATCCACAAGGACTAGAACTATTGGCCAACTTAATACCTTCCAGATAACCGCTGGGCCAGACACGTGTTGTCCGTGCAACACTAACAGTGCTGGGACCCAGAGAGCTCCTTCCAAGGGGAAAGAGGTGAAAACTCAGGTCAACCTGAGGCTGGGGAAGATGTTCTCCCCCCTCATCCCAACTTTCCCACCAGGGCGGCTATGCCTCTGTGACACCTTCCAGTTTGGGGGACAGGAGAAGGGACGGACCCTTCAGTGCTGGTAGTCGTGTCATACATGTGGCCAGCACCTCAGCTGCTCCACATCATGCTACAGATGGCTGGGTTTCCTTTAAAAGAAAAAACAACAAACAAAACAATACTTCATTCCTGTTATAAACTACCCACATTACAATGAACGCCGTAACACTAAGGCTACATGTTTTTAGAAAAGAACTGTTTAGTACCAGAAATGCCTTTATTTTTTCTGTAGCTGATATATGTTAATGGTGCCTGATGAATAAAAAAAGACAGCTTTTTTAGAAACTATGAAAAAGAAGAAGTCTGTAGTTAGACAAGCATAAATTGTTTCAAAGCCCTCAAATGCAGGGAAAGAAAGGTCAAGGGGTTTGCATTTTCCTAAAGGTTCTGAGGTTTCTAAAAATAAAAGGACTTGGCTATTCATCTTTCACAGCAAGTCTTTCCATTTCCAAACAAATTCCCTTCTTTCATCCCCGGAAACTAAAATTACTCAGATGTTTCAGAAATGTGCAAGGCAGCACTTCCCCTGTTTTCCAAGTGAGACTTGCGTTCATCCAGAGCAAAGATATTTACACAATAAACACCAGTCCAGGTATCGGATCCAAGATACACAGCGCTCGGACGGGGGCACAGCACAGAGCGGCGCTTCAGCAGCACCCTGGCAGCTGGTAACTCCTCCAAATACATGAATCTTCTAATATTTAAACATAAACATGTTGATTTTATTTACCAAAACATGGTACAGTGAAGCTGTTTTGCCACTGGTTCAATGCTGTTCAGCAGCAGAGCTGTGATCACCACACCAGAGGCCCTGCCAACAGGGCATCAGGGCACCACCAGAGCTGGAAGGGCCCTCTGGAGATCACCCCGTCCAACTCCCCTCCTAAAGCAGGTTTGCCCAGAGCACATCCCTCAGGGCTGCATCCAGGAGGGGCTGGAAGGTCTCCAGAGAAGGGGACTCCACACCCTCCCTGGGCAGCCTCTGCCAGGGCTCTCACACCCTCACCACAAAAAAGTTCCTCCTCAGATTTAGATGACACTTCCCATGTCCCAGCTTGTGNCAGCCCAGGATTCCAGTGGCCCTCTTGGCCACCAGAGCACATTGCTGCTC
Organism: Pedionomus torquatus; assembly: GCA_013398155.1. NCBI lineage: Eukaryota > Metazoa > Chordata > Aves > Charadriiformes > Pedionomidae > Pedionomus > Pedionomus torquatus. The sequence goes on along the minus strand of VZRU01012057.1, from coordinate 91,751 downwards.
ATGGAGAGTTTCTAGGACCTCCAGATACTTCTCCTCAGAAGTGTTTTCCAGCAGATCCTCCCCAAACCTCTCTTGGCACCCCGCATTCTTCCTCCCCAGGTGCAGGACCCTACACTTGCCCTTGTTGAACCTCATGAGGTTCTTCTCTGCCCAGCTCTCCAGCCTGTCCAGGTCACACTGGATGGGGCACTCCAGATGGCACAGCCCTCTGGAGTCTCAGCCAGCCCTCCCAGCTTGGTCTCATCAGTGAACTCGCTGAGGATACACTCGGTCCCCTCGTCCAGGTCATTGATGACTAATGTTGACCAAGAGTGGACCGAGTATTGACCCCTGGTAAACACCACTGGTTACAGGCCTCCAACTTGACCCTGCTCCGTTAATGACAACCCTCTGAGTCCTGTCACACAGCCAGTTCTCAGTCCACCTCACTGTCTCCCCCTCTAGCCCATACTCCCTCCATTTCCTAATGAGGATGTTATGGGAGACAGTGTCAAAAGCCTTGCTGAAATCAAGGTTGAACAGGGTTGGTGGTTGGGCTTTTTTTTTTGTTGTTTTTTTTTTTTTTTTTTTTTTTTTTTTTTTTTTTTTTTTTTTTTTTTTTTTTTTTTTTTTTTTTTTTTTTTTTTTTTTTTTTTTTTTTTTTTTTTTTTTTTTTTTTTTTTTTTTTTTTTTTTTTTTTTTTTTTTTTTTTTTTTTTTTTTTTTTTTTTTTTTTTTTTTTTTTTTTTTTTTTTTTTTTTTTTTTTTTTTTTTTTTTTTTTTTTTTTTTTTTTTTTTTTTTTTTTTTTTTTTTTTTTTTTTTTTTTTTTTTTTTTTTTTTTTTTTTTTTTTTTTTTTTTTTTTTTTTTTTTTTTTTTTTTTTTTTTTTTTTTTTTTTTTTTTTTTTTTTTTTTTTTTTTTTTTTTTTTTTTTTTTTTTTTTTTTTTTTTTTTTTTTTTTTTTTTTTTTTTTTTTTTTTTTTTTTTTTTTTTTTTTTTTTTTTTTTTTTTTTTTTTTTTTTTTTTTTTTTTTTTTTTTTTTTTTTTTTTTTTTTTTTTTTTTTTTTTTTTTTTTTTTTTTTTTTTTTTTTTTTTTTTTTTTTTTTTTTTTTTTTTTTTTTTTTTTTTTTTTTTTTTTTTTTTTTTTTTTTTTTTTTTTTTTTTTTTTTTTTTTTTTTTTTTTTTTTTTTTTTTTTTTTTTAGGCAGGAGCAGCTCAGGGCATGATGCTGGGAAACTCAAAGGGAGATCAAGAGGGGACTTTTTCAAGTGAGGAGAAATATGAAAGACCAAGTGAAGAAGAAAAGTTAGGGAAACACTGTCACTATGGAACTCCTTGGCTCTAGTGCTACATGCGGCCCCTCGCATGCCAGGCACACAGCAAACCTGGGATGATACCCACCACCCTACAAAAAAAACCCAAAACAAACCCACCAGCTAACAACTGTAACCCCACAGAATAACTGATGTGTCAGGGTCCTTCACCCCTACATCGCACAAGCACCATTAACCCTTGCTTCCCCAGCTCTCCAAACAGCTACCCCTCATCAATAGCTTAGTTTCTGTCAAATCCAGGCTGAGCTGACTACAAACCCATGCATTTATTTTGCCTCTGAATCCACTAATGGAAGTTTTTCTTCCTATCCTACCCCATGCTTTGGTTGAAAATTGCAGGAACTTTGCATAAAACAGGTTTTGGGTAAGCAAATGATTTGAGAGGACTGTCCTACAGATGAACCAACCACATCTACTTAAGACACCAAGCGACTAAAACCCAAGTAAAATAAAAATTAAATCTTGAGCTGTAGAAATGTAATACTTGCCTCACACATCATGTTTGGCAACCACAAGGAGAGACAACACAGAGGTGACATTGCAACCAAATTAAACTTGTCTCTGATGGAAGGGATGATGGGCTTACCACCGTGGTGACAACATCACCGCAGTAGTTACCCAACGGTTGGGTAACCCAACTTCTGCCTTACATCGACACAAAACTCTACATTACATTGACAGTTGGTAATACATAATGTTGAGAAGTATTAATAAAATTTTAAACATTTAATGGAAGGAGACAGAAGGTGCAGGGAAAGAGGGTCTAATGGTAATCCCTAAGTCCTGAGACTGGGCCTAGAGATGCAACCTAAAGCTGCTTTGAGCTTGCAAATGCATTGAGATGCAATGATCTACAATCATAGAATTGTCCAGGCTGGAAGCGACTTTTGAGATCATCCAGTCCAACCATCCACCGCGCTCTGATAACCCATCACTACCCCATGTCTCTCAGCACTGGGTCAACCCGGCTTTGAAATCCCTCCAGGGATGGGGCCTCAACCCCTGCCCTGGGGAACAGGGAAAACCTCCATCCCCAGAATAAGGTTCTAGAAATGGGGTAAAATATGGCCCTAGAAAGCTAAATCCTTAACGATTTCTTGGCAAAAACCCACAGCATATCACTGGTTTGGGCTTGAATGTGCTAGAACTGAACTTGGGAGCTTTGTTTCAGCTTTTACATGTAAGAATTATGAGCAATTTCATTGATGGGAGTGATCTTGCACAAGTCAAGAGAAAAGGAAAGACTGACACCCCCACACCCCTCCCCAGGTTTTGTTAATTCTTGAATTATCCAAGGAGCCTGCGGCATTTCTATCAATTATAGAAATTAAATTAAGTTATCAAACACTGATCTTCTTTTCATCTCCACTATCTATAATGCCATTTCCAAGTCTGACTTGGATAACGGGCAATTAAACCCGCCTTTCTGTCATACTTCTGGATTTAGTTAACAGTTTTTCGAGATGATTTAAAGAATGTAGGACAGAAGTGTTGCATTATTCACAGCGCTGTATCAAAAGAAAAACTGCATGAAATCTTGACATTAAGAAAGAGGTATTTCTTTTTTTTTTTTCCCTGCCCCGCACTGTGCCGGATCAGTCACTTTTATCCCATCCTTGTAACAGAGAAGATAAGAAAAAAGTTATTGCTGCTTAGTTTCAATAGGTTATATATCATTAAATACAAAATGGGTAATAACAGAGTAGAGATGGGGGATTTTTTTTTGAGTTTATGTACAACTTGGTATGTTAAATCAAAGACAAAGCTGACAGAATAACGAGGGTGATTCCAAGTAGGAAGCTGGCAGCCAAATCCCAGTACAGACTGGGGGCGACCAGTCTCTTGCCATAGCATCCAGCCCACAGGTTACCCCCACAGACGCTGCTCCTGGGCCTCATTTCTTCATTGATGTTTGTTACGACTTTATTTCCCTCCCCTGCCCCCCTTCCCCCCCCCCCAGAACCTGAAGTGTCCCTGGAGAAGTTTTATTGATTTGATTCTTTTCCTTACCTCCTGATACGGAACTTAATGCTGGCGACAGGATCCAAGCAAATAAGCTATCTGTGTCTGGTTAGGCGTGCGGTTTTGAGATAGGGAAATTTAATTCCCAGCATCTCGAGTTAATGCGCCTCTTTTCTTTAAATCAGAACACTTCTCCGGCAGTAAAGGAAATAAAGCTTATCTATGAATATGCAATTATTCTGTATGACAAACAGCTCATTTGTTCAGGCTACAGAATTTATCTGTACACTGAATAAAAAGGCAAAGAAATAACAATGTCCTATCAATGCTACAGGGAAAAAAAATTAAAAAAAAATTAGCTTATGTCAGCAGCACCGTGTTTTAAAAAAAATAAATCAATGGCAGAGGTGTTCCACATAAGCATTTTTCTATAAATAAAGTTATTATGCTTGCTCACGGAGGCAAGGCCCAAATAAGAAAAACCAATGAGGAATGAAATAAAATACTGTTCTACACAGATAATTCTTGCAGTTAAAAAAAAATTAAATGTATCTAAATCGTATAGGGCTACACTTTGAAATGTTTTATGAACAGTTTCTGTAATATTTCCCCACATGCCCAGGGCAGGGCACTACAGGGATAAACTGACCACAACGCAAGGATTTTAGGTTCATTTTACACATTCCCTTGCAGGGCAGGGTTGTGGGGTGTGTGGGTTAGTTTGTTTTGGAGAGGGGAGGTTCTTTTTGTGTATGTTGTGGGGCGAGAGGCTTGATTTTTTTTTTTTTTTGTTTGGTTTTTCGTTGCTGGAGTTTGTTTATATTTTATTTTATTGAAATAAAGACTCATTAAAAGCCTGACACTAACGAGATGGTAGTTACAGCCAGGTGGGCCAAGCACAACTCCACCCAGACCATCAAATACATATTTCACTTCCCCTCTCCGCCACAAGTCTCACAGGAGCAGCTCTTCCACGACACCTCCTTTAATGCACAGCACTCTCCTCTAACATAGGCACCCCAAAAAAAAGGTGAAAGATGATCTCTTCGCATCCTCCATTCTCCACCACCGAACCAGACTCTGGAGAAGGTTCCCCTTCTGCAGACGGCAAGGAATGGTTGTTTCATGCCCGGATTGGACCGATATATAATTCAAAGTACGTAAGTCCTATTCAAAACTAGATTAATTTCTCACACAGCTCCTCTTGTCATCTCCATGTGCCAGAACAGTCAGCAATAATTGGGAGCACAATTGTGAAGCTGTTCTTTTGCGAA
>VZRU01012057.1:65749-87183 GCA_013398155.1 Pedionomus torquatus | reverse complement strand
AAAAAAAAAAAAAAAAAGCCTGGATATTACCACCAGAAGGCTCGCAGACTCTGGACTCGTTAGCTCTCAAAATTAAAAGCACTTACCTCTTCAAGGACATCTGCAAGCTTACTAAGGATCTCCTCGGGAAGGCTCTGGAATGTGGGAACGCTGCAATACAAGAGAAACCTCGATTAATGGACCCCTCTATGCAGGTGGTAAATCTTGCTGCATTTTTCTCGTCTGTCCTCCAGAGAGGCTTTGCTCTCCTCGTGGGGCTGAACAAGCCTTCCACCTCCCAGTGGCACCTACAGTGGCAATCCGATCTCCTGCTAGCAGCCAGGGTGTCGATTTTGTGATGATGGGGAGACCACTTGTAGTAAACATCTCGAGAACCACTCATGAAGCTGGTAATCAACTAAGAACCAATTAAGGATTTACTGCAATTAATCTGTGCAGCAAACCCACTCAGTTATATGTACTATTGTGATTTTTTTTTTCCCTGGTCTGCTTCCACCCCACCAGAAATAAATAAATAGGGCAGGAAAAGAANTTTTGTGTATGTTGTGGGGCGAGAGGCTTGATTTTTTTTTTTTTTTGTTTGGTTTTTCGTTGCTGGAGTTTGTTTATANGCTTCCACCCCACCAGAAATAAATAAATAGGGCAGGAAAAGAATCAGCTCTAACCAGCAACAGATAAGAGATCTGCTGAATCCACACACCAACATAAACCAAGCAGGGCAGAAAGCTGCCAAAGGCTCGGGGTCAGCAACAAAACAGCACTGAAGGACAGTTAGAGTTATTGAAAGCTTCCTCATGAGCTTTGCATCAGAGATGGTCCGTTCCCTTTTGCCAAAAAGGCAACTTCTCCTCTTGGTAGGATCTCACTCAGCAAAAGTCTCCCAGTCTCAGCTTATTAAGGTAGGAGGGCAGTGCAGCAATAAAGATTTAATTAGTCTTGGGGATGGGCGAATAAGTTGGGGTCTCCAAATCTCCTGCAAGTACCCTGACCTTGAAGCTGGACCTCCACAGGCTGCCCAGCAACTTCATGGAGTCTCCCTCCTTGGAGATACTCAAAAAGATTTTGGATAAGGCCTTGGACAACCAGCTCTAGGTGGCCCTGCTCGAGCAGAGACCTGCAGCAGATGACCTCTAGAGGTCCCTCACAATTTCAACCACTCTGGGATTTGGCAATACCTTGATCTCTCCGTTTTCCATAAAATCCTGATGAGCATCCCTATTCCCAAGTGATGCTGAATGAAACACATGGACACAACATGCATTCCAGAGGCAAGAAAGTGCTGCACCTGCTTTAATTAAAACCACCTGTCACCAGTAGACTAATTAGCCATGCATCTACATGCAATATTAGAGCAAGCCTAGCACTGAGCTGATAGAGCTCTACCCAAGGCTATTTACAAGAACAATTTGCTCACGAGCTGCTTTCGCACAGCCCATTATGCTCCTAACATCAAGCTGAGATCCCCCGTGCATTGCTCTGATTTCAGGAACACAGCAAGGAGGAAGAGGGCTGTTGGGAGGGGGTTTCTGCAGGGAAGTAAATACAGCCCCAAATAAATCACGCTTTTTCCCCTTTCGAACAGGCTTTTGCTTTTTACTTTGAATCACGTAACTGCAAAAAAAAAAAAAAAGTTATTCTCCATTTTACGGGGAGCTATAAAATCCAGACTAAACACATTCTTTCCAAACCTGAAACCTGGAGATGTCCCAGCTTGGCATGTGCCTCTGCGCATCCAGAAAGCATTTCAGTGCCCTAATCTGGTGGCTGCTTCTGCACCCAGGGCTGACCCACCCACAAAAGCAAAGGGAGCTCTGAAGACCTTGCAGAGGAATTGAGAGTAAAACCCAGGACTCTGTCTGGGGCCCAGCACCAAGTGCCTGGTGAACTTAATTTGTGAGCACCATTAAAGCAGAATTTGCTTTTATTTGCTTAAGCACATGCTATGCTGCAGGGGAATGACAAAGTTTGGAAGCTTTTGTTATTTGTTTAAAAAAAGCCTAAATAACGTCAGCTGTATTAAATGGTAACAAGACAGAACTGGCCAACCAAGTGCAGAAAGACATGATTATTCACATTCTCAACAGCATCTTTGGTTTGTTTTCCTTGGGAAGCATCCTCTGTCACTGGAAACACATGGGTCCACAATATAAGACATGCAAACAGAAACAACCAAAAGGGATTTGTGTGTTGTCTGGGCCTAAGCATAAGATAAAAGTTCATTATGCCAGCTCCAGCAGTCCCAAATAAGGAATGAACTGATGGAAGATGATAATACTCCCAGACATCTCGAAAAATTTCCCTGTGCTTCTGCAACCACGCTCCCAAATTGGGGGGAAACACCTCACCGCATGCATTTTTTTAACAGATAATTATGTCTGTGCAGTCCAAGGGAGGGGAACAGAAGATGTTTGTCATAGTCCAAACACACGGGAAACAGGGAAACAGCACACGAGCTCCAAACAAGTTATAAATCTTACTATTGAAGACTTAGGATATTAAAAAAAATCCAAGAAACATTTCTTAAGACAGATGCCTACAACGTTAACACAGCAGTGGAGCAGATAATGGGGAAAAAAAACCCAAAACCAGTTTGTTGACAAAGTGACCTCCAACTACACGACATCACAGAAGTGCACAATGAATATCACAGATTTACAGCGGCTGACGAGGGGCCAGCACCCTCCTACACAGCTACAACTGACAATCCAGCCAAGTTATCTCGAGCCCCGCAAGAGGGGATGTTACAGAACTGCCCATCACTTCAGTACCAAAAAAACCCACACCGGTACTGAACAAATGCTTTTCTAAAACAGCACAGAGAAAGCATTTATTGACCTGTTAGAAGGCGCCACCAATTCAGGCCAACAGAGCTGATAAGACTGACAGAAGAACAAGATTCAGAAAGCCTATGAGGCAGTACTGAATGCCTGGACGTTTTCCAGATCAATACAAACAGACCCCCACCCCCTCCACAACAACACTGAACGGATCCATAAAATAGATACTTGCTTCACTCCAAAAAAATCTGCCCGCATTACTTAAAGACTTGCGTATCAAAAAGTCAACATCTTCTAAGTTATTTTCACGGGGGCACTCGCGCTCAAGGGAAAACGGAGCCTCAGCTCTAAAGGGAGAGCTCAGAGGAAAACAACAAAGCTGCAAATGGCCCACGCTAGGAAGACAAACCAGAGCAGAAGACTCAAAGGGAACCTTTGAGAGTGCTGCAGCACAGCGAGAGCGAAGAAAAATTACATCCCATTTTCTACAGTTCTTGCGAAAACACACAAAGTACACGAAAGAGAACATTCAGCGCTTGAGCTGGGAAGCATTCATTATTTACGACAGAAGAAGTCGCAGCAAACGCAGCTCCATCCCATGAAGAAATGAGTCACTCTCTGCCTAACAAAGCAAGCTCAAGTAGACTCAGACCTTCTCCGACAAGTCCTTCTCCAACCACTTCTTAAAACCCATCAATAATGAAGATTTTAAAACATCCACATCCGCTACTCCCGATGGGAGCAACTGTTACAGCTACAGAAAAACCCACATTCCAGTATCCAATATCACATTCTCTCAAAAAAGTTCAAAACTCATGACTCTTCTTCCTACCTACAGTAGACATGAAGGACTTCACCCCACTTTTCTCCATAATCACCTCCCACTTGGGCCAAGAACTATGTCTATTGCAAGCTAAGCACTTCAAGCTTGCCCAGCCTCTCCTAGCAAGCTGCTTCCTACAAGTCTGGTCACCCCATTCTCGTGGTGACTTCATAGAGCCATAGAATCACCCAGCCCAAAAGACTCCGTCAAAGGCCATCCAGTCCAACAGCCGCAAGAACACCCCCAACTAGCCCAGGTTCTCATCCAGCCTCACCTTAAATATCTCCAGGGAAGGGGGCTCAACCACCTCCCTTCCTCCACCTGCTTCTTGTTCCACAGGCCAAAGAACAATTTCTCCACCCACACTAAATATACTTTGAGAAGTGGCCCTGAATGGGCTCCAACACACCCGTGGTAAGACTGGAATCAAAAACCTCACGTTGTTCATCCTGAGCACCTTGACCACCCCTGGGCTAGAGACAGGGTGACCAGGGCCTTTCTAAGCCTTTAAGTATATTTGAAGAGAAACTGGTAAAGCACTTCATTGCAGGAGAGGTTGCAGCGCCGTGAATTTACCCCATGAAGCAAACAGCTGAAGGGTGATCAGCACTACACCACCTGATGCCTCCATCGCTGATGAGTCAAACCCTCCCCATCTGGATGCGATGAGGTTATGGAATAAAGCTGGCTATGGAATACAGATGGAACTAATGACATCTGACTCAGCTGCAGCCCCTTTGCTCCTGCAAGTTATTTATGGTGATACGGTTATTATGGTGATACACCTCTTTATAAAGCTCTCTTGGCAAACTGCAGTCTAAGATCCACATGAAGAGCCAGACCACCCTACAAAATATCACTTAACCACACTCCTAACATCAGGAAATTGACTTTTAACAACAAATGCCAATAAACCTGGGGTTTTAGTCAATGCACAAACATCATTAAGCTCTGTCACAAAAGACGTACGGCTCCCATTGCAGATAACAGGCTGAGGGAGCTGGGGCTGTTCAGCCTGGAGAGGAGAAGGCTCCGGGGAGACCTTGGAGCAGCCTTCCAGGATCTGAAGGGGCTACAGGAGAGATCGGGAGGGACCCTTGGTCAGGGAGTAGAGGGACAGGACAAGGGGGAAGGGTTTTAAATTGGAAGAGGGGAGATTTAGATGAGATATTAGGAAGAACTTGTTTGGTATGAGGGTGGTGAGAGCCTGGCCCAGGATGCCTAGAGAAGCTGTGGCTGCCCCATGCCTGGAGGGGTTCAAGGCCAGGTCTCCCCTCAGCCTCCTCTTCTCCAAACTCAACACCCCCACTTCCCTCAGCCTCTCCTCACAGGACTTCTTCTCCAGACCCCTCACCACCTTGGGGGCTCTCCTCTGGACACGCTCCAGCCCCTCCGTGTCCTTCTTGGAGTGAGGGGCCCAGAACTGGACCCAGCCCTGGAGGGGAGGCCTCCCCAGTGCCCAGGACAGAGGCACCATCACCCCCTGCTCCTGCTGCCCACGCTGTTCCTGCTCCAGGCCAGGATGCTGGTGGCCTCCTTGCCCACCTGGGCACACTGCTGGCTCCTGCTCAGCCCACAGGCCACCAACACCCCCAGGGCCTTTTCTGCCAGGCAGCTCCAGCCACTCTGCCCCAGCCTGGAGCGTCCATGGGGTTGGTGTGACCCAAGGGCAGGACCCTGCACTTGGTCTTGTTGAACCTCAGCCCATTGGCCTTGGCCCATGGATCCAACAGCTCAATGCTACCCGTGGGATTATTCTTGTTCTAAACCAGCAGTGGCTTCCAAAATAATACTGGCTTTTACCCACGTAGTTGATTTTACCCTAAGAAATACTTGGCGACAGAGCTGCCAGCACTCCAACAGGACTTTTATCTTCTGACGCTTATGAAAACTTTCTAAGGCCCTTTGCTGCCTTTCTTCTTCAGCCCAACATAAAAGCAGCTGCTCACTTTCTAAATGCATTTCAAGATGCATTCCGCAAGCATTCGAAGGGTGCTCATCGATAGCGTTCACCCAGCTCTGCAGATGGCAGCAGACAGTCCTCACGGGTTAACTCCAAAAAAAACCCCTTTTTTATTTGTGGTTGGCACCTTAACAAATGCAGTTGTTGTCTCTGTTCTCTGCTTCGGGCCAGATGGGTGAGCATGGCTTAAAAATCAAAGCAGATCAGTAAAATGAAACAAAGTCTGTTTTCACTTCCTGAAACTCATTTTTGCACTCAACTGAAATGCAGGTTGAAAAATGCTAATGACCTTGCTTTACCACATTTGGGATGCCTCTACAGCACTGTCTTTCCACTCCAAAAATATGGGGCTAAAACATTCCCAGCAGAAGCTGAGGCTTGACTGAGGATACTCAGAAAACCCAGTGTTTTGAACAACTCAAGCTGGAAATGCTACGTACAGGCAGCTGCCCACGGGCCACCAAGTTGTGCCAGGCTGGGACCGGTGGCTCCATGAGGAACACGGCCTTAAAAGATGTATTTACATCCTTATTCATCCAAGTTTCCAAAACTTTAATGTGCAATCTTTCATGTTATCTTATCTTTGCCTTAAACTGGGACAACAGAATCCTACATTGTCCCACCTTTTGTGCATTGACATCTGTCCTGAGATCTGGTTGGTAGTGGTTAAAGTGGGATCTTCACAGAATCAGGGAATTGTCAGTCGGAGTTGGAAGACACCTCTGGAGACCATCCCGTCCAACTCCCCTGCTAAAGCAGGGTTGCCCAGAGCACATCCCTCAGGGCTGCATCCAGGAGGGGCTGGAAGGTCTCCAGAGAAGGGGACTCCACACCCTCCCTGGGCAGCCCCTGCCAGGGCTCTCACACCCTCACCCCAAAGAAGTTCCTCCTCAGATTCAGATGGAACTTCCCGTGTTCCAGCTTGTGCCCGTTGTCCCTTGTCCTGTCCCTGGGAACCCCTGAGAAGAGTCCGGCTCCATCCTCCTTCACCCCACCCTTCAGCTCCTTGGGAGCATGAAGAAGGTCTCCCCTCAGCCTTCTCTTCTCCAGGCTCCAGAGTCTCAGCTCTCTCAGCCTTTCCTCCTCAGGGAGATGCTCCAATCACCTAATCTTGTAGAAGATAGTTTCAGAAGGAAAAAATAAAAAATCTTTATTCCTCTGCCACCACATCTTAAGGGACAGCTCCTGTCCCTGTCACGTTATATTAATGCAGATGTATATAGCAAAAAAAAAAAAGATTCTGATTTTGGAAGAAATGCTAACCCAAGCACGGAAGGCAGAGAGCAGAAGTGCAAAGCAAGACCTGCCTCTGTGTTTTGCACTGTCTCACATTTAGGATTTCATTCCAGTACTTTAAAAGCATGTTTCCATCCTGGTAAACAAACTGCACACCGAGTTTCAGGTCAGCAGGCAAACCATCTACCAGGTGCTCAGAGATGCTGCGGGGATTATCCGGTGTCGGAAGAGCCTGGCAACGCCAGAGTGCTGAGATCATCCAGTGACTGGACTGTGTAGCGGCCTGCTGGGGAGAAAACGCAGAGACTTTGCAGGAGGTGGTAGGACAGGGACTGTCTCTGGGGTGGTGACACCAACTGCAAGCGGTCCCTGAGCCCAGCCCAGCTGCCTGCTGCCTCTGCACGAGGCAAGCTTGTGTACTCATTTTATCATGTAAACTGTTGCATCAAAATACAGTTCCTCTGTTCCACCAGATCAACAGGTATTATTTGGAGAATAAACTGTCTCTTTTCACATGCAGTTCCCCACCACAATAGAAGCAGCGGAAAATAAGCTCAGAAAGGCCAATTTAGTTCTTCAGAAACTCACCCCATCACAAACGCAATCACTAAGACAAGGCCAGTTGTCCTGAAGCCACGTCCTGAAGGGTTTGCTCACCTTAAAGTGTATTACAGAAAAAGGAGAAAGGACAGAGAGCAACAGTCACTCAGGCTGACATTAATTATGCTCATGTCTGGCCTGGAAAGCAGCTCATCCAGTGCAGCTCTGGGGAAGGGATTTGCTCTGGAGGCTCCGCGGAGGACTCGTCTGCTGCGCTGGAGCTACAGAAGCCTTCAGATCATTTGCAATTGTTAATCTCAGAGAGGGCGAAAACATTACAGCCAGGGTTTTAAAAGCTCTGCCACCCATAACACAGACCTGGAAAATAAACTCCTGAAAGGTCGGTGGTTTTTTTCTTCCAGACATCTGGTTCTATACTGAGAGCTTCTATGCGTATGAAAATTGGAGACACAGAAAGCAAATGAGCTGATCTTTTCCCTTGAGGAAGAGACTAAAGTAAAAGCAAGTGTTAAGAGCTGCATTCTTTTTCCTCTGGTGATGAAAGGATAATATCAGTGCTCGTGGCTGAAGTGGGCTGCTGGCATCGCGAGGCTCAAACTCAGAGCTGCCTGCAGGGAACGCACGTGGAGCATACGGAATGATGGGGAAAGGATGCGGCTGCACACCTTACTTTGGTCCCGGCTCTGTTTATGTTCAATAGGCTGCTCAGGCACTCTGGAGTATTATTTTCCCTCACTTTTGTCAATCCCTGTCTTTTCCTGACAGGGGTTCATTGTCAGAGCGAGCAGCTCATTTTGCAGTCACCGGGGAATTTTAGAAGAAATTAAATTGCTGCTGTCATGATGAGAGGGGAGTGAAATTAGAAGGTAGGAAAACCCTTTCACCCGTATGACGTGGTCATTCAGGATTCTTCATCTTCAAAAGGACATTTGCTCCTAAAGACCTACAAATGCTCAACAGCAGCAACTACTTTGGAAACATCGCTAAACTTTAAGCAGGCACAGTTTTGGTTACTCATCTCATGGATGAGTAGGATTCACGCTGCCCAGCGGTGCTGCTCTTCTGCCAGCCTACGGGGGAAACCTACCCCTGCCATCACGGGATCCCAGAATGCCATGGCGTTGGAAGGGACCTCTGGAGATCATCCACTCCAACCCCCTGCCAGTGCAGGTCCACCCACAGCAGGTCCCACAGGAACGTGTCCAGGTGGGGCTGGAATGTCTCCAGAGATGGAGACTCCCCCACCTCTCTGGGCAGCCTCTGCCAGGGCTCTGCCACCCTCCCAGGGAAGAGGTTCCTCCTCATGTTGAGATGGAACTTCTTATGTACAAGTTTGTTCCTGTTCCCTCTTTTCCTGTCCCTGAGCACCACTGAGAAAAGACTGGGCCCTTCTTGACACCCACCCTGTAACTCTATGTAGGCGTTGATCAGATCCCCTCTCAGCCTTCTCCAGGCTAAAGAGACCCAAGTCCCTCAGCGTTTTACTGAGAATGTGATGGGACTTTTTTTCTGCTGTAGCCATTGGTATTTCTTCACATTCGCAAATCAAAGTATCCTTGCAAAGGATTCCTGAAGGAAAACTTCTGCACCCTCCAACTTACCCGTTGTTTCCAACATTATTATACAGGTTATTAAAAATAATAGCTGTCGCAAGAAGCATCACACCCCTGCACGCTTTGTTTCTATGATCCTGCGTTCACAATACAGCCAAAATGAAATCGTCCTTGGCTTCCAACGTAATTATTACCTCTTCAAAGCAGTTTACTGTCAGGGAGTTTCTCTCCAGCATTTTTCCCCCATTTTCTAGGAAATTTCGTGGGAAACGAAACTCCACCTTCCAGCGGCTGCGGCCAATCCTGGAGTGGGTGCACCAAGCCCAATTTCTGCTTCTGCATCTCGATTGAAACTACGAATGTATCCATGAAGCACCAGAACTGAAGTCAAACAATAACCATTATCTCACAGAAGATGCTGATACCTCACCTAGAAAACAAAAGACGCTTGTGCCTGACTCTCATGCTGCATCAAAAACCACAGATCAATATTTTTTTGAAGACGCATTGGACTTCAAAGAAATGACAAGCTGCATTTACACGCAAGGATTGTTTAGTCCCATTCCTCCAAACTGGGTATTTACAACATCTTCAAAACCGACTGAAGCCAGGCCTTTTGTCTCTGACAGGTGTCGACTGCACTTGACAGCAAATTGTCATAATAACATCTTTTTCATGAAGACACCGACAATGCTATTTCCAAAGCAGGGCTTGTTTTGCAACGTTGGCTGCCGTGGGGATGCTGCTTCCCGCCTCCCTCCTTTCAACAGCCCCCATTAAATGGATTTAAAAGATTACCGTAGTTTTCCATCTTCATAATTATATATACAGAGCAGAAAAATAAGCTGTAAATGTTTTTAAGGTCATCTGAACCACAAACGCTTCAGGTTCTCGTGAGGAACTTCACCAAACTAAAGAGACCTACGAGCTGGGTCCCGAGTACTGAACTTTCAAAGAAAAATTCCTCCCCAACACAGATGTTGACTGAATCTACGTGATTCACAAAGTAAACATTAAAATATCTAAATACATATATTATTTTTTTGTTACCATTAGTTAATAACACGAAGAGTCAGAATATATATATTCGCACTATAACGAATGAGTAATATTGGATAAAAAAAAAAGGAAATTCTGCCCAACGCCTTCCTGTGGACTAAGTTGGCAGGGGCGGGACCCCACGGGCGGCAGCGACATCGGTGGCCAGACACAGTAAAAAGCAGCAGAGCTGGCTTTGGGGGCAATCTTGAGCTCCTCAGTCTGGATCCACGTGTCTGACATGATTTCCCGGCTCCAGACAAAAGCCCTTTTGATCAGATCACCACCAAGAATAATCTTCCAGGTACTGAGTTAGTTACCGCCTCCAAAAAGAAATAAGCTCTGAAAAGGACATCAGAGTCCAGAACACTTTGTTCCTCATCGTGGTGGAAACCTAGGACAACCATGGTTTCATGAAGTTATGAGAGTGGCCCCCTGTGAATTCATCTCGAGTGCTTGACAGAGGCGTTTGAGACCTTCCCACAGACGCAGTGTTGGTACAAACCCCAGGTAATGCCAGCAAGTACTGCAGGGCATCCAGAACATCCAAAGAAGCCTAATTCAGCGATTCTAACCCAATACGTTGATAGGTTAAAAAAAAAACCAACCCAAACCCTTCGTCTAACCTGTAGAGCCGTGGGGCAGCGTTGAATAACGGCTACTCAGCTGGGGACAGAGGAGGAACACTGACTTGGAGATTTGCCTGTGGCAAAAATCCGCAGCCAGCAAACTCCTTCCTATTTTAAGCAAAGTCATGCTCATTTGCTCATTTGCCAGTGGCGGCGGAAAGGATGGCACAGGCGTTATTGATTTGGGGCTGGAACTGGGGACATTTATCCTCCGCAGAGCTCTGAAGGCGAGCAGATGGCGGCTGGCCTTAATTCCTTATTTCTAACGGCTTTTATTCACACTCTTGGGAACGCGGCTGCTCTCGCTCTTTGTCTTTTCTCCGACGAGCTCTGTCTTCTCTGAACGCCTTTTCAGAGATGTCACAGGGACCTTTGCCTGTGCTGAGTTTGGATGAACTCCACACTTGTGATACTACATGTTTTAAGAGGCTCAGCATACCAAATACCTTTAAAATATCTCTTCAGCTGGTATACCTCTCTTTCCCCAGGATAATCCCAGAAATAGAGAAAAATTATTTAACCTTTGAGTTTACAGCGCTGTTGATTTTCTTCTCCCCTCGGTAAAACCCTTCCATCTTGGGAAGCCAAAATTTACTCTGCGCTGGGAGTCTAAGCAGCATTTTTTTTACATGCTGAAAATAGAATGCAGCTGAAAATGAATTAAATGTTGAGGATATTCAAGTGGCTTGGATTGCATTGGAAAGATAATCAAATAAGCTTGACAGATTTGAAATAAGGTTTGAAAAATCTATTGTTTAGGAAAACATAATCTTGGGAATATTAGAGACAGGCGAGCGATATAATGGGTAACAAAAAACCAACACAATGCAAAAGAAAATGTGCTGGGACGACAACTTCAATTATTCAATACAACTGTTCAGTTTCTGCCAAACGATCTTTGCTTGGTGCTTCCTCCGCATTTGCTCAAAGAACAGCTCATTTGGGGGTTACAACCCCCAAATCAGCTCCCAGATTCTTGATGAGAAGCCATCTCTGTTAAGACCAGGTTTAGCCTGATGCCCGGGCTCTTACAATCAATCACAGAATCATAGAATTGTCTGGGTTGGGAGGGACCTTTAAGATCCTCCACTCCACCCATCACCCCAACTCTGATAAAACCCATCACTGCCCCACGTCTCTCAGCACTGGGTCAACCCGGCTTTGAAATCCCTCCAGGGATGGGGCCTCAACCCCTGCCCTGGGCAGCCCAGTCCAAGGCTGAACAACCCTTTCCCTCTCAAAATTGTTCCTCATCTCCAACCTGAACCTCCCCTGGGGCAACTGGAGGCCATTTCCTCTTGTCCCATCACCTGGGACTTGGGAGAAGAGACCGACCCCCCTGGCTGCCCCCTCCTTTCAGGGAGTTGGAGAGAGGGAGAAGGTCTCCCCTCAGGCTCCTCTTCTCCAGGCTGAACACCCCCAGCTCCCTCAGCCTCTCCTCAGGAGACTTGTTCTCCAGACCCCTCTGTTGCCCTTCTCTGGGCCCACTCCAGCACCTCAATGTCCTTTTGGTGGGAAGGGGCCCAAAGATCCTGTTGGAAGCATGGTGTCCAGCCCCATAACCCTCCCACTGGAGCATCTCGGGTTCGGATGAGCATCAGTATAAGCACAGATCCACCCACGTGGACGTACAACGATCTGCAATGCACCCCAGGAAAGGAAGCGTTTTGGAAAATGGGGGGAACTTTCTGGCAGGCAGCAAGCAGTGGGACTGGCTGGTTGTGGACTGGTTGATCTGTGATGGCCACGCTCCTGTTGGAGGGGAAACTCACAAAATTTTGTGGTGACTGCACCATGTTGGATGTGTCCCCACTTGAAAACGGTGACAGATGTTTGACTTCATTCCATGCACCACATCCTAATTTTCCATCATTTTTTCCACTGCATTATGAAAGCTTCAGTAAGTTCTATCAATTTGTTTAATTAATTGCTAATCAACAGATTACAAAAGATCAGCATGTTACCCAAATGCCTCCCTATCCCAAGAAAGCATCTCCACAAGCACGATGCTACAACAATCCTTCTGAGAACAGTGAGAGCATTGAAATTAGAGGCTTATTTGCATGTGGCTGAACCTCAAAACCTTTTCCACTTGTCACGTTTGAAAAGAGGGATAAAGACAATATTGAAACTCGAGCGTTTGGGAAATTTTACTGGGTACGCCAGGGTTGGTGTTTAGACAGAGAAATAACACAAGGGGCAGGCAGGGGACAATTTCAGGACTTTTGTTGCAGACACGATGTAAGCTGAATAGAAACCCAACCCCAAAATCAGCCCAGCCGTAGGTCGGTGCAGGATAAAGGACAGGGGAGGTGGAGCTAAAAGGCACAGAGTCATCATTTTTGGTGCTGAATCTTTGCCCTGACACCTCTAACGCAGGATGGGCCACACTGCCCCTTTTTGCCCACCCAGTGATGCTGGCTATAAGGAGGACCTGTCCTCATCACACAGTGAATCTAGACCCCCTTCAAAAATATTTTTAAAACACAATTTATGCCAGTAAGCTTTTTTTCTTTTTTTTCTTTCTTTCACAGAAACATGGTTGTCATGATAAGATTACATCTCTAGCTTACAAAGGTAAACATGGTTATTTATCGTACATTGATTTATTCCAGGCCACACGGCATCTTGATTAAAAAAGCCATTAGGTATGTTTAGAAGGAAACACTTCAGATTAAAATCTAACTCACTGGCAGATATGAAACTGCTGTTGAAACAAGTGAGCAACGGCTTTTGAAAGCATTGCCCATAAATCCATCTCTGTCTTGTCTGTTTTATTCATCAACATTCCTCAAGTTTGCAGATGAGGCAATTTACTCCTCTCAGGCGATTAACGTCTAACAAAATGTCCTTTAACAGTCCCAAGTGTTCAAGAATTCCTATTTGGACCAGACTTGCAGGCCACAGATGCAGCATCGGAGGCAGCACACAAGCACTGACTTAAAACACGGTAGCCGGGTCCTCCTAATAATCTCCTCCAGTAAAGGCCCATTAATGTTCCTTGACATAATGAATTCGTCGTTTGAAACAGATTCTGAGTAATTTTCGCCTTCACGGGAGAAAGATCAGATGATGATGACCATCTTAAAGTGAAGGACGGCAAGGTCCAGTGGAATCAGAAATTAGATAAAACGGAGATTTTTTTATCCCATTTCCCAGCTCCTAGCAAGAAGGCAAGTAGTGGAACAGCATTACCCGGTACAGAACCATCCTTGTTTGGGAAAGTTGTGTATTTTCTTATAAAGACCTGCTTTTTCCTTCCTTTAATAACAATTCGGTGGCACGTGTCTATGGAGGCTGTAATGGACCTTAGCGGCTTAGAGAGATGGTCACTTTTCAGTTGGCCCTTAGACATTCAGAAGACAGTGCTGATAACAGCCTGCCAATGAATTTAAACATCGGTTTAGTTTGTCCTCCAGAAACACAAGGGAACAAAGTTTCATGGATTTCTGGTGCCTCTTGGAAGGGTAAGTCCATTAGCCTGGACCTGTAATCCAGTCATGGATTGCAACCTTGGTTTTCCAAAAGAGGAAATCCAGGAGATGCTCAGCAGTCTCCCTTCCTTCAGGGCTGTGTTAGACACAACATCTCCTCCCTCCAGCCTTCTCTATGTTGATCTGACCAGCTCAGCCTCCCCTCCTCTTTTGAAGGGGAATTTGGACCAGATGACCATGAGGGCCCTTCAAACTACTGTTATTCTATTTCTGTTTTTCCGAAAGAAAATTATGTGGGTTTTTTTTTTTTCCCTTTATTTACCTACCCCACATAAGGGCTTATGCTTTATTTAGTTGTTCTGAATACAAAGCCAAATTGTTTCAAATAACACCTTTCATATTTCCACCGTCACAAAGAGCCTTAGAAACTCGTGTGGACGTGGATGCGTGTGCTCACGCACAGGCAGACTTCAATTTGCTCTGAACGTTATCGTCAAAGTCTTCTATATGGAGCACTTTGGATTTTCTTGTCAAAACCGGAATCTTACTGATGTGTAGTACACTTTGGGTGGCTGGTCCTCCTTAGCCTCCTCGTTAGCAGCTCAACAGAACACTAACTCACCGCAGGACACCACTAATTGTCTGAATTATTAGCAAGTTGAGCGTTTTCACTACACCGCTGAGGACACCTGAGTCTAAGCCTGGTTTGTCTTCACCCATAGTTCAATTCCACAACGTGATTCCTGCCTGGGAGTTCTGGGAGATCACTTTGATTGTATCTAACACCCTTTCTATTTTCTCCACACTTTAAAATATGTATTTCTAACTGCTGGGGCACGCGGTGAGTTTGTTTTCACCGAGCTGTAGAAACTTGTTATATCTTCTTCCAGAAATAATTAGGCCGATTTATCGTTGTCTATATGAGGCTTAAATTACTCTTCCCAATATGCATTACCTTGTACTTTTTGAAGTCACAAGCAATACACAACTCCCACAGTTGTAGTTGCTCTGGCAATTACCGTCCTCTTTAGTTTTTTGGGACTCTCTGAGCCGTATTTATTGGCAAGTCACTTGTGTGATATTTCCAGAGACGGTATATAATTGAATTTAAAATGCATTTCTGATGCTCATAAAAGCAATAAAAATGTCACCTTCTGCCTGCACATTAAAAATTCATCCCATGCAAGCAGAGGACAAACGCATAAAAAGATCATTACCATGTGCAAATGTACTCAATACAGGAAAACCAGACTGGACTCTGAACCGACATAAAAGTGAACAGGTCTGTGCTCAAATGGCAATATTTATCCAACTTTTCTAAAGCTGCTGAAAAAAAAAAAAAAGTAACTTGGCTAAGTCCACTTTAACTTGCTTCAAAAATATGATTTGTACCATTGTTAACAAAAACCTGGACCCCGTGTGAAATGAGAATTAATTCCCTGAAACAACCTCCCCCCCAAAAGATACCATTTCGTGCAGGTGATCCTACCCACACACTTAAATTACCCGTGTGACTACTTTCCTGATGAATGTACAGCGCCAAAAGGGAGACTATTGGCAGCTTAAATCTGTTCCCACTCAGAGCAGAACTTCAACACTTATTTAAGGCTCAGAAACTCATCCCTGAGTTGGGTGCGGACAGCTGTCTCCGTGAAAGTGGGCCAATGGACCTGCTGTCATCGGTCTTTTCTCTTCTAAAATGCTGTCCACGTGCAGCCTTCCGAGTTCCTATCACTCTGGTCAGGTAGTAATTTTTTTCACATCTGACTTTATATTCAAGTCACCGAAAGATCCAAACCTCGGTGGACAGGGTATGGAAAAAACATTCAGAAAAAACATAAGTATTTTCTTGACTTGAGCCAGTCCCGACCAACTCACTGGGGTATCACAGGGATCTTCTTTTCCCTTTTTAATTGTTATCTGTCTTAGCCAAAGAAGCGATCCACTCCTCAGGGCAGTCCGCTCAACTCAAGTTTTGCCTGCTCAGCCCAAAGTACAATTAACAGGTAATTAAGCACATTGTGAATCATTCACCCAAGATTCCCATGAGATTTCTGAAAATTGAGTCTGCAAGCAGGAATTAAACTCCGTTTTTTGGATTATTTTTCATAAGCATGAAATGTTAGGTATGACCACCTTTTATATGAGCAACTAATCGGAAAATGGGCTCGTGTCCCTCGGTGGGTATTTTCCCACTGTGTAACATGAAGGCCGACGCTACAAATTAGGGGCGAGGAAGACAAAGTAATCAGTGTACCAAACCCAGAATCTTTGGGAATTTAGTGATCAAACGAGCCATTTTTACTCAGCAGGGTATCACGATAAACAGGCTTCTGAGCAGGATCTACTGGCGTATATGCCAATGGCTACGTCATGGAACAATTTATTTTCTTCTAATTATACTTGCCTATCTTTAGATCAATACTTCCTATATCTTCATACTTCAGCTTGTTAAACCCCTCTGAAAGGAAACGAGTATTTGTATGTATAAGGCAGATTGCCAAGTCACAAGACGATTACAAATAATAAACGAGATACACATCTAAACAGCTATTCCTAATCACGTTAAAGGCTTTGTACTTAATCTTTCTTGTACTTTGCTAATACAAAACACAACAATTACCAGATAAAAAACACATACTCTCCTCAGACGAATGAAAATCATAGATTCATAGAATCCTCCAGGCCAGAAGGGACCTCCAAAGGCCATCCAGTCCCACCTCCCCGCAGTCACAGGGACACCCCCAACCAGCCCAGGTTGCCCAGGGCCTCATCCAGCCTCACCCTGAAGATCTCCAGGGAAGGGGCCTCAACCACCTCCCTGGGCAACCTGCTCCCGTGCTCAACCNCCCCGGAGCCTTCTCTTCTCCAGGCTGAACAGCCCCAGCTCCCTCAGCCTGTCCTCGGAGCAGAGGTGCTCCAACCCCCTAATCATTTTTGTGGCCCACCTCTGGACCCGCTCCATCAGGTCCACATCCTTCCTACATTGAGGGCGTCAACATAGGAAACATCTTCAGGCTTGAATGTGCAAAGAACCTTCCTATTCTCACATTATCACAATGCGTCACTCCAACAATGGACCACAGCACTGGAAGCAGCACCAGTACGGGGCTTCTGTTGAAACCATGAATACTTTTGGCACTTCCAAAGACTTGCTGTCTTATCTGCTTGACTTCTCAACTCCCCCACGCTCCACGTTCTTTTCGCGCATCAGTGGCTGCAGTCTCCACCCAAGCCTGCAGAGTTCACATGCCTGTGTGCCACACTGTCCATCCAAACAGGCTGCGTTTGGCCGCCACAAACTAAAAATACCTCAAATATTCAAAAAAGCGTGGACTTGGGCTGAAACAATAGTAAAGGTGTGAGTGCCACCTTCAAAGTATTCCCCTTGGTGTGAGTTTCTTCCCTCATGGGAAGTCAGTTGACCTCCCCGTCCTGAGTTGACAAGAGGTGTCTGAATAGGAAATGTGCTCAAGACCTGGGAAGGGAGGGAATGAGGACAGGGAAAGGGGTTAAACTTTGTGCGGATGAATTCAGAGAGGTAAAACAAGGGATTAGTGTACACTGAGACTGGGATAAAGGCTGGTTGGTTGATTGGAAGGGAAGGTGCAAAAATGGCCAAGCTCTCTGCTTGTGTGCGTTGGCGGAGGGCAGGGAACAGACAGGGAAGAATCAGCTCCAAAGGAGATTCTTACTGCACATCTACAGTACAGTGCTGGGTCCTGCATTTCGGTCACACCAACCCCATGGACGCTCCAGGCTGGGGCAGAGTGGCTGGAGCTGCCTGGCAGAAAAGGCCCTGGGGGTGTTGGTGGCCTGTGGGCTGAGCAGGAGCCAGCAGTGTGCCCAGGTGGGCAAGGAGGCCACCAGCATCCTGGCCTGGAGCAGGAACAGCGTGGGCAGCAGGAGCAGGGGGTGATGGTGCCTCTGTCCTGGGCACTGGGGAGGCCTCCCCTCCAGGGCTGGGTCCAGTTCTGGGCCCCTCACTCCAAGAAGGACACGGAGGGGCTGGAGCGTGTCCAGAGGAGAGCCCCCAAGGTGGTGAGGGGTCTGGAGAAGAAGTCCTGTGAGGAGAGGCTGAGGGAAGTGGGGGTGTTGAGTTTGGAGCAGAGGAGGCTGAGGGGAGACCTCCTTGTCCTCTGCACCTCCCTGACAGGAGGGGGTAGAGAGGTGGGTGCTGGCCTCTTCTCCCAAGGGAATGCTGCCAGGAGCAGAGGGAATGGTCTGAAGTTGGGGCAGGGGAGGCTCAGAGGAGATCTTGGGCAGAATGACTTGAGTGAGAGGGTGGTCAGGCCCTGGAGCAGCCTGCCCAGGGAGGTGGTGGAGTCCCCATCCCTGGAGGGATGTCAGAGCCGTGGAGATGTGGCACTGCAGGGCAGGCTCTGGGGGCTGAGACTGTTGGGTTGGGTGATTCATTTTTTGGGGTTTGGGTTTTTTTGTGGTGGGGGTTTTTGGTGGGTTTTTTGTTTGTTTGTTTGTGGGTTTTTTCGTTGTTTTTTTGGTTTGTGTATGGCTGGACTCAATGAGCTCAAGAGGTCCCCTCCAACCATTACAACCATGAAAATTCTCTGATTCTGTCATCTACCACTAACACACCACGGCTTTTGATTCATGCCGAAAGGCATCATAGACAGTTTTTCTCGCCTTTGAAAAGCAACGTCCAATTTAATCTCATGGGTTATTTAAAAAGTAGAATAAAACCCACCCCCTTCACTGTGTTTCTCATCTTGTTCCAAATTACAGGACAGAGCGGGAAGCACACAGAGGACAGATGCAACATTTGGAATGGTGTAAATCACAAAGAGACACAGCAAATATCCCCAGCGGCTGGCCAGAGAGTGGGACAAGCTTTATGAGCCACCACCATCCATCATGCTCTACGACCCGTGGCCAGATCACGATGGTCATCTCATACTGCTCTCACTCAGCCCGTTGGGTGAAGCTTAGCAACCCGCTGCTGCTGCAGCACTGCAATAGCCCCAGTGATAACAAATGAAGTTCTACTAGATAAGGAAAAGCAAGGAAAATTAAACTAAATGACAGAAAAAATGAATACAAGAAATATCTGACTGAGTTCCCTTTGGCCCTAGGTCTGTCAATAGTCATGGGCTGGTTTGGGTATCTAGAGGAGCAGCACAACCTGCCACCGAGCAAAAGAGCAAACTCCCTAAGCCACCTTCACAAGATTTATTTCATATACTGGGTGCAGGGCTGGAGCCCTCAGGAGAGGAAGGACATGGACCTGATGGAGAGGGTCCAGCAGAGGGCCACCAAGATGCTCCGAGGGCTGGAGCCCCTCTGCTGTGAGGACAGTCTGAGGGAGCTGGGGCTGTTCAGCCTGGAGAAGAAGAGGCTCTGGGGAGATCTAATCGCAGCCTTTCAGTACCTGAAGGGGCTCCAGGAAGGCTGGGGAGGGGCTGTTCACAAAGGCTGCTGCGATAGGACGAGGGGCAATGGCTTTAAGTTGGAGAAGAGCAGATTTAGGTTGAATATTAGAAAATATTTCTTTACTCTGAGGGTGGTGGAACACTGGAGCAGGTTTCCCAGGGAGGNCTGGCCTGGAGGATTCTATGATTCTGTGATTTGTTAAAGCCTATTTTCGTCTTTTGCCTGCCAAACCAGCTACCGATGAGCTCCCCAGACTGTAGGCATGCAGGAGAAATAAGAACAGTATCGCAGTATCGGGGATATGGAAGTGGATGAACACAGATAGCACTACTAAATCACATTTACGCGTCGCTCATCCTGAACATTTTGCAGAGACACCATCTAAATACAGAAAAGGATCTCTTTTCCGTATGAATCCCTGTTACTATCCCGCAAATATACTGCAATGTTATCACAATATTTCACTCACACCTCTAATTGCACCCAAGTGGCAAACCAGCAGCTTTTCCTATGCCAGAGTCTTCCTCTCTGACGCAGCACACCTTCACCTCTCTAGCAGAAGCTACAGCACCTTTTTGGAACGTGAAGGCCAAAATTAGATGTGCTATTCCTTGCTAAAGAGTCTCAAAAGGGTGGCCTCACTGCACACTTCCCAGCAGACAGCCCAACGGAGGGCCGGAGTTTAATGAGCTGTTCATTTGGAAGCGCGCCCAGTTCTTGACTTAATTTGGCCTTTACACTCCAGCACAGTTCAGAGCAAAACGACGCGCTCCCGAGTTCTGCGCTGGCGACGAGACAAATTCAAAAGACCCCGTCCCTACTCTTCATCTCAATACAGATGTTTTGTATTTCAGCAGCACTGTTTATTTGCAGTCCACAACCGTTTCATCCAGATTACTAATGATGATTAAAATCGCTCCTTCAGAAGGATCTAGACCTATTCATGCGTTTTATGCTCCCACATGCATGGTTTCAATTTGCAGAGGAAGTAATAACTCATTTTATTTCAAAGCTCCGAAGAGCCAGAGCTATTCATTTTCGCTTGAATAAACATAGACTTCAACACATATTAATCCCCGAAGGATTTCCAATCAGCACAACATGATTACGTGCTCTTTATTCAGACGTAGACATCTGTAAGGTTTTGCGCTTATTAAGAGTTAACTGAAGTGACAGCTAATCAGACTCTTAAAGAAATCTTTGTTCTTGTTGGAATACGTTTTCTTGAAAGTTTACTAAGTGGCCCAGGAAAAAAAAAAAAAAAAAGAAAGATTTCAGGGACAAGTGGCACATCAATTTCCATTTCTCCATCTGCCTGTTCCTCATCCACAGCTGGGTTAGCTGGGCAATGCGGTAACTGTCAGCCATCCGTAAGGAAAGATGAAATGAAGGCTAAAGCCTTTGATATGCAAGTTTGCTTATAAAACCATATGGGTCAAGGTTTCTTTTCTCACTGTGTTCCTCTTCAGAAGTACCAGCCAGCCTTCTCCTGCAGAGGGGAAAAAGCCCGATTCCTGATAATCTGCCTAAAGGTATTTAAGTAACAGTTATCAGAATGCCTCCACTTCTGAATCTCTGTTGGATCTTTCTGATTTACAAAAAACAAATGGCAATTACACAATGTGAAGAAATAACACCTTTCTGCAACTTTTTCCATAGTCTTTTTTTAACTGATCCCACCAGAGGAAGGTTGCGGCTGGCAGACAAAGGTGTTGCTGATATTCCTCCTACCCCACAACCGTTGGGTTTCTTAAAAGAACTGGCATCAACTAATCACCACCTTACTCTACAGGGCGTAACTCCACTTATCCCAGTTTTCTTCTCTTCCCTACCCAACTTCCAAAGCTCTGATTCAGACCAGGCGATCTGGTTTAGATCTGTGTTTCTAAAGCATCCTTTATAATCACAGAATCATAGAATCCTCCAGGCCGGAAGGGACCTCCCAAGGCCATCCAGTCCCACCTCCCCGCAGTCACAGGGACACCCCCAACCAGCCCAGGTTGCCCAGGGCCTCATCCAGCCTCACCTGGAA
>VZRU01012057.1:47519-64718 GCA_013398155.1 Pedionomus torquatus | reverse complement strand
TGAGGAAGAGAAGGCTGAGGGGAGACCTCATCATGGTCTACAACTACCTGAAAGGACATCATAGAGAGGTTGATGCAGGTCTTCTCACAGGGAATTAATAGAATGAGAGGGAACAGTTTCAAGCAGCAACGAGGTAGGTTTAGACTGGACATGAGGACAAAATTCTTCCCAGAAAATGGTCAGACCCTGGCCTAGGCTGCCCAGGGAGGGGGTCGAGTCCCCACCCCTGAAGGTGTTTCAGAGTGGCTGAGAAGTGGTGTTGGGGGATCTGGTGTAGGGGAGAACTTTGTCGAGTGGGGCTGATGGTTGGACTCGATGATCCCAAGGGTCTTTTCCAACGCGAAGGATTCTTTGATTCTATTTCTCTAAGGTCTGAGATTTTACTCATGTTTTTGTTTCCTTCCCAGCTTTCAAATTTCCTGGGTATGTCTTGCTGCAAAGGACTCGTCACTGTGGCAGAATCTATTAGTGGCAACTTGAATTTGTCAAAGTAATGGAAGAAGCCTGATAATAAAATTACTCTGTGGTTCACTCACGCGTCGTTGCACACAAAAGGTCTTCCCGGTAGCTTCATCTAAACCATTCTGCAAGTTCTGTGAATAAAGCCAAATTTCCTCCCACAGCAGCTGTATTTCAGACTTTGAAGCCTCTAACAGCTCTCTTGCATGCGTTGCCATCATTTTAGGAATTTTATCATGTCTATTCACTTCCAGACGCGATACACAAATGGATAAAACTCAAGTATACATAAGCCTTGTTGCCACTGCGACCTCCTTGAGTGTGTAAACGTTTCCCTGGATTTCTGAATGGGGAAAAAAAACCCCACCCAACAAACCACCTAGTCCTTACGTCAGGCTGGCTACGAGGAGCCACGGGTCGAGATTCCCACCAAGTTGCAGTGGCGTCACCGCAGCTGTGAGGAGGAAATCCCCACGCACCCGTCACCTGCAATCTCCCTCCTCTGCAAACCACAACCTCGAGTGGGCAGAAATACATCAAAAGAGCCCGAGACAACCTGCTGACCTGCCACGAGGCTGCCAGGAAGGGAACTGCTGCTCCTTGGGACTTTGATGCCCATGAGGTCAACGTCAAAGTAAGCCTGTTTGAAACCGAGCAAGGAAACATAGGTAAAGCAGCAGCACAGGCTCCAGTTAGTCTTTTCCACCAGCAATTAAGCAGTTGCCATGGAAATCAAGCTGATCCTGCCTGGCCTATTTTTCCTATATGTGGTGGTCATCACGGGAAGTACGACTTCTTGCTGTGGCATTTTTTCTTGGTAAATATCTAAACTTGAAATAAAAAGGTTTTTTACTACTAAGGCATATACCTCCCCCTATTTGAATTTTTCTTCCCCATCCAGGCTATTGACTGCAGAATTCTCAGCTGTATTCACTCAACAGTCAATTTTAAAGTGCAGACTTGATTTGAAACATAGAATCATAGAATAGTTAGAGTTGGAAGGGACCTCAGAGATCATGGAGTTCCAACCTCCTGCCCTGGGCAGGGACACCTCCCACCACCCCAGGTTGCTCCAAGCCCCATCCAGCCTGGCCTTGAACCCCTCCAGGGATGGGGCAGCCACAGCTTCTCGGGGCAACCTGGGCCAGGCTCTCACCACCCTCACACCAAAGAAGTTCTTCCTCATATCTCATCTAAATCTCCCCTCTTCCAGTTTAAAACCATTGCCCCTTGTCCTGTCACTCCACTCCCTGACCAAGGGTCCCTCTCCTGTAGCCCCTTCAGATCCTGGAAGGCTGCTCCAAGGTCTCCCCGGAGCCTTCTCTTCTCCAGGCTGAACAGCCCCAGCTCCCTCAGCCTGTCCTCACAGCAGAGGGGCTCCAGCCCTCTCAGCATCTTGGTGTCCCTCCGCTGGACCCGTTCCACCAGGTCCATGTCCTTTCTGTGTTGAGGACTCCAGAGCTGGACACAGGACTCCAGGTGGGTCTCAGGAGCGCAGAGCAGAGGGGCAGAATCCCCTCCCTGTCCCTGCTGGTCACGCTGCTTTTGCTGCAGCCCAGGCTGGGGTTGGCTTTCTGGGCTGCCAGCGCACACTGCCGGCTCCTGGGGAGCTTCTCCTCCAGGAGCACTCCCCAGTCCTTCTCCTCAGGGCTGCTCTCCAGCCATTCTCTGCCCAGCCTGTGTTTGTGCCTGGGATTGCCACCTCCCAGGGGCAGGACCTTACACTTGGCTTTTCTCAAAATTTCTCAAAGTCCTTCTCAAACGCAGGTCCATTATTTGGCTCAGCAACAACAGTGACTTTCCCCTAATTCACCCCTGCATGGACAGGGGTATGTGGGGGTAAAATCACACGAAGGCAAAACTGTGCTGAAGAAGACTCTGTCCTCGTCATGGTTCTGACAGTCCTACCACCCAGACTGTCGGTGAAGATGTGGATTTTCTGCCCCAGTACCAGCCCCTAACATACTGTGCTTTTTATGAGCACCAGCTAAGCATCATAGAATCACAGAATTGATCTTAAAGGTTCCTTCCAACCCAGACATCTCATCCAACCATCAACTCAACTCCGATAAAAAACAACAACCCATCACTACCCCATGTCTCTCAGCACTGGGTCAACCCGGCTTTGAAATCCCTCCAGGGATGGGGCCTCAACCCCTGCCCTGGGCAGCCCAGTCCAAGGCTGAACAACCCTTTCCCTCTCAAAATTGTTCCTCATCTCCAACCTGAACCTCCCCTGGGGCAACTGGAGGCCATTTCCTCTTATCCTAGCTGCTAATTACTTCTCTGTAGTTGTTAATTACCTCTCTCCAAGCCCAACAGTCCTGCCAACTTCCAATCCATCTAACCACCCCCGAGTCTAGCCTTTTCAGCGTGGCTTCCAAATGACACCACCACAGGACACTGTGTCAAAGCCTTTCTAACCCCAAAACGAATGACATCTGCTGCTCCCTCCTCCTTCTTGGAGTCATTTCATAGTATAAGGAATCCATCAGCAGGAGAGCAGAAATGTCTTTCATTATTTCTGAAATATTCCATCAACAAATTATTGAGCCCTAAAGCTGCATTTTTCATCATATAAACGCTTTGCCAAAATGCTTTGCTTGGCATTGTGTATTTGCAGACAAACTCTGATTTTTCATTAGAATCACAAAACAGTTTAAATAAACAGTTTTCAAACAGGAAGCCTCAGATATCCTTCTAGTAATTAGTCTGTACTCAAACTTTTCCACCAGCTGTGGGAAAAAAAAAAAGACATTTCTCGACTTTCTCTCCCCAACGTTGCACCTATTTTAAGCATTTCAATTTGCATGGTTTCCTCAGAGCCTGTTAGGGATCCTCCAAAAGTTTTGGGTTTTTTTAGCAGAGACCTCAGCTGGTTTTCCAAATGCCAACTTAAGACGACGCTGGATGGCTTTGCACAGAGACAAAATACCAGCCAACACCACGCAAAGGGCACGGCTGACCCTGCCCAGACCCAACACTGGCACATGAGCACCGGGAAGAGCATTTCTCTGCCACGGGCTTTCAAGGTTCAGAAAACAACAACGGTGGAAAACACTAGGATTCACTTAACGTGCCTGGTCCCCCCTCCTCGTGATCACTTTGGACCAAGTAAGGAAAAGCAATAATTGGGCTGACAGGGATTTCTGGAAGCTGTGCTGCATCTGGAAGAGCTAATGAAGAACAGCTTCGCGTAATAAGGCTATCGCTTAAAGCCCAGCTTTCAGTCTCTGTTGGTTTAGGGTGCAAGCTGATAGGCTGTTCCATCCCACGCACGAATTTCTAAAGCTGTCTCATCTGGGGAAACAAGAGCAAAATATTTATCAGTGTCATCAACACACTCAGCTTTGTTTGTAGACGAAGGTGCTTAATCAACGGTAATTGAAAAATCTGTTAAATAATTTAAGGCAGGTAAAAATGCTGTCTGCTCCCAACTCTCCTAACAAGCTGAAGGCTTCCACACGCTATCAGAGAATCATGGAATGGTTAGAGTTGGAAGGGACCTTGAAGACCATCCAGTTCCAACCCCCTGCCCTGGGCAGGGACACCTCCCACCACACCAGGTTGCTCCCAGCCCCATCCAGCCTGGCCTTGAACCCCTCCAGGGATGGGGCAGCCACAGCTTCTCGGGGCAACCTCTTCCAGTGCCTCACCACCCTCACAGCAAAGAATTTCTTCCTAAGTCCCTACAATCAAATCCATTGTAGGGAAATTCAGGCACTTCTTCTTAGAAGGGCAGGGTGGGAAAGATAAGAGAAGCTGACCCGCAGTCTGTAACGCGTCAAGAAATGCTCAGGCTACTCGCTCGTTTGAAAAATAACAACAATAACAAAGATAATTGTCCTCTTTTCACGCAGGAGCTGACACACATTAATATCTGAGTATTGAGCTCAGCAGCTCGGCAGCCTCCAACCGCATTTCTGCCAGTCTATAAAAAGTTCTGGAGTGGCTGCTGCCGGGAAGGCCACGCTCACTTTGCCCAGGCCAGGCAAAAAGCAAAATATTTAAAAGCAGATACCTGGCCCTGCTGAAATCCTTCTCCTGAGCATTGCTGAAGGATTCCTTTGAGGACCGGAGACTGCCAGACGCTTTGGGAGGTATCTATTTGTAACCTGAGCATGAGAACAGACAGGAGCACAGGGACTGACTGGTGTGATAACGTGTTGGGTAGGTGGATAAATGGGTTTGTTTAACGAGAAATGTCAGACACGAGGGCGTTCCCAAATGCCTGTGACGATCAAACGGCTGCGCACTAACCAAGGGCTCCAAAAGCAGCTTTGAGGCCCATGAGGGAAGAGAGCTAAATAGATCATGGGAAACTTATCCTGGAGGAAGAAGGTTAAGAAACAGACTCGGGTCTGCAGATCTCTCATGCTGGCTTTGCTTTTCACCCAGCAAGGTGAACCCACCTTGCTGAGGCTTTGAGGAGACAGACGCGATGCCACCTCCTAAATCTGCTGTGTTTGTGCTTTCACTTTGATTTCCAAGCCGTTGATTAATGGATTCATAGTCTGACACTGATCACTTGAGAAGGAGCTGAGGGGCTCTGACCTCTTGGGATGGGAGCAGTGGGTGTTTGGCCTCATTCAGCCACCGGGCTCAAAGCAGGAGCACAGGCACACAGGCAGCACGGCAAACAGGGAACAGCCGTGGCCACAGAAGATGGATAAACGGATGAGCATCACACCCTCTTCTATTCTCCACATTACCAGCAAATAGTGTAAGTATTGTTTTATAAACGAAGGAGGAAAGACTATTGTATTCTGCCTGGATAAAGGCCGCAGGACGAAGCCTTCTGTGATTCCCCCTAAACCTTAAAACTAGTATCAAGATTGGATGAATCATTCTCAGTGGGTATCAGTTCAATTACAAATAACAGACTAGTGAACTATAAGTCAGATAATTAACCAGGTACTCTGATTCCTCACACAACACAGGACTAGGGATTTTTTGAACAGATTATTTAGAGCAGAAAGAATTCTTAGAAAAATATTAAAACTTGATTTTGAAATGAATGATACAATCCAATGTAATCTTTTTCATACTGTTTCAATAGTTAACAATTACCTCTTATTGTTACCCCAGCTCAACGTCTCGCCACATTCCTCCCTTTTTTATGAGCCTTTAATCACAGAATCAGATTTTTCATGGTTGGAATGGACCTTTAAGATCACTGAGTCCAATGACACACACAAAAAAAAACCCACCACACAAACCATACCCCACAAAATGAATCACCCATCCCACCGATCTCAGCCCCCAGAGCCTGCCCTGCAGTGCCACATCTCCACGGCTCTGACATCCCTCCAGGGATGGGGACTCCACCACCTCCCTGGGCAGGCTGCTCCAGGGCCTGACCACCCTCTCACTCAAGTCATTCTGCCCAAGATCTCCTCTGAGCCTCCCCTGCCCCAACTTCAGACCATTCCCTCTGCTCCTGGCAGCATTCCCTTGGGAGAAGAGGCCAGCACCCACCTCTCTACCCCCTCCTGTCAGGGAGGTGCAGAGGACAAGGAGGTCTCCCCTCAGCCTCCTCTTCTCCAAACACTCCATTTTTTGTGCCTGAGACCATCCGCTCTGTAAGGCTGGCCATCAAACAAATAAGGGTAGTTTTGATTGATCTGATTAATGAAATTTCTTTAGTTTTAAACTAAAACTGCAGGTGGGGTCTCAGGAGCGCAGAGCAGAGGGGCAGAATCCCCTCCCTGTCCCTGCTGGTCACGCTGCTTTTGCTGCAGCCCAGGCTGGGGTTGGCTTTCTGGGCTGCCAGCGCACACTGCCGGCTCCTGGGGAGCTTCTCCTCCAGGAGCACTCCCCAGTCCTTCTCCTCAGGGCTGCTCTCCTCTAGCACTGAAACCCTACCAGCAACATGAGATTTTACCTCACCCAGAAAAAACAAAACTGCATGTTGAACGAAAACAAAACGGGCAAAGGAAGTCAAATGACTCAAAATACTCATCATCCACGGCAGCTCTCAAACAGCCCCCAGTTTCCATTTCTGCCCCTCACCGCCCCCCACCCCAGTCCCTGCAACGGCTGCTTCCCACTGGGTGCCCTAAACCTGGGAACGCTCAAGGCCAGGCTGGTTGATCTAGCGGGCAGTGTCCCTGCCCATGGCAGGGAGGTTGGACTTGCTGATGATCTTCAAAGGTCCCTTCCAACCCAAACCATTCTCTGAGTCTAAGACGTGATGACACTAAAATGACAAACAGATTTATTCCCACTT
The DNA here is from genome assembly GCA_013398155.1 of Pedionomus torquatus. NCBI lineage: Eukaryota > Metazoa > Chordata > Aves > Charadriiformes > Pedionomidae > Pedionomus > Pedionomus torquatus. The sequence goes on along the minus strand of VZRU01012057.1, from coordinate 58,030 downwards.
GTATTAATCCACACTTCAAACACACCAGACAGCAAGACTAATGCTGTCTTCACCGTGATGGAGGCGCTGGTGTCTTCAAACCCCCTCGTGTAGGTTTTGCAGCTGCCTTGATCGAAATGCTCCCGTGGAAAGAGAAATAGCAATTATTCCTCCCTCTTCCTCATGCTCTGAAGCAACAGGAACACGAGACTCTCACCTTCTTTTCCCTTCTCCCTCCTCCAATGAAGATTTTCCCTGGATGAAAGCATAGTTGGTCAATATTAAACTTAACTATTGAACTACCCCAGGCCTGTCTTATGCATTCACAGCATTCACAAGGGATCACAGAGGATAGACCGGGGCTATTCGAAGACCTATTTTAAAGAAATCTGAACTCAGCCTTCCCTCCACAAGATGAGAGAGGCTATTTCTCTTGTTAAAGGGCCAAAAAAAATAATAAAATAACTATGACAGTTTGATACCATGGAGCATCACTTCAGTTCTGCTTCAGCGCCTGCCTGTGCAGTGAAACCACCTCCTCCCGCTCAGCTGCCTGCAGCCAGAGGCTGCCTTCAAAATATCCTCAAGCCTCCCCAGCAAAAGTAAATTCAAAGCAGTAAAAATGAAACAGACAAGATTCTGTCTGAGTTCTGAAGCCGAAACATGTCTTTTTTTGAACATACAGGGCTTCCAAAACACCAAAAAAGCCTGTATTTGCAGGCTGTCTTTGTACTTTGTGCATGAGTCCAGGATGTGCAAGGACCTCACGAGACCTCCTGTGGGCACAACTGGGTACCCTCACCGTCCGCACCCTTACAAGCAGCTTCTCACCTAAAACCACCCCTGAATCCTTCCCACCAAAGAAAAACAGCCTTTTCCTTCTTTTTTTTTTTTTTTTTTTTTTTTAATTCCATGATTAGGAAAAAGGATCCTCATGTTGATTAAGTGNCTTCTTCACTTCTAATTTACTCTCTGGTTGGCCTCCTGGAGGCTGCTGCCCTCCTCTCCTGCTCTGGGAACTCATTAAGGCTCTTCCCAGCCGTGTCCACTTCGCCGACCGCCCGGCTCCAGCCTCCTCTTGCTCCCTCTTGCTCTTACCCGGGGCAGGGATGTGGGGAGGATCTCCTCTATCCCTGGCAGCCCATTAACTGCACCCCCGTTGACACACGCCAGGATTCATAGTACTTTGCCCGCAACGCGGGGCTCCCTGCGCTCCCAATTTGCCCTTAACGGTGAGACATCCAAGCGGAGAAACACAGAGCCGGTGGTGTGCCCTTCTAAAACAGCTGTTTTCCCCAGTGCTGGCTGTAAGGCACGATTCCTCTACACAAAATGCAAAAGACTGAAGTTTCGGTCTTGCAAACCCTCTCAAGCCCTCTCAGCCTTCCCCCGCTAAAGCTCCAGGTACCTCCATGCAGCTCCACGGAGCAAAGTGAATTTAACACGACTTTCGGAGAGTTAAGAGCTAAGCTGTACCTCAATCCCATTTTTTTTTTTTTTTTAATCGACAAACAAAACAACTGAAAGTGACAGCATATATCAATTTTTTTTCATTTGTTGTATATAAGTATGAACTCCTTCTTCATTTTGAGGCTCAGTGCAGAGTCCTGAGCCTCAAACACCATTAAACCTCCCTGCACCAATCACGCTCAATGCTCAATTGATTTTCTGCCTGCTTGATATCACTCTTACTTATTACTTTGCTCTCAATTATGAAAAAAAAAAAGGATAATTTTAACCCTGGAGAAGAGAAGGCTCCGGGGAGACCTTAGAGCAGCATCCCAGGATCTGAAGGGGCTACAGGAGAGATGGGGAGGGACTCTTGGTCAGGGACTGTAGGGATAGGACGAGAGGTAATAGTTTTACACTGGAAGAGGGGAGATTTAGATTGGATGTTAGGAAGAAATTCCTTCTTGTGAGGGTGGTGAGACCCTGGCCCAGGTTGCCCCGAGAAGCTGTGGCTGCCCCATCCCTGGAGGGGTTCAAGGCCAGGCTGGATGGGGCTTGGAGCAACCTGGTGTGGTGGGAGGTGTCCCTGCCCAGGGCAGGGGGGTTGGAACTGGATGATCTTAGAGGTCCCTTCCAACTCTAACCATTCTGTGATTCTATAACCCTCACTGGGGACTCAAGGTGGCTGTAGACTTCAGCCAAGAATGAACTAGGTGGGGGTCTGCTCTGAAAATCCCCCATGGTTTCCAGGTCCTCTCTTCAAAGCTGGACCCTACTTGTGACATGGAAAGTGACATCCACTTACACTTTCCAGCTAAACTTGCCACATATGAGATGTGCTCTGATGCAGACCAGTTATTCAATCTTCCCTCTCTTAGCAGACCTGTGTGCTTCACGCGGGGTAGGGTGATATAAGGAACAGTGGATCTTGAGACAGAAAGGAAGATACAACTTGACAGCTCTGAAAATTGGAGTAAAACGGTGGGTGTCATACGATCCGCCTCGCTTGAGTTAACGCTAACGGGAAAGAGAGGGCTGAAAAATGTCAGGTATGAATGCCTTGGAGGAAAGAAAGGATTCAGAGCTTTCCACAGACAGGAGTCAGAAAGCCAGCTCAGCTGCAAAAACACCAAATTATGTATTCAACACCTAAAAATACTTAAATGATGGGTGTCAGGAGGAAGGGGCCAGGCTTTTTTCAGTGGTGCCCAGGGACAGGACAAGAGGGAACAGGAACAAACTTGTACATAAGAAGTTCCATCTCAACATGAGGAGGAACTTCTTCCCTGGGAGGGTGTCAGAGCCCTGGCAGAGGCTGCCCAGAGGTGGTGGAGTCTCCATCTCTGCAGACATCCCAACCCCACCTGGACACGTTCCTGTGGGACCTGCTGTGGGTGGACCTGCACTGGCAGGGGGTTGGAGGAGATGATCTCCAGAGGTCCCTTCCAACCCCAGAGTATTCTGGGATCCTGTATCTCTTACCTCTCCCTGGTTTTACTCTTTCCTGGACTTCTTATTAGGGTCAGCATGGGCCATGGTATGGGAAAGCAAGTTGATTTTCAAGCTTTGTCACCTCATCTACATCTCTTGGGAGATGCTCTTTGGATGTTTCCAGCCTTCCTGGCTCCATCCAGCAGATCATAGTATGGACATAAGCTTTCTTGCCACCGGCCAACAGATCGCATGTTCGATCTGGTGTTTGTCAGCCTGGATAGCAACGGTGAAAGTGGAAGTAACTTGACAGAATTCTTGGTTGCCTTGGAGGTCAGATGGAACCTGATCATGACGTAACAGTTCAGCATGCTCCCCCTAGAATCACTCCTGGGACTGTCTTTGAAACTTTGGACATCCTAAAGGTGGGTAATGGCCAGATCTTGTTCTTGTGAACACCCTTCATGACAAAGCTCTTGGTCTTCAACATTTTGGATTGGACACCCATGTGAGTGGGGATGGTCCTTTCCATTTTGAGGTTGAGCAACATCTCGGGATGAAAAGCTCACCTGTCTAGATGGGTTCCTGATTTGAACCACTTCCTCTATTCTTACATTTAGCTTTGCATTTAAGAAGACATGCGTTTATTTGCCTTCTGGAAATGATTCCCCTTTTCCTCTTTCTCTGTTATCCCCTCTGTTCACTTTGCCTACATTCTACTGCCCTAAAAATGTTGTCTTCTTTAAGGCAAAGTTCATTTTCCCGATTTAGTCAGATGAAACAATTTTAATGTAGATACTTCACCACCTTCTATCGCCAGCTCCCTTTTTCCAAAGCATCTCCTGCCTTTGCCTCACTCTCCTCATTTATCTCCCACTTTTACCCAGTACAGTCTCACCCCGAGAGGCGCTTTGGGGAACATGAAATGGCAGGCAATCTTCCAGTCTTTGAAAAACGTCGTCATTTAATAAAGCCTCACACATTTTTGTATTTGCTTTCTTCTCTGCTGGCATGAAATGCAAAGCCTTCGCTCAAAGCCACGGTGCTACTGGCACTGACCAAACCCAGCAGGTGGTCGCCACAATTACACGGTGACATAAACGTGGCTACACACGGAAAAAACTTCACCAGCCGAATTCCTCGAGCATTTCAGGCCCAAGTGCAGAAAACTCCCTTCTCTCAGATGTACCCAGCTCAGGTCTGCCGTGTCAGCCCAGACCAACCTTCCCACTTCAGCCAGTTTGGAGCGGGATAAAATTTGTCCCCGAGACTCAGGATGAGGCCAAGAGCGCTCAGACAAAATGGTAAAGAGTGGGCATTTCTTTCATTAAACTTTGTGAAACGAAGTTAAAAGCTCAGGTTAACAAGATACTTCACTTTTCTTTCTGTTAGTGCAGTTTAATTTTTATTTACAAGACTCCAGATTGTGTGCAGAGGCGTGAACTTCCTTTAGATTTCCACCTCTCGAGGTAGATCCTGCCTCTGAGATGACACAGAGGATTCATCATTTTTTTCTCCTGATCTGTTCCAGGGTCTTGGATGAATCAGGCTTTTAAGCAGTGAAGCAGAACACGAGGCCTGTTTTTATGGAACATTTAGGAACATTAGGAAACAATATTTATTCTTTCCAAGGCATTGTGGTCTTTTTATAGGGGGGACATTTTGATCCTCCTTAAAACTTTTAGGATTTAGCAGGAAATTATTAAATTGGCCACGGCTTTCCCCCATCTTTTATTTCCTGGACAAGTTTGTTGTATAAATAACTCTTTCCTTAGACAAAATATTCTGATCCTGCTTGTAAGGAATTATTTTTAGTAGAGGCTTGAGAAGAAAATAACTATAAAGTTATAACAATGACCATTGCAGTGAGATGCACGGTTGATTTTCGCACAGCTGTAACCTCTACCGCAGAACAACGTTTTATTTTTTTTTTCTTGCTTGTAAAAGTACATACATTCAATGACAGATAGCACCACACTGGGTAAAAACTAAAGACAAAACGCTCATCAAAAACCCCTCCGCCGTGAGATGTTATTAAATCTACTACACAATGTTCCATTTGAAGTTTTTCCTGCTGCATTACAAACGAGCTCGACCAAGCGTTGTTTTAGCCACATTAATGAGCTACCAAAAATTTGTGTTTCAAAGGGAATTTGTCATCTGGCACAGATACAGGAATCAAAAAATAGTCTGGGTTTTCCTTCCCTTACTTGCAGCAGGTGCTTCCAGGGAATTAGGCCACCCTTTGATCACTTCAAGGATCATCCCTTGACTTTACCAGTAGCAGAACGGGATACACACACCGGTTCCTCATAAATACTGCGATAAAGAGGATGTGGGCTGCAGCANTGCCCCGAGAAGCTGTGGCTGCCCCATCCCTGGAGGGGTTCAAGGCCAGGCTGGATGGGGCTTGGAGCAACCTGGGGTGGTGGGAGGTGTCCCTGCCCAGGGCAGGGAGGTTGGAACTGGATGATCTCAGAGGTCCTTTCCAACTCTAACCATTCTATGATTCTCTGATAGTGTGTGGAAGCCTTCGGCTTGTTAGGAGAGTTGGGAGCAGACAGCATTTTTACCTGCCTTAAATTATTTAACAGATTTTTCAATCTTAAAGATCCCTTCCAACTCGAACCATTCTATGATTCTATGTTCACTGGGTCCTTTCTCCAGTACACTGCTCTTGATTTTCACAAGTCAGAAGCGTTATCTCAAGTTCTACATGCCCATGACAACTATGTACTACTACCCCTTGGAGCAAACCAAGAGACAGCCTTCTGGCCCAGGGCCCACTTGGAAGGTAAAACTGGATGGTTTTCCTTCGGTGGTTTTCTTATGGAAAGTAAGAACAGTTTTCTTATTGTCCAGTTCTTTCTTCTTGTCAGAAGAAAGGACAGGACAAGACACATTCTGGACATAAAAGGGTGAAACTAAGGAAATATTAGCTGACCTGGGTTATCAATGAGTCCCATCTGTGGACAAACATGTCAGAACCACAACACTGGTTGTGGTGTGGTATTTCCCACAAGGATCACCAGATACCAGGGCTCAGACTGCACATAATTTTCAGCAAGATAAGTGAGAATATATAAATATTCTTATTTCAGCCCCAAAAGCTTAACTTTGATTATATTTTATTCATAAGCAAAAATAAGTTATTGAAGGCAATGATCATTACATTATTGTGACTAATGGCAGGAATTTCATCCCAATGTCAGCAGAAGATATCGCTGTCCAACCCCACTGACTTTTCTGTGAATAGGTATCATTTCACAGAATCAGGGAATTGTCAGAGCTGGAAGGGCCCTCTGGAGATCACCCCGTCCAACCCCCCTGCTAAAGCAGGGTTGCCCAGAGCACATCCCTCAGGGCTGCATCCAGGAGGGGCTGGAAGGTCTCCAGAGAAGGGGACTCCACACCCTCCCTGGGCAGCCTCTGCCAGGGCTCTCACACCCTCACCCCAAAGAAATTCCTCCTCAGATTCCAATGGAACTTCCCGTGTCCCAGCTTGTGCCCGTTGCCCCTCATCCTGTTACTGGGAACCCCTGAGAAGAGTCCGGCTCCATCCTCCTTCACCCCACCCTTCAGCTCCTTGGGAGCATGAAGAAGGTCTCCCCTCAGCCTTCTCTTCTCCAGGCTCCAGAGTCCCAGCTCTCTCAGCCTTTCCTCCTCAGGGAGATGCTCCAATCCCTCCAGCATCTTTCTTGCCCTACGCTGGACTCTCTCCAGCAGTTCCCTGTCTCTCTGGAACTGGGGAGCCCAGAACTGGACACTGGATTCCAGTGATGGCCTCCCCAGTGCAGAGCAGAGGCCCCTCCACCTCCTGGCCACACTCTTCCCTCCACAGCCCAGGATTCCAGTGGCCCTCTTGGCCACCAGAGCACATTGCTGCTCATGGAGAGTTTCTAGGACCTCCAGATACTTCTCCTCAGAAGTGTTTTCCAGCAGATCCTCCCCAAACCTCTCTTGGCACCCCGCATTCTTCCTCCCCAGGTGCAGGACCCTACACTTGCCCTTGTTGAACGTCATGAGGTTCTTCTCTGCCCAGCTCTCCAGCCTGCCCAGGTCACACTGGATGGGGCACTCCAGATGGCACAGCCCTCTGGAGTCTCAGCCAGCCCTCCCAGCTTGGTCTCATCAGTGAACTCGCTGAGGATACACTCGGTCCCCTCGTCCAGGTCATTGATGACTAATGTTGACCAAGAGTGGACCGAGTATTGACCCCTGCTAGACACCACTGGTTACAGGCCTCCAACTTGACCCTGCTCCGTTAATGACAACCCTCTGAGTCCTGTCACACAGCCAGTTCTCAGTCCACCTCACTGCCCCCTCATCTAGCCCACACTTCCTCTGTTTCCTAATGAGGATGTTATGGGAGGCAGTGTCAAAAGCCTTGCTGAAGTCAAGGAGGATGACATCTGCCTCTCTCCCTTCATCCAGCCATCCAGCTATATCATCATAGAAGGCTATCAGATTGGTCAAGCATGAGTTGCCCTTTGTACATCTGTGTTGACCACTTTCAGTAATTTCCTGTTCTTTAAGATGCTGGGAGATTACATCCAGAACAAGTAGTAACTTTGTTTCTATTTAATTTAGTTTCTTAATAAGAACGTTTTCATTCACTTAGTAATATAAGAGGAAAACAAAAAAAAAAAGGACAAAGTCAATTGACATACTCCTTCTTTTCAAGATTTAACCTATTTTTTCTTTTAAAAGATTTAGAAGGAAAGCATCCTTAGGAATGAACATTTAATGTAATATATAGAATTTAATTCCATCTTGAGATAGCTGTTGGTGCGCTGAGCCCAAATGGGAGACACAAGGGGTAGAGCCCATTTTCTAAGGACCTTCCTCCAGCCATCTGCCCCACGCCACGACAGTCGCTTAGGAAGAAATCTTAGTTCCTAAGTTCAAACTGTAAGATTGAAAGAAAAAAATCTTTGCTTTCCTCAGGCCTTCCTGAGGAGCATTAACATTCAGCTCAGCACACTGAGGGCCGTTGTCCTGGATGCTCAGACACAGTGTGAGAAAAGGCTTCTCCGTTTCTTCCCCACACTATTTGCTTTAAAATTAAAGCTGGGCAGGCTCTGCGGAACCTGCAACCAAACGACTCTTGACAATCTTCTAGAAAATCTCTATTAAAGCTCAAAGCTTAAGAGCTTAATGCCTGCATAGTTCCAGCCTTGAAGGAGAGCCAGAACCTCTAACCCCCAGAACTGATCTTGTATTCATCGTTTGGTTTGATTCACACACGAGAGCGGCCAATGCTTGTTAACGTTGCAATTTATGACTTTTTAAGCCCTTTCAGTATGGCAACAAGCTTTGTTTTCTGTCCTGAGTTTGCTTGCTAATACCCATAATCTGAGTCACCTGGAAAAAGCTCGACTTTGGAGACTACACTTTCGTGTCATCTCTGAGCAGCAGAACATCTCCACTGAGCTCCCGGTCCAGGGAACCAGGGCTTTGAACTGTGCCCCAGGGAAACACCTTGTCCTCATCAGAGGTCATGCTACTTCATCAATTTTTTTAATTTCATTATTTCATTACTTTTTTTTTTTTCCATGACTGAAAATAATTGAAACTAAAAATCCCGACCACTAGGAGAGGCAGTAGATGGGATGTCAACCCAGTCAATAACCAGTGTGGTGAGTTGGACAGACCTCTGCTCTCATATCTAAGTGACCGATGGTGCCTGAGCTTTCAGTAGTTCCTCACCCATGGTCCCGGCTGAGCCGCAGTACAGCCACGCTCATGTTCAGGGTATTGGACCCTGATCACCTCCCTAGCTCCACTTGCAACTACCTCATCACAGAATCCCAGAACGTTCTGAGGTTGGATGGGACCTCTGGAGACCACCTCTTCCAACCCCCTGCCAGAGCAGGTCCACCCACAGCAGGTCCCACAGGAACGTGTCCAGGTGGGGTTGGAATGTCTGCAGAGATGGAGACTCCCCCACCTCTCTGGGCAGCCTCTGCCAGGGCTCTGCCACCCTCAAACTAAGAAGTTCCTCCTCCTGTTGAGATGGAACTTCTTCTCTTCCAGTTTGTGCCCGTTCCCTCTTTTCCTGTCCCTGGACACCACTGAAAAAAGCCTGGCCCCATCCTCCTGACACCACCCTTCAAGTATTTCTAGGTGTTGATCAGAACTAAAACCTAAACTAAAACCTACAGATTACAGGACTGCGGTCACCCTGCGGGATGGCCAATTTTGTGACTCCCCAACCATATCATCACAGACATAGTACATACAGAAACTTATATATATATAAATATATTAAATAATAGCTATAATTAGTATTGCTGTTGTTATCAGCTTTTGCAGTCTCTTTTTCCTCCATTATTAACTGGAGAAAGACTAATTTAAAGTTGAATGAGCACAGGCTGCCCCCTGAGCTTATGTTCCCGAATGCCCAACTGAACATACTATCCACGATTTTTCAATTTAAAATGTCTTACGTTTGAAAACATATAAAAAAAAAAGCAGGTTAGAAACAAAAGCCGATCACACATGACACATGGCAGGGTAAAAATTAGTGCTTGGTTAGTGAGAGCCAGTACCTGTCACCTGCCGTGGCCACGTGGGATTAATTTTTCATCCAAAACATCCTTTTTTAAGGGGGTGTATCATTACTCAGGTTGCTAGTTTGCACTAGTTCTAGACTTTACAACAGCTCATTTCCCCAAAAACCTCTCTTTGGAAAAAAAAAAAAAAGAAATCTTAGGAAATGAAACCGTAATTGCTGAAGTCGTTCTCTGTGCTGAAAATTAGCCGCATCCAAAAGATTTTTAAGAAAGCAATCAAGTCCAGCTTTCCCCTGGAGAGAGGTGAACAGGAGCCCAGATCTGAAGGATTTTGATCCCATCCCCATCCACCAGCAAGACGAAGGACCTCTTGGGTGTGATTTTACCCCTGGCAATGCTTCTGCACCGTGAGGGGTGTCTGTCCCGGGGAGGGGCACGATGCAGCAGGGAGCATTTTGAGGTGGGACAAGCCCGGTGTAGTAACACCTTGGTAACGATGGGATCGCATTGACTCAGGGATCTTTTATCTCTAGGATTTGGTGACATCATGCTTCTATTTGGGATTATTTTGCTGACACAGCCTGCTCCTCACTGCCCTGGTGTGTTGAATTATTGGGATATTAGGCATTGGAACATATAACTGGGATATTAGTAAGGAACATTTGTTCCAGTTTGAGATGGCAGCATGAACCAAAGGTGTTTGAGAATCAAACTTAAGGAGTTGACTTTATGTCTCTCTTGTCACTTCTCCAAGATCTATTTACCAGAGCCTACAGCTTTTGCTTCTCTAGAAAACATGAGAACACACTTAGAATGGACTTATTTCTTTCTATCATAGTTTACAAACCACATCTTTTTCTACAGGCGGTGGGGTTTTTTTTGGTTTAACGAGTATTTTCTTTCATAAGGGACACTTCAGATGACTCCTAGCAAAGTTTTTCCTCTTACACCTCGGCTGCCTGACTCTTTGCCAAGGAATAACTCACACGGGGAATGAAACTCAACTGCGGCAAGATTCCTCCTGGGGCTGGAGGATACGGCTTACAGATGGTTAAACAGCAAAGGAAAACGAAAGAGAGATGAGAATGAGACAGAACAAATACTGCACTCACAAAAAAAAAAAAAAGAACACACAGA
>VZRU01012057.1:30550-47495 GCA_013398155.1 Pedionomus torquatus | reverse complement strand
AAAAAAAAAAAAAAAAAAGCAGTCAGAAGAGGAGTACGGCAGTTTCAGTGTATTTTTTGATAAAGTAAACAAGTGTCATACCTTTTTAAAAATTCCATATACTCAGTATGCTTGATGAGGCCTGTCCTCATCATTATCGTTTGAAAACATTGCCGATCAATAGCCCAAAGTTTCACATTTACGAGAGCTGGAAAAAAAAAAAACAAGACAAGGGGAAAATGTAATTAGCAAAATGTCAAAATTGGCAAGACCTGCTGTGACTCGTGAGGAAAATGAATTCATTCGTGAGAAAGCATGAAAATGGGTACACACTTCAAAACCAGTAACAGAAAACTCATCTGCCGGACGATGGGCTAAGCGGGCACTGGAACAGTTCACACTAGCTGAAATTTTAGCTGCACACACGGGGGCTTTCGGAAAGATCACTTAAAAGCAGGTGTGAGATCAGAAGAAATCAATGCAGGCTGAAAGCAAGCAAGAAAAAGGGGAGGCAGCTCATCCTAACCGGGGACACGTCATTGCCCAGGGCGCCGAGTGCGCCGGGGGAATCTTTAGCACATTATCCTGTTTCAGAGACAGCAAAGTTCATTTAGAAGTCACCCTACCCCCCAAACGCAGATGACAAATTCCTCCTTGACCTGGAGAGGTTTTCCAGAACTGAGCCCTGTTCCATCCCAACAACTGAGTAGGGACCAATTCTGGACGTTATGAATATTTTTTTTCCAACTTCGGTTTTCCGGTCTCTGATAAATTTCAAGAGGTCGGCATTCTGCTCCGTACCCCAACACCAGAGATTTCACATGCAAATTCCCCTTGTAAAACCAAACGTGACAGATCCCCGCTGCAGAAGGAGGTACAGATGCTCAACGAAAACAGGAACATGCGAATTAGACGGGCAAAACCCCAAAAGATCCAGATTTTCATCTTATATGTGGTTTAGATATTTGTGTTAACTACATATGTCTCCATACATATGGTTTCCAATAGAGGTTTTCCTTAGAGAAACAGCTTAATTAAACAAATTTACTCCAAAGACCTCTGTACTTACATTAATTATAATTATTTTTTTTTTCAGAGAGCAATTGCAATAAATTTCATACCCTTTTCGCTACAGGAAACATAAATGAGCAAAATGACCTTTAGCAAAATATTTGCACATCTTCTCATGAATAAAAGCCCAAGAAATGACTCTGCTTTATTTGCTGGTCCTTTACTTCACAAACACCCTGGCTAATGAATTTTTATCCCTAACTGCATTTGCAGGATGTAAAGCCTTCAATGTGCAAATTGAAAGTTTTCCTCTCAAATTGCATTTGTAGATCTAAGGGAAGGCACAGAATCAGCACAGAATGGTTAGAGTTGGAAGGGACTGTCAAGATCTTTGAGNCAGCTCCGTTCAGATCCTGGAAGGCTGCTCTAAGGTCTCCCCGGAGCCTTCTCTTCTCCAGGCTGAACAGCCCCAGCTCCCTCAGCCTGTCCTCACAGCAGAGGGGCTCCAGCCCCCTGAGCATCTTGGTGGCCCTCTGATGGACCCGCTCCATCAGGTCCATGTCCTTCCTCTCCTGAGGGCTCCAGCCCTGCACCCAGTGCTCCAGGTGGGGTCCCAAATCCATATCATATCCAACAGCCTCCCAGTGCCCTGTCATGAACACACACCATGACCACATCTGAACAGTTCATTGAAAGTATTTTTACCAAAGTACAGTACAAAAACCACAAGTTTCCCCTATACTTCTTCCACGCAGTCTTTATAGCAAAGGCATGACTGTTAAGCTGGCACCACTGAGTAAATTCAGATGACAGCAAATACTTAAAATCACCTTTTTTTCCTATTGTCTCACATAATTCTGAAAGACAGAGCATCCTTCCTGTAAATAATTCTATTGCTGCTGCTTCCCAATGTAGTGCAATGGATTAATCACCCTGTGCAGGCAACTTGCTCTGAAAAACAAAAGGTTTCATCCCAGTAAGAGTCCTGCCCAGCTGGTGCCTAATGGGCACATTTGACTGGCATCTAAGACCAAATTCCACCCCAGCATTTAAAAGCAGGGTCTCCAAATGGCACAGGCCCCCGTCCTTGGCCCAGCAGATGCACCGTCATCACGCCTTAAATCAGAGACAGACGGCAATCACCCAACTCCTACTTATTTTTCCGGGATGCAGTGAACGATGAAGGTACCCATTTTGGGGATTTTCTTTCCCACAATGGGATCAGATAGAACTGTAAAAGACACCACGTCCCTCCGAGGTCCACACGGGTACCACAGAGCCAGATAAGCACCAAACATCTCCTCATTATCCTCTGATCCCCAGATGTTTGATGAAGCATTACATGGTATTTGATGTCGGCCCCCTAGGACCAGAAAGAACGGCTGCTGCGTGGCCCACACCAGGCAGGCTCTCGCTCAGGCTCTTAATGCACTTAAGTAAATGGCAAATGTAATTTGGTGCCTCTTGAGCTAAATGAAGATCGATTCATTGCTGCCAGAAGCTGCTCTGGTGAAACAAATCTCCGCAGCTGGTCATCTTCAGGGGAGGTTGGTTTTTTTTTTTCTGGTAATCTTCATGGCAGCACAGGACCAGAGGCTTAATTAATGAGCTTAGAAGTCACACTCCCCTGAAGGTACCCCCTCGTAACTCAGGTTATATGTACACACAACTGTATTTATATAGATGAATATATAAATAAATATATATATATATATAAAACCTNCCCTGGAGGGGTTCAAGGCCAGGCTGGATGGGGCTTGGAGCAACCTGGTGTGGTGGGAGGTGTCCCTGCCCCGGGCAGGGGGGTTGGGACTCAAAGATCTTTAAGCTCCCTTCCAACTCTATCCATTCTATCATTCTATATAAAAATATTACAGATATACAAACATATATGCACTTATTTCTAATTTTATATACATTATAAAATATTTCTTTTAAAAAAATATATATGCCACAATTATACGTAGGGCTGTGCACTAGCTAACTGTACTAAGCAGCTCAGGGAAAGTTAAGTGCAGACAATGCACTTCTGCCCTGCTCATTATAATCACTGCTCATACTTTATATTTGCTTTTATCCTGCCTAATGATAAACAGCTGTTTTAATAATGGCTAATCACAGTAGAGCTTTAAATGTCAATAAGATCCTTACAATCAGTTGTAAGCATCGTCTCCTTAAAATCCTCTGTAAATGTATTAGCGGGTTGCTGAAGGAACAGTATGAATTCTGTAAGATGTGATGATGTCAACAACTTCAAAGAGACATGTATTTATGAGGGTCCCAAGATGAAAAATATGTCTATGGGATGTACACCACCAAGTCCATCCCACCATGAACAGCCGTGTCACAACAGACACAGGCGGAGGTGACGCAGAGACTTTCTCGTCCACCCCTCTGCAAAGAGTGTGGGTTCAACAGTGGGGCTAAAATTTTCTGTGAAGCACAACTTCAGGGCAGTATCTTATTCTCTGACTGAAAGAATTACAATCATGAAGGAACATAATAAATAACAACAAGAAAACGTGCATCTACGTGCATCTGGAATGGGAGTTTCCTAAGACTAATCAATAATATAAATATCAAATAATCAATAAACATAAATAATAATCAATTAAATAATCAATAATATAAAATACGATACTGCAATCAAAGCAGCCCAACTGGAGTCACACCACAACTCCAGTTCACTGCCTTTTTTACACTCTTTCGTGTTAAAATTACAGCTGGCATTTATATTATTTTTGTAACAGCACATAACGCAACTGCTGGTCATCCTAGGAGCCACTGAGGTTTTTGCTGACATGCAAAAAAAGCAGCAAGACTATGAGGCAACAACAGGCACACCCACCAACTCAGGCACAGTATAAAATATAGATTGTCATAGATACTCCTCCCTCACACTGAGGCATGGAGAAAATAGGGATACCCAGGACCGGGACCTTTAAATGGTTGATTATCTGATACAGCTTTCCAGGTGAGGGTCTCGGATGATTCCACAGTCATTGTCGAGTGTTCTAATTGTGTGTTAGAGACGAGTAGTCCCATCAAAATAAGGATTTTGACTGAGCTCCTAACAAAGGTTCTAGGGAACGAGAAAAACATGGTTACAGGACAAAGTGGTTAAACTAACCTCAGCAAATTTAATCTTCTGCCAAGGAATAGGGGATGGGACAAGAGGAAATGGCCTCCAGTTGCCCCAGGGGAGGTTCAGATTGGAGATGAGGAACAATTTGGACAAGGAAAGGGTTGTTCAGCCTTGGGCTGGGCTGCCCAGGGCAGGGGTTGAGGCCCCATCCCTGGAGGGATTTCAAAGCCGGGTTGACCCAGTGCTGAGAGATGTGGGGCAGTGATGGGTTTTGTCAGCGTTGGGTTGATGGTTGGACTGGATGATCTCAAAGGTCCCTTCTGACCTGAGAAATTCTGTGATTCCATGAAAGGCACAACTTATACTTTCTGGCAAGATTTCCTTTGCGAAATGGATTCATTTAATCCAGAACTGAAAGTTGGTTGCTGCGAGGGCTGAAACCAAAGCAAAATGCTCCGGGATCAACAGGGAAGAACAGAGAGAGCTGCAGGAAAAGAATCAGGATTTTGTGGGTCAAAACTGGATGGGGTGGAGATATTAGCATAACAGTTTAAACCAGAACTGTTCACTGGTGCCAACGCTTAATTTCTGATAACAAGTTGACTGAAACGATTTAAATCCATCATTTCAATATGAGCCAGAGCCTCCTCTACCCAAAAGTCACTGATTTAAGCAAATAAAGAATTTCAATCAACAATGCCCAACTTCTTTTCAAGAAAAAAAGTTTTCCCCAAAAGAAATATTCATTTTCCTGGGCAACCTATGAATATATATTCCATTTTAAACAGCTGAAATAATATCCCCAGGGATATTAGTGTGCCCCAAGCAGCCCAAAGCTTGGGATGCATCCTGGCTGGCTTATCCATGTCCACTGCCTTGCTCGTGTGTGGGAGGTCTCGGAACATTAAGCATTTCTCCCAGTACAGTATATATCCACGTGCTCCTGAACTGGGACAGCTTAAGAACAATAGTTAACAATAAAAAAAAAAAAAAGAAAACATACCAAACATACGCACAGAAACATCAGAAAACATTATTTTTTTATTTTTTTTTTTTAAATTCCGGGGCCAGAACTCTGTGTTTTTCCTAATACGCAGAGAGAGGGACAGGAAATCAGGAGAATTACGAAGAAAAATAAGGCAAAAGGTTTCCAGCCCACTAATGCTAAACATGCATTTTAATGCTAAAAAATTAGCCCACTAATACTAACGATGGAGCACAGAACGCTCCTGGACACCCAGAGAAGAGTGAATTCTCACTGCGGGTGTCACGGCAGCACTTCATACCCTGCAGGGAACCTTTGGGGTGCAGGGTCGGGCTGGCAGCAGGACATCCCAGCGTGGTTCTTCTCATGGTGCTGGGCTACAAACGGGGGTTTTCTTTAACCTCATGGTGGCAATTGTGTGCTGGGGTGTAGGTGAGGTGGCATTATGTTCATCTACCTCCCCAGTCTGTCCCCATGATAAGGGCCTTTAAAGCAGAGGGCAGATACACACGCTCCTGTGAGCACCTGAAATGATCACTGTCACCTGAAGCAGGCACAGACAGATTTTGGCTTGACTTCCACCCATCATACCTTTTCCTCACCTCCCTCTCTGAGCTTGGCTAACTTGAATTTTGACGTCAAAAATGTCGTTATCGCATCACAACCCCCCATTGCGCAGCAGCTCCTGGGCTGTTGAAGAGCAAAGGGTGAGTTTGGGGGTTAGATTCCCAAAGTTGCTAAGTTTACTAATTACAAGTGTGGCTCAATTTGAAAAGCCATCAGGCTAGGCAGATACACTGCCTTTCATCTGTCAAATCACACACATAGGTGATCCTTTTTTTCTTAATTTATAATGTTAATTTTAAATTTTGCTTAATTTATAACCGGGTAAAGTAAATTAGAAGTAATAAATCTTTGATTACAGGCTCTGGCTTAGAGATGATTGTCCATGAGCCAGATGGAAGAAACTCCCCTTTTTCTACCTGAAAAGGGTAGAGAAACATGAAAGTCTTACAGATTTGAAGAAACCCAGTATTGCTGACACGGAAGAGTGAATGGACCTGCTGCTCAAAGGCAACAAATTCTTCAACACTCCAGCTATTTCTGGCCCTAAAGAAAACTTATTTATTCTTTGGATTTGCAGGATTTTTCAATCATAAAGAGCCTCTGCTTTGCCATGGATGCTACAGCGAAGGGAGGGCTTATCGCCGTGCTCAGCCTACCCCAGCCCCAGGAGGGGAGGTAAGGAAGGAAACCCTCAACACACCTTGGCACGACCGCACCTGAGCGTTCACAGCGAGAGAGATGCTCTTGCAGGTGCAGCTGGGGTTATCCATCATCAAAGAGCACTAGCCATCGCGAGACACCTCGCAGGAGGATGCACGCCACCTCGAACCCATCTCCCAAGCCTCCTGGCAGGTTGGATGCTCACCTACACGTGGTGCAGATACAGGTCCTCTTGGCGTGAGCAAAAAGCCCTTTTTTAAAAAATCCAAGCCACCCAACAATTACAGACTGTTTGCACTTTCACAGTACTCTACTCAAAAGTACCAGCTGGTCTTGAATCCCAGCCTGGAATCGAGATTGCAGCAGAGTTACAAAAATGGGCATTTTTTTTTCTCATTTGTTTCAGTGGATAAAAAATTCCAAAAAAAAAGATTAATGGGCAAGTCGCAGAATTATGTTTCTTCTTCAACAACTGGTTTTGGCAGCTGTTTAAGCACCGGTCTCAGAGGGGACTAATAATACATTCAGGTTATATGAGAAGGAAACAAGGCAGGAAAGACATGACTCCATGAGAAGTTCTCCAGATCATTCACTACCATGAACTGTGACGACCCCAGTCAACTGTATCCTCTTTCCATAGGAATGAAACACGTCTGGGTAAGATCAGACATGACTAAGACTAATGGTTATTGACAAAACCTGCTCTTTGCCACCAGAATAAAATCACCTCTAGTATTAAAAAGCCAGTGAACTTAATTTTAAGGGTAGCAAAACTCACGATGAAGACATTCAAGGAAAAACTGGGGCAAACAAAATGGAACACCGCAGGAGTGTCGCGGAAATGACTCGGTGGGAATCACGACCACACTTTCTGTAAGAAATCAGTAAACAGAATAACACTGCTGATATTTAATTGACAGAATTCACTACTGGTTTTACTGCGGTTTTGTTATGTTACGCTGGAGAATGGGGGCTGACTCCTCCTCCCACTGAAGTGACTGGGCTCTGTGGCATCAAAGAAAAGGTCCATTTAAAATAGAAATCAAGAAAAGGACCAATTCACCCCATTGCCCATGTCATGTGGTGTGATTCTTTGAAGGAAGGGATGCACTTAGTGTTTTAAGGACACCGAGGGAAGACCTTTCCCATCTGTGGTATGGGCTGGCTCTCCCTGCCATTCGTACATGTGACTCAGAGGAAGAGCCAGTCCTACCCCAAGCTTCACCCAAGTCTACCCCAGGGAGGTCTTGCCTCTTTGATTCTTCTGCTATGGGCAATTTCCCCCAAGAAAATCCTATATCACAGCAGGAGAGGAATGAATATTTATAAATAAATGGCAACTGGAGTTTAGATGCCTCGTGGCGAGCCTGGAGGCCCTTGTAAAGCTTCAAGCCAAACACTGGTCGACTTCAATGGAGAGGATTTCATCCTTATTCCTTCATCATACAGTTCACAAACTAAAATACCCTTACACTTCAGATCTATCAGCCAGTGCTAAGGACAATAACCTGTATCAGATACTAAGCACAATACCAGGACTTTTCTTGCCAGAAGAGTGAACTGAGTAATCCAACCTTCTGCCCTAACAACCACCTTCATCTACCATTTCAAAGAAAACTACAAGTCTCCTAATGAACTATTCAAGAATAACCCCAGCCTGGATATTTTTTATTAACTTAAGGCCCATAGCATTTGGCTGAGGGTATACATTGTCTCTCTTTTTTTTTTTTTTTTTATCTAACATAATTCCCAACCTTCCTATTTCCTCCCCAAAATAATTCAGTCCTCTTCTGAAGACTTGTAACTTCTTGTCCTTAATGAGAAGCCATGACAAGGATTAATTGCACATTAGCAATGTTTTTAATTGTATCAGGTTTTCAAAAGGAATTTCAAAAAGATCCACATCATCTCTACTAAAGAACCTGCTAATTAGATGTCCTAATAGTCTCTTTTTAAGCTAACCGTTACTTTACATAACCTTTACTATGTCATCTCTTGCCCTTCTGTATGAATGTAGTTCTGCTCTTCTCACATTCCTGCGACAGACAAGTTTTTTCTAGGTTTTTTAATTAAACTTACCTTGTATGAGCAAGAGCTCACAAACTACTTAAGAAATTGCACTCATTATAGTATTGAACGCGCATATAAAAGACGAAAGCTGACATAGTTCCTTAAAGCAGTTTAGGAAGAATCTATTCAGAGCAAATTGAAAGCCACAAAAAATACTCTATTTTGAGTTTGATGGAGAGTGGTGAGCGCTAGGCGAGATTAATGGAAAACCTACAAGGGCCTAACACGGGTCAGAAGCACAAAACTGAGTTGCTCGAACAACTAACTCAACGTAATGAACACAAGAGAGGTTGAAGTAAGATGTCTTCAATTATTTGTGACAGGAGGAGGAGAAAATCACCCAAACCTTCCATGGGGGTGTGAGGTTCAGCCTGGGGTGCCCCACCTCGCTGGCATGCCAAGGTCATAGAAGCATTCCCAAGAAACCTTGTGTCTAAGAACAATGAGCAAAGTAATATATTCATATTCTAACGAGGCCTACAAATGAGTTCTAGCTCATTGCCTAAAGGACACCCAAGAAAATGGAAACTGAATATACCCAATTAAAGAAGCTGCCTGAATACTGCCTTAATTTGGAAGGGCACTGATAGATGAAGAAGCCAGCCTGGGGGATGAAGCAACAGAAAAAATAATAATAATAAAGAGATGAGGCACCTCAGAGAGACTCCCCAGTGTGGAAACCACTCTCCTGGGATACAGGTGGGGCAGCACCAGGGGTCTGTATTTGGGGAACGGAGCTCTGCCGCTAGCAAACACAACTGGGCCAGAAGAACTGGATGTAACTCTGTGGTATTAGGGCAAAAAGAGAAAAGGTCCTAAAAACAGAGGAAAAACCCAGGGGGCAACACCTGTGGCTCCATGGGTCTGACCAGGAACACTGCCAAGGGCCTTGTGGAAGAATCTGTAAGTATGTCCCACAAGTTTTTCCATTTCTTGAAGCTGTCAAGGCTGGACAAGCACCCCTTTGATGGTCCTGCTGCTGGAAGAGCCTCTTTCATACTTCTCCTTTGAAAAATATACGCATTTTGGTGTTCGCCCCGAAAAATGGTCTTGGGAAGCAGAGTTACTTGGCTGGTTGGTAAAAACAACCCAAATACAATGAGCGAGCACGATACCACAAACCTACAGGGCAGAGCTCGGGGTTGGTTTTCGGGATGCTCTGCACAAGTTTAGAACCGATTCGATTATTCATAGAGGGCAAAGGTTTAAATGAATTATTAAAGGCAGCAGTCGGTATCCTAAAGAGATATATGCTTGAAAGTGGGAATGGGGCTGAGTATTTCAAGAATGATTGGGAAATACAAGAGGTATTTTATACTGCAGGGCTGCTGGGTAACATCAGCTTGTTAAAATAACCGAAAGTAGTGCAGGTGTAACGCCTTTCCTAAAAAGAAATCTGAAGCACGTAATAAGCAATTACCATGCCTCACAACATTTGTGAAAGCTATAAAGCTCTGTATGTTGATATCCCTGGAAGAGATGAGATGGCAGCCTCTCCGCTGCTGCTGGTAGAAAGCTCTGCTGAGATTTCAGCTCTTCTGGACTCACCGATGCTCAGGCAGACGTGCCCAGCTCTGGCTCAAAAATAAGCACTGGCTCTTCCATTGCTCCGTTACCACCCAAAGCAGGGCTAACAGCCGAGGGCGGGTGGAAGCTACGCTCTTCCTCCTGCAGAGTCCTCACTAGACCTCCAGGAGGCACAGAAAAAGGGGAAAAAGATGATTTGAATGTTTAATTTCCCAGCAAGCCTCAAGGTGATGAGATCCTTTTCTCCAACCTTATTCCAGGGATTCTACCCCGGAGCTCTGCACCAGGTCTTGATACTAAAAGACCCAAAATGAGCAGGAGTTTCAGCTTCAACAACTGGTTTTATATTATTTTTTCCCTAAAGGAAATCATACAGGTCCAAGAAATCTATTTTCCACACCAAGTTATCAAGAGTGGTTTTGTAAGGAAGATTTTTTTTTTTTTTTTTTAAAAAGCTGTTTGCGTTTAGCAAAATCAGTGATACTTTCTAAAAAGTAAGGAGGCATTATTTTACTGCTTTCCCCCCGCCCCAGCTCTAGGTGCTGCTTGACTACACAGCTTCCAGAGTAGATCCTGTGGCCATGAAGCTTATTCAACCAGAGAGATCAGCACGAAGCCATGTGGAAATCCATTTACACAGCCAGACACTCTCTCTTATAATTCTGCACCGCGGGATGCTTTAGTTCATGAATAACAACACTAAGAAGGAGAAAAGTGCCATATCTGCCTTCACTAGGTGTAACTAATTGACCAGGGACACCTTTCTGGCAAGACATTTTTTATCGATTGAAAAGCCTAATTAATTAAAGCAGCACGTATGGAATAGATGAGTGTGATGTTTTGTTTTTTTTTTCTTTATGTAACAAGAACCTAAATATCCCTGTGCTGACTTTCTCAGCCCTGCTACACACAAAAACGTGTTACACAAGGTCCAGCGGGCAGAGTTTGCTGCAGAAGCTCGTGGGATCCCCAGGGATCCCACCCACGGTTCCCACGTCTCCCCTTCTATCGCAGGATGCAAACCACAGTCGGGGTCTGTGAGCAGTGTCCCCTCCACGTGGCTGTGGAGTTTTCCAAAAGGAGGATGGCACTGCTGTGTGTTTTCAGAGCTGCCGTGTAGCTGTTAGGGAAGGGGTTCTGTCACAGACTTCAAGGTTTGAGTCAGTTCGAGTCCCTGTCTTGAACTTATTTTGCTACTGCTGCTCACAGGTGCTCATTGAGGCTTTCGAAATGCCAACTTAAAATAATACTCGGGAATGATGGCACAAAAAAAACAGAAATGCAAAGGAAAAACTAAATCATGTCTGTGTGTATGAAAACAAAGTAAGGTAAAGAACTGTTGGAAGGGTCCAGCGGAGGGCCACAAAGATGCTGAGAGGGCTGGAGCCCCTCTGCTGTGAGGACAGGCTGAGGGAGCTGGGGCTGTTCAGCCTGGAGAAGAGAGGTCTCCGGGGAGACCTTGGAGCAGCCTTCCAGGATCTGAAGGGGCTACAGGAGAGATGGGGAGGGACTCTTGGTCAGGGAGGGGAGTGACAGGACAAGGGGGAATGGTTTTAAATAAGAAGAGGGGAGATTGAGATTGGATATTAGGAAGAACTTCTTTGCTCTGAGGGTGGTGAGGCACTGGAAGAGGCTGCCCAGAGAAGCTGTGGCTGCCCCATCCCTGGAGGGGTTCAAGGCCAGGCTGGATGGGGCTTGGAGCAACCTGGTGTGGTAGGAGGTGTCCCTGCCCAGGGCAGGGGGGTTGGAACTCCATGATCTTGAAGGTCCCTTCCAACTCTAACCATTCTATGATTCTAACTGTGACCAGGTCCTGCTGTCAATCAAAAAACCATTTTGAATTTGTTTATTCCCACCAAGATCATCCTGTGCCTCCCCAGCACGACCCTCTGAGACCATGGGGATGGTGGGGAGGCATCTCCACCATCTCTCCTCCCAAGCAAAGCGGCGCTGGGAGCGCAATCCACCGACAGAGAAATTAGAAACAGGCTGCAACGCAAAAGCACCCTTCAGTGCGTGGCTTGAAATCCACATGGGTAGAAGGGGATCAAAAATGAGCACCATGTGGTAGCTGTTTGCTGGCTCAGATAAAAAGAGATGGTAGCTTTGAGTCCAGCTGGCTGAAGATAACTGCGGAAGCAATCAGCAGACAACTTCCTCTCCCGTAAATCCTTCACCACAGGCTGCTGATCACAGCAAAAAAGCCTTCAGATTAAATCATTAAAAACAGTCTATACAACTGATGGATCCTCCAGAGAAAGGGGAAGGGCTTTGGCTACCCATGCAATGGGTAAGTCAGCTCTGGGATCATCAAATTCTTCTCCCGCCTGCCACCATTCCCTCCCCAACATAGATAATTTAACGATATTTCTGCTCCTCGTAGCCTCACTGTTTTATAAGACTTGATGTCCAGTTGTGATTTAGCCCGTTTGCTTTGTTTTTCCAGTCTCTGTGTCTACTTCTTCCTGAAATGACCTGATCTCTGGGAAAGGACTTTTCTTGCTTCTGTATTTGGAAACCATTGGGCAACCACAGCCTTAATAAAGCAAAAGTCAAACAGTAGCAATAACATTGGGTACCAAAGAGCCCTGGCAGCGAAATGGAAAAGGGCAATTTAAAAATGTCACTTACGAAAGAGAAGGACTGAGCATTACGACTTCTGAAAACAAGGTCTTGTTATTCAACTGATGAGAAAGCAGGAGGCAGGAGATACGATACCGCCTTAAAGCACCGTGAGAACTTCCAAAAACGGTATCTTGCTAAGCACAGGCAGCAATAGCTGGGCCTCTTCGTGAAGCATTTAACGTGGGACCAGAGAGAAACCTTCTCCACCTTCCACAAGTGGCAGGACAATATCTATCCTGTCACCTCCTCCCTTACTGGGGAGAAACCCTTCTGCTTTGCAACAAGGTGTGTGGTTCAAGCACTCACCTCAGACAGTTGAAAACATGATGGTGAGACAAGCCAAAAACTACATGATGCTCCCTCCAGACCCCATGGTCCACAGCCAGGTCACCCCCTTGCTGCCCTCAAGAGGCCAAAACCCTCCACCCTCCCACCCAACGGCTGAAGGGTAGATGGTGGTACAGGTAGGAAAAAGGCATAATAGTAAAAAGAAATACGGTTTTCAGGAGGGCTGGGGTGGCAGAGAAGACAAGTGAAGGAAGGGAAGGGATGCCAGCATCAGCCTGCTGCAGGAAGGAGTGGCAGAAAGCAAAGAGGAGAGAACCTTTCAGGTTGTGCAAGAGCCACTGCAGGGTGGTACAGGTCCTCCTCATCACTTGAGAGCCTTTTTGGGGTGTCTGCTTCGTAAGTCACCATGGGAAGACCTTGTAGGCTCACAGGAGCAGGTCTGGATCCAGCAGCACTTGGATCACGAGGGGGTGGGAGCTCTGGGTGGTGAGTCTCCACCTACATAAAACGAGTTGGCAGGTGCCAAAATCACTTTGCATAGAGAAGTGACACGTGGTGAGTGGGGACAAGCAGGGGCCTCCAATACAAGGCCTCTGAACCAGACTTCGAGGCAGACGGAGCCACTGGCAACACAGAGGGCATAGAGCCTGATGGAGCACAGCTGCTTCTTGGCAGAAAGAGCAAAAAAAAAAAAGCCAACTATAAGGAATCGCTCTGCAGAAGGAAACAGGGATATAAAGAAATTAAGGCAGCACTTATTGCCATGGGTGCCTTGCTCTGCTCACCTGCACACAGGAGCAGGAAAAAAGAACCAGCCCCAGCGTTGAGGTGAAGAAGCAATCTCTCTCTTTGCTTAATTTGTTTCCTCTGGGAGATTAGTCCTCCCAAAATGAGGGGGTGGGCTAACTCCCCTTTCCGCACCAGGCAGGTGGAGTTTTACAGTTTTCTCTCTGCAACACATCAGAAGGCACTAATACCACCTGAGCACACGGACGGGGCCCTCCCCATCCCTGAATCCTAGGACGCCCACCAGCCTGCCCCGAGGAGAAGACCCCAGTTCCTCACTCAAAGGTACCAGCACATCAACATACGGGAAAATTCATTCACACGTGTCCTGAGCCTCCAGATCTCGTCCCTTTAACCACGCCATCTAGATGGCAAGAACATTTTGCCTGAGAGGAGGGAGATGTTAATTTTCTTTGGATGACAGTGCAATTGATGCGATTCCCAACAAGTTCTTTTCCAAGCTGTTAAATACATAATAAATAAAATAATACTGTATTTCATTAGGTAATTTTGCAGATTTTCAATACATGCTGCGAGTGACAGTTTGGGGGGGTGGGGGTTGGGGGGTGTTTCTGACAGTTGTTGATTAGTCCATACATCAAACAGAATCCCTTGCTGATATCCAGAAGCATCACTCCATCATTCCAGATCATTTCGACTTTGATGAAAAATGCTGCTAACTTAAAACCAACAGAAGTAAGAGGCATCTCAGCCGCATTGAAGCACGTCAGTGATCAGAAACCATGTTTAAAAACTGAATATTGGAGAGACTTTTTTCATACTATAATAATATCTATTAATTACTTTATACTTTTTCCAGTCCCCAGTCAGCAGAGATTTTTCGTAATTCAGGTAACACTTGACCCTGCATCCCAAAGGCAAGCAGTAAGGTTAAAATACACTGAAAACTGCCCACCCCAGAAAGCATCCTCATCTCCTTTGGAGCTAACTAAATGTCACTGCGGCTGCTCAGGATCGGTTCTGATTTTTTTTTTTAGCTGTGAGAGCCAGCAGTGAGCTCAGCTGTTAGGAAAAAAACAAACCAACAAAGACCTAAGAGAGCGAGATAACAAGCACGGAGGTGTGAGACGCAGCAGAGCTGGGTTGGCCATCGGTGAGACCAGGGCGAGAAGGAATAAGGGCGAAGGAGGAGGTGGTCATGGCAGGGAGAACCAGACTTAGATAAACCTTGGGACAGCGCAAATTTGGGGCCCGTAAGGGTAGGAGAAAGCGCGGCAGAAATGACATGGATAAGCCCATGAGCCTCAGCACAGGGCAGCGCCCACCCAAATATTGAGGTGGGAGAGGGAGATGGTAGATGCTGAAGGGAATTCACTCCCCTAATCCACAGGGCAAGCACTTCACAGCTCGTTTTCACCACTTCAAGCACTTCAGCCTGTGCCACCAAGAATGCTGGAGCAGCTCCAGGTGTCTGTTTCTCCTATAATAAATGGGAGCTTGAACCTATTATTAAACAAAGAGAGGGCATTGCACCTCCCTTAAGTGCTCCAACAACCAGAGCCAACAAATTGGCAAACCTTATTGAAACAGTGATTCCTCCCTGCCTGCCCTCTGAAATCTGCTAGCATCCTCTTTTTTTCCTAATACTAACATTAAATGCTGCCCACTGTTGCACATTTAACTGCCCATAGCAGCTGTGTTTCAAACACCTTCACAGCACATAATTCTTCCGATTCAGGGAATTCTAATGTATTTATGCCCGAAGATTTCAACTCTGAGATCCGCGGAGCGCACCGGACGGGATCCAAAGCAACATGTACCTGCATGTACACAGTAAGAGAACAAGTAACCAGACCTCAGCAGCATTATTTATGTCCTTACAGCTCCCCAGGAGTCACATATTCAATTCATTTGGCCTGTGGGCAAGAACCCCTACCAGAAGGACCAAGAACTGACTGAATTAGGACTTCAGTGAGCCAGCAGTGTGCCCAGGGGGGCAAGGAGGCCACCAGCATCCTGGCCTGGAGCAGGAACAGCGTGGGCAGCAGGAGCAGGGGGTGATGGTGCCTCTGTCCTGGGCACTGGGGAGGCCTCCCCTCCAGGGCTGGGTCCAGTTCTGGGCCCCTCACTCCAAGAAGGACACGGAGGGGCTGGAGCGTGTCCAGAGGAGAGCCCCCAAGGTGGTGAGGGGTCTGGAGAAGAAGTCCTGTGAGGAGAGGCTGAGGGAAGTGGGGGTGTTGAGTTTGGAGAAGAGGAGGCTGAGGGGAGACCTCCTTGTCCTCTGCACCTCCCTGACAGGAGGGGGTAGAGAGGTGGGTGCTGGCCTCTTCTCCCAAGGGAATGCTGCCAGGAGCAGAGGGAATGGTCTGAAGTTGGGGCAGGGGAGGCTCAGAGGAGATCTTGGGCAGAATGACTTGAGTGAGAGGGTGGTCAGGCCCTGGAGCAGCCTGCCCAGGGAGGTGGTGGAGTCCCCATCCCTGGAGGGATGTCAGAGCCGTGGAGATGTGGCACTGCAGGGCAGGCTCTGAGATGTTACTCGTCTTGGCGATTTTGGCCAGGGAGAACATAATCTTTAACATTTAGTTTTTTTAACACTTTGAACCTTTGCAATCCTTGAATCTTTGTGCGTACCTTTGTCTTCTTCAGCGATGCGTTTGCAGCCTCACAGAACACAGCTCCTCAATACACATTCAAATGGGGATTATTTTAACAAAGCTTTAACAGAAAAGAGGTAAAGGCAGCTACAGTTTGTTTACTGAGGTCTGGGAGTTTGGAGGAGTTGCTTTTAGTACGGACCTTGAATTTTTCCCCCATCTTTCTCTTCCACGATCCTTTAGGGAATTGTTTCACTGCCAGGAAGCAATCCAGATACCTGCAACATATTCCCACTGCACCCCCGGTTCATTCCTACACCAAGAAAGATCCAAAATGTTCTGCTGCCCAAGGCTCACAGCTTGTCAAATTCCTGCAATTACGCTGATCTAAAGCTAGAAAGAGCAACCTATGCCCATAACCTCCACTCGATTACCCTCTCTCAGCAGGAGACTCGTAGTTTCCGAGCGCATGCTCTGCCTCTGAGCTCAGTGCTGGAAATCAAAATGATGAGCAGCACGAAACACCCAGAACCAGCCATAGCACACTGGATGGGCAACAAATGTCAGTCTTCCCTGAGGAAGAAACCAGGCACATCTGGCCAACTCGGCTTTACATAAATATATACTCATTGGCATTGCAAATACGTCTGGTCTTTAATCCTTTCTCAGCTGGATCTCGTAGAAATGTTCCCATTATTTCACCCAGCGTCAATATCAGCGACACTACCGACTGGCCTGTTTGAACAGGTTCTAGCCCCATTTTCAGCCTCCCTTGTGCAGAAGTCACAGAATCACAGAGTCACCTAG
>VZRU01012057.1:0-30414 GCA_013398155.1 Pedionomus torquatus | reverse complement strand
CCTCCCTGGGCAGCCCATTCCAACACCTGACAACCCTTTCAGGAAAGAAATATTTCCTAATATCTCACCTGAACTGCCCCTGGCGCAACTTGAAGCCATCACCCCTTGTCCTGTCATCTGTAAGTTGTCCATCTGTAATTAATTGATTAATCCCGAACAAGTACCAGGGGGTACATCTCCCGGGTGCTCGGACTGCTGGCCACGGGGCTGTCCCCGCTGCTTCATACGTGCTTACATTTAGGAGAAAACTTTTAGCATCCTTCTTAAGAATCAGGGTTTCCTCCTGGTCCAGGTAGAACAAGCTCAGTGGAGAGATTTTAAGAGAGGGTTGGGTGCTTGGCTGTGCTGAAACCTCTTTAGAAAATATTTAGACGATGGATGACTTCAGAGAGCAAGGCACAACTGAATGATATTGTTCCTCCAATATTTTCCCCATCTAATAACTACCTCTTTGCCAGTGGTGGCAAGAAGCTCTTAGGTAGAAAAAGACCAAGACGTCCACGGACGTGATGCAGGAGGTGGAAGTCTGGAGTGGCAGCCTCCGCCAAACGATACGAGGGTAAAACTACTCCCTTGCTACAACCCAACTCTTCACACAAACACCTTGGAAGTCTTCTAAAGCCCAAGCAAAGTGTTGTAACTCAACCACCGTCATCTGACAGGCAGTGCCACCACGGTTCATCGCGTTTCTGGTGCTGACAGCCTCAAACCTCCATGAAACCCACCAGTTCTGTCCTTCCCGAGCAATCCCACCTGCCTCGCCATCAGTTTAGCATCGACCTGCTTGTAGCTCCATATTCCACAGCTGCGAGCGGCTTCATTTAACAAGGCTTTATCGGAATATTTTTAGAAATTTGCTGGGACTGTGGATCATTTGGATGTTCAAAATCCATTCTTACAGGGTTGCTTTTATTTAATCTTGATAAATCCTCTCCCAAGATTAGATTCCCCAAAGGAAAGTAAAGAATTTAAGTACATCTGTCTATAAAATTAGTTTTTGTCAAAATACCAGGTGTTTACACTATAGAGACTCAGAAAGAATGTGCAACAGGAAGAAGTGGAAGCAGAGTCCCTCTATAGCTCCATTCCCATGGAACTCCAACCATGTGGGACCACAAGCCCTCCCATTTCTGGTGCATGCCAGCACATCAAGGGTTGGGATTCAGATAAGCGTGTTTCAAGGCTTGCAGCATCTTTCATCCCACTCCTGCTCCTCTATTTTATTAATTTTCCTTCATTTCCAGCTACACCTGGTTCATGAGATGCACCAGAGGCACGCTAAATTCTTTCAAACTATATTTTTCTAACCTAGGCAGAGACCCACAGCATAGCAGAAATTACAAATGTCTGCCCCAAAGCAAAGTCCTGGCCTCTCACACCCTGGGACAGCGAGGGGATCTTCAGGTCATCACATCTGAGGCTTGCTGAACCGAGGGCAAGTGAAAAGGCTGAGCAGAGGAAGGAGAGCACGCTACGCTGGGCAAGCGCAAGCCTATGCAATGAGCTTTACGCTTCTCAGTCACTCTACAAACCCTTAAGATTCACACAGGTGCTTTTAAATAGGTGCTGAGGGTGGTGAGACCCCGGCCCGGGTTGCCCCAAGAAGCTGTGGCTGCCCCATCCCTGGAGGGGTTCAAGGCCAGGCTGTATGGGGCTTGGAGCAACCTGGGGTGGTGGGAGGTGTCCCTGCCAGGGCAGGGGGTTGGAACTGGATGATCTTGAAGATCACTTCCAACTCTAACCGTTCTGTGATTCTATGAATATGTTTTCTGCTGCTCACACGCACGCCCACCCGCCAGCTGTGAGACATTAGCCTATTCCCATCTGCACTGACACCCATAAGCTGTCAGCTGAACTCCAGCTCGCGCCAGCTGCTGCTTCACAGCCCGTTCCTCCCCAAGGACATTGTTATGGGAATGGAAATACAAGGACTCGTGTTTGGCAAGCCCTTAAATCAGCAGGATACATGGAGCAAGAGAGAGTTCAACTCCAATAGCCTTCACAGAACCACAGGATTGTTAAGTTTGGAAAGGACCTCTGAGATCACCCAGTCCAACCACACACAAAAAAACCCCAACGATCTCAGCCCCCAGAGCCTGCCCTGCAGTGCCACATCTCCACGGCTCTGACATCCCTCCAGGGATGGGGACTCCACCACCTCCCTGGGCAGGCTGCTCCAGGGCCTGACCACCCTCTCACTCAAGTCATTCTGCCCAAGATCTCCTCTGAGCCTCCCCTGCCCCAACTTCAGACCATTCCCTCTGCTCCTGGCAGCATTCCCTTGGGAGAAGAGGCCAGCACCCACCTCTCTACCCCCTCCTGTCAGGGAGGTGCAGAGGACAAGGAGGTCTCCCCTCAGCCTCCTCTTCTCCAAACTCAACACCCCCACTTCCCTCAGCCTCTCCTCACAGGCTTCCTTCAGGCTCTGATAGGACACCATTCCTTAATGCCAAAGTACCAAACCCAGCAACTATGTCAAAACAAAGAAAATTCAATTTTTCCCTAGTTAACTGGTACAGACAGTCCAATTGCTTTCTGCAGCCCAGCCCAAAGCCACGCAGAATGAGGCTCAAAAATTTTGAATTCCTCAAGAGTTGATTTAGGCTGTTTTCTGACACCTTAAAAGAAAATGATATTTTTTTATCTTCAGCCTTGGACTGGGCTGCCCAGGGAAGGGGTTGAGGCCCCATCCCTGGAGGGATTTCAAAGCCGGGTTGACCCAGTGCTGAGAGACGTGGGGTAGGGATGGTTTATCAGAGTGAGGTTGATGGTTGGACTGGATGATCTCAAAGGTCCCTTCCAACCTGGACAATTCTGTGATTGTATGATTCTACAAATGCTGCTAAGGCAGAGAGCTTGCAGCCCCCCAAGATTCAGCTCGAAGCCATCGCGCTGAGCCAGCGCCGCGGGTGACGTGTGGGGCAGGTGAGGACAGCTCGGGTTGTCACGGGTGTATGCTGGTGAGTCACAGCCTCAGAAGGTTACACCAAAGGGCCTCCTCCTCCCATTGCTGTCAGTTCTTTGAACCTGCAGCCTTCTTAACAGCTTTATAGTCACCACCTTCTTGTATTGGAAGAAGTGGAAAACTGCTCTGTCCTTGGGTCTTCACGTTACTCATGATCTTACAGACCTCGCTTATAAATGCTCTGGGTGTTCTTCTAGATCGCATAGTATATCTGGTATTTTATGGTGTGGAAGCTGTTAAATGCCTTTGTTCGCATTTTAACAGTTCTTTCAACCTTCTCCTCCGACTTCAACTGGGGATTATCTGAGGCAGGAAATCAATATTCAAGATATATGTAAGCCACGGATTTACAGGGGGATGGAAAGATCTTTGTTCTCTCTTTTCTTTTGAAATCCCTACTTCTCTCCTACTGCTCATCTTAGCTTTTTTTAAGAGACCGTCCAGCTGAGTTTTTCACAGCACAACGTATCACAAACTCAAGACCTCATTCCTAAATTATAAGCCTCAGCTCAGAGACCACCACCTTATAAAGGAAACCAGAAATGCGATATTTTCTAGGGAGCTTTCCGTTTCTCTGCCTGCAATATTGTTTCCAACCATCTTTGGTTGGAATTTGTTTCCATACATCTTTGTAAGATGCTCGTAACACTCTTCACAACTCAAAACACTCCAATTTTGATTAAAAACAAAAGCAAAAGAGCATGAATAGTCTAGATTACCCATGACAATAAAAGAAGAGGGCCCTGCAGAGGGGATGAAGGCAGGAACCCTCTCTGTGTCCTTCCCAGGTGCTCCACACAACCGCAAAGACCTTTTCTGGTGCTGCAAATCTGAGTCAAAGATAAAACCCGTCGCTACTGTTTTGGTTGAGGTTTCTTGTTGCTCTGTTAGCGACGGGCGGGCTGAATGGTGGGATCACACAGATTATGCACCAACGGTGAGAAAACCCAGAGCGTTACAGCATCCCCCAAAGGGAGACGGTCAGCCTCGCTGGATTGGGGCACTTCCATTTGGACTCACCAGACTTTGACCGGAGCCTATTTCTGCTCATGTACGTATTCCAGGGGTCTGCCAGCAGGGGTTTTTGGATGGTTACACCGTAAAAATGCCCGGTACATACAAAAATAAACTACTGAGAGTAGATTCTGCCGTGGTTTTGTGGGGCTTTTTTTTCCCCCTGAAAGGCTTCAGCAGTCACACCAATGATTGATGGCAAGAGCTTAAAGGAGATGACAAGATACAGAATTGTTTTGCATTCACCAGCAAGGCCACCGCGTGCAGTACAGAGCCAAAACGCTAGTCTGAAAATCGCCTCTTCTTTCCAAGAGCAGAGAAGCAAAAGAGGCTTGGACAACGTACGGTTGTTAAATGAAACTCCTGCTCTCTGGCATTTGTCATCCTGTACGGGGAGTTTTAAAAGTACCTACGACACAACAATAACATACCTTTACGAGTAGCTACCACAAAGTCAAATATTATTTCACTAATGAGATGTCATTTCTAATAATCCTCTTCATCAGTACACTCAGATTATTAAATCTAAGGAATAGAGAAAAGAACATAAAGTAACATGCAGCCGGACAGTATTTGAGGGGCCTGCTGTCTGTTTTACAATGGAGGAGTCATTGTTCAAACATTATTCAGTGATGAAAAGTAAACACCTGCTAATTATTTTAAATCACATCTACAATACTACTTAATCATAGATTTTATACTTTATGTATAATTTAATTGCTATTTAGTATTTAACCTTATTTTATTACAATCCTAGCACTTTTCAAAGCCAAAAATTTCCATGAAATCCTGGCCCTGTTGAGAAGATTCTCACTTTAAGAGAGAAACAGGACCTGGACCATTAAGGCTGGATTCCCCCCTGCTGGATGACAGCACTCCATATGATTGAACCTTTGATCCAAGAATCTTCTATGTTTAAAGCCATTTTTATATCCCGTCTCTACAGAAATAATTCAAATCTGTGGATGTGCCACCGAAGGATTTGGTTAAAAGAATGAGTGCCCCGGATGATGCTGAATGACGAGCATCTCCTTGTCCTCTGCACCTCCCTGACAGGAGGGGGTAGAGAGGTGGGTGCTGGCCTCTTCTCCCAAGGGAATGCTGCCAGGAGCAGAGGGAATGGTCTGAAGTTGGGGCAGGGGAGGCTCAGAGGAGATCTTGGGCAGAATGACTTGAGTGAGAGGGTGGTCAGGCCCTGGAGCAGCCTGCCCAGGGAGGTGGTGGAGTCCCCATCCCTGGAGGGATGTCAGAGCCGTGGAGATGTGGCACTGCAGGGCAGGCTCTGCTGGCTGAGGTTGTTGGGGTTTTTTGGTGTGTGTGGTTGGACTTGGTGATCTCAGAGGTCCTTTCTCACCATGACAATTCTGTGATCTCCTTCTGAGTTTCACCTCATCAACACTTTCACCATTTTGGGTCATCACGGTGCCAGTGGGTCAGAATCAATAATTGGGCATATTCTTCTTTCTGTTGCTGGAAATTCAAGTAGTAGGCAGAAACAATGCCTGACAACAGTATTACTATATATTCCTACTGTCTTTCTGGTACGGTAAGACCAAGAAGTAACTTTGGGTATCATCACACAGCAACTACTCCAGCTTGTCAACAAGATGAAATACAATTATTAAAACCGAAAATCTGTTAAGGGAAGCACTAAATTCTTGCATTATCTATATATATACATAAAACAAGAAGCTGCCAATTGTAGAATGTAAGATTGTAATCAGAGTGAAAGAAAAACAGATGTCCCTGATTACTCTGACAACACACATCGTGGCTAAAAAAATTTAATAGTGCCCTACTTTATGTGAGCTCAGCCCATTTTATCCACCTGGAATAACCAAGAACAGTCTTCACCTGCCTCTCAGGGTTGTTTTTATTCTCTTTTTTAGTTTATTATTTAAAAATGAGGTTAGTCTTAGAAAGCCCACAATTGCCTTTTGTATCTATAATAGAAAGATCCAACAACTGTACTCGCAGGGTTGTGGTCAACGGTTCAGTGGCCATTGAGAAGTGGTGTTCCTCAAGGATCAGTACTGGGACCAGTGCTCTTTAACATCTTTGTTGGAGACATGGACAGTGGTATTGAATGCACCCTCAGCAAGTTTGCTGATGACACCAAGCTGGGTGGCGTGGTCAACAAGCTGGAGGGAAGGGATGCCATCCAGAGGGACCCAGATGGCCTGGAGAGGTGGGCTCATGCAAACCTCATGAAGTTCAACCAAGCCAAGGGCAGGGTTCTGCACCTGGGACATGGTAATCCCAGGAACAAAAAAGGTTGGGCAGAGAATGGTTTAGTGATGATTTTATCAGAGTTAGGCTGATGGTTGGACTAGATAATCTTAATGGTCCCTTCCAACCTGGACAATTCTATGATTGCCTTTCAGCGTAAACCAAACACCTTTCCATAATTGTGGTAGAAAAATAATTTAAAAATAACTTAGAAGAATAAAGAAAGAACCCTTCCAGTGTGGCATGGACGCATCAACATGGTGGAGTTTAGTTTGTGTATCAACGTAAAGAATGTCTAATATAAAGGTTCATCTTGGAGTGTTTAATGGATCGATATGTTTGTGTAATGCATGTGATGAAACAAGTCAGCTCCTGGACTGAAAGGGAAGAAGGAAAGCAAAGGAGAATGAGAAGATTTGCCTGGATTTCAGTTTACCAATTAACTCCCTTCTTGGACAGAAACACAGTAATCACAGTCATTTGCAGTTTGCTAAGAACACACAAATTTGGGTGGACTTTCATTCTGCAGCATCATTACAGGGACCTCAGCCGCTGCCACAACTCCTCTATTTGCCTGGCGTTTTCTCCTACCTCGTGCTTTATTCTTCCTAACTCCTGTCTGCACCCAACCCAGCTGAATATGCACATCCTCTTCAGCTGAACAATTTTTAAAACTTGCTAAGGTATTCTGCATATTATTCAGGGCGATTTTTTTAAATTACCAAATAGCTAAACTACATAAGAGTTATGTCTTTGCTGCAGAGAATAATGGTGGTAATAACACTAAATCATGAATGCAGAGCGTTATGCAGGCATTCCTGGGACAAGATAAACCTTCATTTTCAACTGAGCACACCAACGGAGAGCAAACTCTACCCCGATGGCATCGCTCAGCCTGCAAAGAAAACGACTTTCAAATGCTGCATATAATTAACATTAAAAATGTGACTGAGTGCAACACATTCAGGGATGCCAAAACTTTCACCAATATCATGAATGCTCTCACTCCTTAATCCAATTTCTTACACACTGATTGTTGCTACGTGTAGTTGAGGGTTTCAATTCCTGTACCACCTCAGTTTAAATAAATTCTTATTTATCCACTTATAGACATTCACTGTTTAAAATTAAAGAAAGCAAGAAAGACGTAGCAGTAGAACTCCCATTACCACCATTGCCACCAGGGAAAGAGACTTCCTTCAAAGGAAACTTCAACCACCAGCGAAAATTCAGAGCCTGAAATACACTCCAAAGACACACCAAGTGCCTTCTCTGATTTTTTTTTAAAGTTCTTAATTGAGCTTGGAACCACTGTCAAAGCATTATGTACTCATGTCAGAGCCCAAGGAAGCAGGGACGGGGTTCTCCCCTGTGGCATGCTAACCACTGAAGCTTGTTGGAGACCATCAGCACAGGCCTTACATTAAATCACCACCTCCCAGAAACACCCCTTATGTAGAAGACTTATCTGAAAACTCCAGGGCTCCCTCAGGTTGAGAATCAGGCAGTGCATCCGGAGAAAGGCAGCCAAGAGCATCCTACTGCACTGGAGGAAGAAGAGTGAGTGGAAGTCCCCCCAAATTAGACGGTGCCTCTGGATGCTGTGACTCCCGAGAAGCATCCCTGTGTTAGAAAACTGGGTTTTGGCCACGAAACCCAAGTTGAATGGCACACTGAACACCAAGATGGTCAAAGTGGCACCGCTCATTCTGGCCCAGGTTGCCCCGAGAAGCTGTGGCTGCCCCATCCCTGGAGGGGTTCAAGGCCAGGCTGGATGGGGCTTGGAGCAACCTGGTGTGGTGGGAGGTGTCCCTGCCCAGGGCAGGGGGGCTGGAACTCCATGATCTTGAAGGTCCCTTTCAACTCTAACCATTCCATGATTCTATGATGATGCTTGGAAGCACCTGGGCCGGTGTTTTCCTTTGAAAAAGGCAGAAAAATACTTGCTTGAAGCAGAACTGGTTGAATTCCTTGGTTGATGTGGACCTGAATGTAACCCTGGGACCAGACAGACATGTAAAGTACTTGAGAAAAGATTCCCTTAGTACTCATGAGTAATAAGGAGATCAAGGTAAAGCCTGCCCTCTTGCTCCTAGGTCAGATTTAAGGAAAGATATAAAAAGAATTTTTTTTTCAAGTATTTAAAACTTCCAGGAAACCTCTTACAACTCCGTGGCAATAAAAGAGAAAAAAATCTTCACACCTTTTACCGTATCACCTTGACCTGCACTATCTGCCAGCTCTCATCAGAAGAATTTTAACACCCTATGAAACCTCAACCGATGGAAGATGTTCACTAAATACATGAGACAAGATCTATAAAGTCTTCTTTCCAGGCTCTTTCAGCCCCAAAAGGGCACTCTGCACTGACCTACCTGAAGTTAATGCACCATCTCCTCTAAGCTCGTTTATCACTGACCAGGAATAGCTTTTCTTGCCCACTATTGAAGCAATAAATGCCTTCTAAACATATGATATTTGCCGAAATACGTAGCGATATTCTCCATCTACAGACCTGCTGTGACAGCACTTACTGAGACAGCTGTCTTTGTTTAGACGGACGGTGAGGATACTCACATTTAGACAACTCATCAAGGATCTGCAGTATAAATTCATAGAATCATAGAATCCTAGAATGGTTAGAGTTGGAAAGGACCTTAAAGATCATGGAGTTTCAACCCCCTGCCATGGGCAGGGACACCTCCCACCACACCAGGTTGCTCCAAGCCCCATCCAGCCTGGCCTTGAACCCCTCCAGGGATGGGGCAGCCACAGCTTCTCGGGGCAACCTGGGCCAGGCTCTCACCACCCTCACAGCAAAGAAGTTCTTCCTGATATCCAATCTAAATCTCCCCTCTTCCAGTTTAAAACCCTTCCCCCTTGTCCTGTCCCTCCCCTCCCTGACCAAGAGTCCCTCTCCAGCTCTCCTGGAGCTCCCTTCAGATCCTGGAAGGCAGCTCCAAGGTCTCCCTGGAGCCTTCTCTTCTCCAGGCTGAACAGCCCCAGCTCCCTCAGNGAATGCACCCTCAGCAAGTTTGCTGATGACACCAAGCTGTGTAGCATGATGGACAAGCTGGAGGGAAGGGATGCCATCCAGGGAGACCTGGGCAGGCTGGAGAGGTGGGCCCATAGGAACCTCAGCAAGTTCAACCAAGCAAAATGCAGGGTCCTGCGCCTGAGTCATGGCAATCCCAAGCACAAATACAGGTTGGGTGGAGAATGGATTGAGAGACGACGAAGCGAACACCACCACTTCACCACCATCTCCATTACTAGGCAAGGTCCTGCCCCAGGTGCACCAACAGTCCCATCCAACATAAGGCTCAGAGTTGCTCAGTTGCTGGTTCTCTGTGTTACCCATCTCACCCTTCTGCAATCCTCAACCAGTATTTAAATTGCTTTGGGGAA
Organism: Pedionomus torquatus; assembly: GCA_013398155.1. Classification (NCBI taxonomy): domain Eukaryota; kingdom Metazoa; phylum Chordata; class Aves; order Charadriiformes; family Pedionomidae; genus Pedionomus; species Pedionomus torquatus. Next base: position 20,798 of record VZRU01012057.1, on the reverse strand, counting down.
AAAAAAGCCAGAGGAAGACCGGGTCCTGTTGCATTTGGCATGATCTGCTGCTCCTCTCCCTTGGCATAGGAGCTTAGTGTCTCCATCCAACCTTTCAAGGTGTCTCCACCTTGTAATGCAGCACAAAGACATTACAAATGTCAAACAAAAGTATTTATAAAAAGACATTTTTAGAGGCTGTCATATTCAAGCCAGTTACCAGCGCAGTAAGTGAACATAATTTTTACCTAAGTTCAGTTATATTCAGCTGAGGCCAGAATGGCCATGACACTGTCAACTGTAGAAATCCTTCTGTGCCAGCTAAATGCAGTCAGACTTTTAAGCCCCAATTCTTGTACAGAAGGAAACGTGTCCTTCCCTGAAAATGAGCCCTTTTAGTCAAGACACACTGACATGAATTTATCATCACTAGAGAACTTGACTCACTGGAAAAAAAAAAGTCATTCCACTGTATCTTCTCCTAAACTACAGGAAACTCCAGCTTTCTTCTTGCCAGAACAAATATCAAGACCATCACAAATATCAGTTACAGCCTTTCTTCCCCCTGGGCTACCTCAAAGAACAAGGAACTACTTTTTTAAATTAAAAAGAGAAAAAAAAAAAAAAAAAAAAAAGAAATACTGGAAGAGATGACAAGGAATAAATATATAAATGCTACTGAATCCTTAATAGATCTTTTCAGTTGTTATCCAGTAAGAAAACCACACTGAAACCCAGCACTAGCACCGATGGGAACACTGTGTCTGGCTGATGGAAGGGCACCCAGACCTAAGGGCATCTTCTTGCCCGGCTTATTGAGATGCTGCTTCTGTGGTGCGGGACAAACACCTGGAGAAGAGCACACCTGAGACAGGTTTTGTGTGGTTTTGCCCAGATTGGCAAGCAGCACGCCAGGATCTGCCCAAAATGCAGCTGTCCTCTCTGCAGTATATATTTCATAGAATCATAGACTCATAGAATCCTCCAGGCCAGAAGGGACCTCCAAAGGCCATCCAGTCCCACCTCCCCGCAGTCGCAGGGACACCCCCAACCAGCCCAGGTTGCCCAGGGCCTCATCCAGCCTCACCTGGAAGATCTCCAGGGAAGGGGCCTCACCCACCTCCCTGGGCAGCCTGCTCCAGTGTTCCACCACCCTCAGAGGGAAGAACTTGTTTCTAATATCCAACCTAAATTGNGTGCTCCAGGTGGGGTCTCACCAGAGCAGAGCAAAGCGGCAGAATCCCCTCTCTGGATCTGCTGGTGACACATCTTGTGATGCAGCCCAGGATGGGACTGGCCTTCTGGGCTGCAAGTGCTCACTGCCTGCTCATCTCCAGCCTCTCCTCCATCAGCACCCCAAGTCCATTTCTTCAGTGCTGCTCTCTAACACCTCATCCTCCAGCCTCTATTGATGGCTGGGATTGTTCCAGCCCAGGTGCAGAACCTGCACTTGCTCTTGTACCTTCATCTTCTTTCTGTACCTTCATCTTCTCTTTCTGGTATTGCTGGGCAGACTAATTACTGCTAGAGAACCCGGGCTGTTCGTCTGACTTCTGCCAAGTCTGAGCCGAATGCCTCGACGGTTTGCAAATTACTCCTTGAATGTTAATAGCAAGTTCAGAGCAACCGTAAAGAAAGTGCACTTTATACTATGAAAAAAAAGGAAATGGCCTTAACTCTGAACCCAGGGAAACCATCTCATCAGAGAGCAACGGAAAAGCTGCCTCAGCCTTATTGACAAAATGCAGTATCTTGATCAACCGAAGGAAACAAACTCAAGGGTTGGAGGAATCAAGCTCAAATTTCACCAAGCACAGGTCGTCACAGAGCAGAGATCTCAGCACAGATGTAGGGAGTGTCTCCAAGTCCCAAACCAGCTCCGTGGATGGCTACGAGCCACCAAACCTTTCCTCCAGTTGATCAAGGTCTACCTAAAATAACAGTGCCAGACCCAACCTCTTTCTACACATTCCCGCCAGCCCTCCGTGCTGCTGCATTAATGGGTAGGTTTTTGTGTGTATGTTGCTTTTTTACGGGGTTGTTGGGCTGGGGTTTTTTGTTTCAGTCTTTTGGGGTCTGGTTGCCATCAAGTGTCATAGAATCACAGAACCGTACCTCAAGGGGCTCCAGGAAGGCTGGAGAGGGGCTGTTCACAAAGGCCTGCAGGGACAAGACGAGGGGCAATGGCTTTAAATTGGAGAAGAGCAGATTTAGATTGGATATTAGGAAAAATTTCTTTCCTCTGAGGGTGGTGGAACAGGGACAGGTTGCCCAGGGAGGTGGTTGAGGCCCCTTCCCTGGAGATCTTCAAGGTGAGGCTGGATGAGGCCCTGGGCAACCTGGGCTAGTTGGGGGTGTCCCTGCGACTGCGGGGAGGTGGGACTGGATGGCCTTGGGAGGTCCCTTCTGGCCTGGAGGATTCTATGACTCTACATCTAGCTTGGAAGGGACCATCAAAACATAATGGAAATCAATGTAAACTGAAAATCAATGTAAAATAAGCCTTTGCCCAGCACTAGGTTTTTGGCTGCTGTATCAGACGTATTCTGGGAAGGAACCAGACTTCTCAGGGGAATTTCATTGATTTGGTTTCTTCACTTTTTTTCTTGAGGGCTACTCAGAGTGGTTTGTACTTTTTCTTATCTGAATTTCTAAAAGGTTAATCAGAGTGGAAGTTGGCTCGCGATCAACACTAATCTAGAAAAAAATAAGCTAGAATTTTTGAACTTAAAATTTTTAAAAGGTTAAGGTGTTTTACATATTTCAGTGGCATACTAAAATAGCCAAACGCTTTACTGCTGACATTTAATACTTTTTCTGCAATTTAAGTACATAAAACGTGTGAATGATGGCTTCGTCCCATTTCCTTGAAATACTGCGCGGAAAATCTCAGATGAGGTTATGATGAAACATTCACTATTTTCCAAGCATTATTTCCCCGTGGAGAAGAGAAGTATTTCCATCTATTAACTCCTACAATAAATGTGAACAGAAGGGACACAGGTATGTCTGTTGCTTCAGGTATATCTTAATTGATATACAGACGTAGCAGATATGGACACAAATACCTGTTCTAACCAGTGCACGTATCTACCTGTAGAGTAGGTATCTATGAACGCAATGTGTGTCTGTGTATATATATATATTTATTTTTTAAATATAAGAAACGTGCCTGTACAGCCGGAGGCTCTGTTTTCTGGATTATTATCCATGGAGCTAAGCAAAAAATGTCAACATTTCCATGAGCAAATCAAAGCGGGACCCAACGTTGATGGATGTGTAAGGAAAGGGATTTTGATAGCTAACATCATAAAGTCATGCAGGACTATCAACTGCCCTCAACCAGAAGGGCTGTCAAACATCAGCATGTCTCAACTCCCTTTCTTTTGTCACTGTAAAGAAGCAAGATTTTTTTTTAAAAAAGATGTAGTTAGGCAGGCTGCGGGTCATGAAGATGCTACGAGTGGGACAGTATCTACAAGAAAAAAAAAACTGTGCAAATTTATCTGTAGGCTCTGTTGTCAGCAGTTCCACTATTTCTTTCTCAGCTAATTTTAATTTAGCCAAATACGCAAATCTTATTAGAAGTAGAGAGGATGAGGACTCTGGGGCCATGCCACTACTTTCAGCTGGTGTGGTACATGATCATGTAATCTGGGAGTCAATCAAATATCCCTCAATTACTGCAAAATTCTTAAATTCCCTATTCCTCACCGGGGAAGCAGTCTATTTCTGGACTGACATCAAGCTCTGTCAGTGGTAATCTAGCCTGAAATCCAAAAAGCCTACAGTACTTAACCCCAGAACAAGACAAACACCCTGACAGCTTCTCCCACAGAAACCTCTCACTCCCGTGGTTTGTACCGAGGCCCCCAAGGCTCAGCACGGACTTTCAGGAACGCTGACAACAAATACGACTTTTAAGACGAAAACAAAGGCTCAAACCTCAGAGTAGAACTGTTTTGCTACTTATAAGACTTTATTACTCATCGTTCCAAGTTAAGCTTATTAATTCACGCTTCCATCAAAAGGACAAGGTAAAACCCATGTGTTAAACACCGCCGATGTTCACATGGCACTTAGGATCTGCTGGAGATGACAACGTTTGAAAGTAACTGCAACCTGGATTTTAGCTTAAAACCATCCCATTTGCATTTTTCTGTCATTCCCTTGCTTTGGGAAGCACTTAAGAACACTTCTTCCAGACGTGCTAGTACCCAAGGGAACAACTGGATGGAAGAAGAGCGAGCTGTGGGGTTTCTTTGGCTTTCTTCTAATTTGATGCCAAGCTCATGCAACAGCACCTTCTCCTGCACCCCAAAAGCAATGCAGCGACGGTGGCTTGTGTTCAAAACAGGACGGCTACCTACCGACCCAACTGACCACGAGCAGAAGCAAGCACCGACCCGGTGCCCTCGGCCAAAAGCATTCAAAGGAACTCTCAAAACTTTGCTGAGGATTTTGCAAAGCCTGAAGAAAATGTTACGCTGGAACATGGAAATGTTCCAGAAATGGAGCCTGATTGACTTCGGCTCCAACGTCTCCTTTTCCAGAGCTCAGTACCAAGGAGGAAGCCTCACTGACTTTTTTAAATGGTGCTTTGGTTCCTAAACGCCTGGTGCTTCTGAAGAAGCCTCTCCCACATCTTTAAGCATTTATGCACAGACTGCATCACATTCTTTTTTCCCTTCCTCACCAAAGGAAAAAAAAGCTGCAAAGCACTGAAATCATAAAAAAAAAAAACCAATGGCGGGACATGACACTACTTTTTAGAGGCAACTCAGCCATGAGACCAATCACCATACAGATTTCTTCTCCAAAAACTCCAGAACACCATCTGGTATTTTCAAACGACGATTCATCCCAAGGTACTCATGCTCACACTCATCAATGAAGCCTGAAGATTGTTTCTGCTTCTCGTATGACTTCCCACTACAGCACAGGATACCGGAGATCCCACCATCTCACCCTTCAGGGCTTTTTCTCACCGTGACCTTCCTCTTTCTTAGCAAGGTAACTGTGGGAAAGCCCAAGGGAGTGGTTTTTCACGCCTTTGCCTCGCTTTGCTCTCCTGAGACATCATCCACTGAATCCCTGACCTTACGGACTACCCAGCAGAAAAAAACACCAACTTCCCTTCTCTTGCTTTTCAGGAGTCCATCGGCATCTTTTTATTATTATTCAAATATCATGAGCCCTCACGTGCAGCAAGTTTGACATGTGTCCCTGCCTGTGGCAGGGGGGTTGGAACTCCATGATCTCTGAGGTCCCTTCCAACTCTAACCATTCTGTGATTCTATGATCCTTAATTTAGAGGCAATCCTTCCCTGGCTCATCTCTCCCTATCAGTCTTCCAGGAATGTCAATTATCTCAGCAAGCCTCGGCAGTGTAATTACGTCCTAACATTGATTACACACTCAGCCTTCCAAAACCTTGCTTATTCTTCCTTATTAGCATACAAACATCCGAGATACTCACTCACTGCGTAGCAAGCTTTAAAGGTTATTCTTATTTCGGAGCAAAATGAAGGCGCATCTGAGACAGCTTTAAACTGAAAAAGAAGTACATCGGTCCACATGGCCACAGAAAGCACCCAGGATTATAATGCAAGCCACGCTTCCCTGTTCATCAAATCCAAACTCATCCTGTACTCGTCTGTCTTACAGCTTAAGAAATTCTGCAGTGGTAGTCTAAAAAAGCAAAAACTTCTACTAGAATAGTTGGAATAGGGGGAAAAAATAATAAAGGTTTTTAAAAGATTGTGTTTCACCCAAAGCCTTTCTTTGATAAAGCAAATCGAACAGGTAACCTTGGAAAAGGAGATGATACCAAAGGTTCAACCCTGCAGCGTTCTGAGCATCTCACGGCGGTTTCTCAAGGCAGGTGATGCAGAGGATGCTCAGCCTCAGCCTTACTGAATTTAGCCACCCTCACTCTGGAGTTCTGGACGTGCGGGTAAGTTTTCAGAAGCCCTACTAGGACTGTGTGTGGATGTGTATGTATCAGCACACAGGGTATATGTGTATGTACATACAAACACACAAATCACAAGCGTTCCTGGATCAGCAAGATTTACAGGCTGGCACAATACTCCCTGACAAAAACGCTACTCGGAGCAAAAATAAACACACTTTCAAACTAAGACAGAAAGTTTTAATACCCTGTACCCAGGAGTGGTTAATATTATAAAGACTCTTTTTGATCAGGTGCACAGGATTAATTTTGTGAATTCAAAAGGAATGTGTTTGGCTCTTTTCTAAATGCAAAAGTTACAGTTCTCAAGAGAAAACCTTGAACTTCTTGTTAAATACCAGTGCTTGATTTTCATCTCTATATAATTTTGGATAAAGAAACCCAAGAGAACCTGAGATTTCAAATGGCAAGTAATTTGGGCAAATATTTAATAGATCCAAACTAGGTAATAATTATCAAACCTATTAATATCTCCAGAAACATTCTAAATGTGCTGAACGTAGCGTACCATCCACACTATAGTTCAACATCGGAGAGCCCATTTCTCCTTCCTAAACAATATATTCACCCTTCATTAAATTACAGGAAAGCAATAACCATGAATTTATATTCAGTCCTACTTTCTCTTTGACCCTCTTGCCTGGCTGACACTCTGATGGTGGGGTGTGTGACACCCAGTGTGACCTGGACAGGCTGGAGAGCTGGGCAGAGAAGAACCTCATGAGGTTCAACAAGGGCGAGTGTAGGGTCCTGCACCTGGGGAGGAAGAATGCCAGGCACCAGGAGAGGTTCAGGGTGGACCTGTTGGAAAGGACTTCTGAGAAGGATCTGTGGGTCCTGGTAGCCAGGAAACTCTCCAGGAGCCAGCAATGTGCCCTGGTGGCCAAGAGGCCAATGGAATCCTGGGCTGTGCAGGGAAGAGTGTGGCCAGGAGGTGGAGGGAGGTCCTTCTCCCCCTCTGCTCTGCACTGGGGAGGCCACCACTGGGATCCTGCCTCCAGTGCTGGGCTCCCCAGTTCCAGAGAGACAGGGAACTGCTGGAGAGAGTCCAGCGTAGGGCAAGAAAGATGCTGGAGGGATTGGAGCATCTCCCTGAGGAGGAAAGGCTGAGAGAGCTGGGACTCTGGAGCCTGGAGAAGAGAAGGCTGAGGGGAGACCTTCTTCATGCTCCCAAGGAGCTGAAGGGTGGGGTGAAGGAGGATGGAGCCAGACTCTTCTCAGTGGTTCCCAGGGACAGGACGAGGGGCAACGGGCACAAGCTGGAACATGGGAAGTTCCTTCTGAATATGAGGAGGAACTTCTTTGTGGTGAGGGTGTGAGAGCCCTGGCAGAGGCTGCCCAGGGAGGGTGTGGAGTCCCCTTCTCTGGAGACCTTCCAGCCCCTCCTGGATGCAGCCCTGAGGGATGTGCTCTGGGCAACCCTGCTTTAGCAGGGGAGTTGGACGGGGTGATCTCCAGAGGGCCCTTCCAGCTCGGACAATTCTGTGATTTCGTGAAAAGTCCCCTGAGGGTGGGCAGGAGGTCCCCCAGGTAGGAAAGGACCCAACACTGCTTGTACTCAGCCACCACACAATGTTAATGGGGTCCCGGTGATGCTGTGGCTCCAATTAGCTCTACAGCAGAGATGATGATTTAGCTTGCATTTCTGAAGGTAATTAGCCATGTTTGCCCAATAAGACACTACATTGCTTCATTTTAAAGGGCTTAAATTAGGTTCCTCTTAAATTCAATGCAGAAGCATTGAACAAAGTAAATACTTCTTTTCTTCTGGATGGAAGGCCCCATTCTCATCTTAGTGTTTTAGTGTTTTTTTAAAAATTATATTATTTACTGATGCTTAGTACATAGTGTACATCAGCTTTAGATAGATACTTGACACTTCCAACCTCATTAGAAAGTCTCCCACGGCTACAAAGTACTGACTTCAAGTATCTTTAGGCTTGATTTATTAAGTATAAAAGGCAATTTATGTTCACAGTTTTGACCTATAGATCTAATTCTTTTCCTGCTTGAGTGTTTTTTCACTGAAGTGCAAGATCGGGTTAACATCAGAGGCCACGAGGACGCAGCACACGCAGGGAATCCAAGGTACTGGCAGGATTTTACAGTGGTAAAAAGAAAACGACCCCAGCCAGGCTGCAGCTGTGAGGGGAGGGATTCCCAACATTCTGGAGCAAGGTCTGCCTTCTCTGAAACTACAGCAGGTTTTTTTTTATTCTCTAATAGATGGCATTAAAGAGAATCATTTATCAGAGTTAAAATTGATGGTATTCCAAAAATGACGCTTACTGTATGTAATTTCCCTGGACTTTGAGTTGGCTTCTGGTTTGCTTTAATAACAACTTAAGGTACCCTGAATTCATGAATGGCTGAGAAGGAGAGCTGGGGGGGTCCACAAGCACTATTCTAGATATCAGCGGTTTAAATTTTCAGACACGGTGTCTTTGATTTAATCTCCCACGATAGAAGACCAGAGTGAAAATATTACAACACATATAAAATGTGATAAAGTGGCAAAATGTGCCTTCCTGGGGAATTAAAGACCAGAGATTGGGTAGTGGCTAAGAGCCTGTCGTGGGCACCCTGGAAGCCTAAGCTGGTGCTCTTCATCACAGTGCAAATTCTTTATTCTAACTGTAAACAATATTCTCCTTTTGTATCCCATTTTCAGTCTTAAAATATGCACGATATCATGAGCTTCACTAATAACTGGCACATCGTGTTTTCTCTCCATTCATACCCAGAGAAATCCTCATTTTACGTGTACAGAGACAGAATTAAATTAGGTGGTATTTGCAAAGTGGTTCATCATTTTCCTAATTCCACTAGTTTATTGTTTCTTACAGCTCATAAACTCTCCTCCAGCAGAGTAATTCTCAATTAACATTTGCCAAGCGATTCCCTATTAAAATGTCCGTTTGGGTGAAAAAAAGGGAGAAGAAAAAAGAAACTTCCTTTGTGGCCAGCAGGCAAGATAAAATGGAAGTTTGTTTGAGGGATGGCAATTACACCAGAAGGAGACTCCTCAACAGACTGAGAGCACTTTAGGGACTAAACCCGGTTAAGGGCTGTAATCACCCTTATTTTATTCTACTCAAGTATTTGCTGATGCCTGCAACACAAAGAGCTGGACTCTAGGCTAGACAACCTCACGCTTAAGTATTAAACTGGCAGAGCTGGCAGATTTCACAGAATCACAAGCTGGAAGGGACCTTCAACATCATCCAGTTCCAACCCCCCTGCCCTGGGCAGGGACACCTCCCACCACACCAGGTTGCTCCAAGCCCCAAGCTCCAGGGATGGGGCAGCCACAGCTTCTCTGGGACACTTGGGCCAGGGTCTCACCACCATCATATCAAAAAAGNACCCGTTCCACCAGGTCCATGTCCTTTCTGTGTTGAGGACTCCAGAGCTGGACACAGGACTCCAGGTGGGTCTCAGGAGCGCAGAGCAGAGGGGCAGAATCCCCTCCCTGTCCCTGCTGGTCACGCTGCTTTTGCTGCAGCCCAGGCTGGGGTTGGCTTTCTGGGCTGCCAGCGCACACTGCCGGCTCCTGGGGAGCTTCTCCTCCAGGAGCACTGCCCAGTCCTTCTCCTCAGGGCTGCTCTCCAGCCATCACAGATTGATAGAATGGTTAGAGTTGGAAGGGACCTTCTGGCAACCTGGGCCAGGGCCTCACCACCCTCACAGTCACACCTAGATGTCGAGTGCGCTTTTGTACGCTTCCTGGGCTGTCTATGAACACAAAAAATACCTGGTTTTCATCCCGCATCTCATCTAATCAACGCCGGTCCCACATCTTGTGACACAACGCTGACAGCACACATCAAAAGGAGCCCACACTAATCCCTTTCCATTCTGTTTGTGCAACCACTAAATACCTCAATTTGCTTATCCCTTTGCTTTTAGGACATCATACTGACTCGACATTTCCTAATCTGAGCCTGTTTTCCAGGTCAGCAATTCAATTTCTCAAAGCTTTGGCTTAGTTGTCCAAGATCAGTGTCTCGCCCACTGATCTTTCCCTACGTGTCCTGTGAGTCTGTGGTTCCCACAGCATTTAAAAAAAACCAAACCCACCCTACAAATAGCGGGCACTGAGTCACGTTGAGACTTCCATGGGGATGCTCTGATGGAAGTCAAAGGCAGTTTGACACATGAAATCCATATCTCCTCCTGTTGTGAAATAGAGAACAGTCAGATCTGCCTCGTGGGTAGCAAAACATGCATAATATTTAGGGCATAAATGTTGTCAGAATGACATTTCCCCTCCATGAGGCAATGCGAAGGACTTGGTCAAACTTAGGGCTCAATTCTGCCGCTCACTGTGCTCACCTTCCCCTGACCCTGTGACCACCAGGGAACCCAAAACCTTGTCTTTAAGGGCATTTATTTCTTCCCAAAAATGTGTTTGACAAAAACTTGACGAAAGTCCAATCCTGAGTTGCCCCTTTTGCTTGCATCAAAATCCAATCCTTTTGCTGCAGCAAAAGCAGCGTGACCAGCAGGGACAGGGAGGGGATTCTGCCCCTCTGCTCTGCGCTCCTGAGACCCACCTGGAGTCCTGTGTCCAGCTCTGGAGTCCTCAACACAGAAAGGACATGGACCTGGTGGAACGGGTCCAGCGGAGGGGCACCAAGATGCTGAGAGGGCTGGAGCCCCTCTGCTGTGAGGACAGGCTGAGGGAGCTGGGGCTGTTCAGCCTGGAGAAGAGAAGGCTCCGGGGAGACCTTGGAGCAGCCTTCCAGGATCTGAAGGGGCTACAGGAGAGCTGGAGAGGGACTCTTGGTCAGGGACTGGAGAGAACAGTTTTAAATTGGAAGAGGGGAGATTTAGATTGGATATTAGGAAGAACTTCTTTGCTGTGAGGGTGGTAAGAGCCTGGCCCAGGTTGCCCCGAGAAGCTGTGGCTGCCCCATCCCTGGAGGGGTTCAAGGCCAGGCTGGATGGGGCTTGGAGCAACCTGGGGTGGTGGGAGGTGTCCCTGCCCAGGGCAGGGGGCTGCAACACGATGATCTTGAAGGTCCCTTCCAACTCTAACCATTCTAGGATTCTGTCTCCCTCATAGGCCAATTCAGCCCAAACCACCACAGCCAGCTGGGCTATGACTTGACAGTGTACTTTTTTTTTTTTAACATAAAAAATTCCTGCTTCTCTGCTGTATATTTATGTCCTTTTTAAAAAAATACAGACTTTATCCCCCTAGGTTTATGACAAATACACCCGTGCACCCTGTCCCACTACTGGGACAGTTCCAGCACTGCACCACCGTGACCCTCCAGCCCTGTAGACCAGCTCAGCCTCCCCTGAGGGGGCAAACTGCCAAAAATGAGGGTACACCCAAAACCCAACCACAGCCAAACTTGCAGAATCCACAGACTTTGTGTCTCCTGAGAAAAACATCACGGCATTCCAGGAGTAGAATTTTACACTTTAGCTTTCTGATTTAGGTTTAGTCAAAAGTTTGCTTCTCTCTTTATGTTTAAAGACAACGCGGAGCGAAATAAGAATCATAGAATCAGAATATTTAGAGTTGGCAGGGACCTCAGAGATCATCCAGTTCCCACCCTCTGCCCTGGGCAGGGACACCTCCCACCACCCCAGGTTGCTCCAAGCCCCATCCAGCCTGGCCTTGAACCCCTCCAGGGATGAGGCAGCCACAGCTTCTCGGGGCAACCTGGGCCAGAAAAAAAGAAAAGAAAAAAGAAGTCTTTCTCCAAAAGAAGTCTTCTTAACAGAGTAGAAAAATCACCTGAGTGCTGGCAGGAAAGGTTATGTGTTACAGGCTGCAACCTGGTGCCTTTGCACCCTGTTTGGCACCTCATTAACAGCTTAATTGTTATTGGAAAGATACTAGTCCCATCAGCAAGGGGCAGAAGAAGACTTGCCCTACCTTTCTCAACAGAGCAGCTCTTATCTTCACCTTATTAAACACACACCTGCTGGGCAGCTTTAGAAAGCATCTTACAGGAAAAATCAGAATGAAGAAGAGAAAAACACCGTTGAAGCAAAACTGTAGTTCCATTTTCATTCCTTTGGTTTTCAGATAAGCTTTCCTATAGGAAAACTTCAGCAAAAACTGCTTTTTAAGGAATTCTGATATTCAGGAGTGACGCCAAAGCTCTCCAGAAAACTATGCAAATCTGGCAAAGCTCTCCAGAAAACTATTCAAATCTGTAAGAATCACAGAAAAGAACATCAACTAAAAGTGTGCAATTCTCCGTAGTACAGACACGCACACAAGAATCTCACAGGCCACGCAGAAATTCCGCTGCCCATCTCAGAGAATTTGGGGGTCCAGAAGACCACAGTCAGAGGGATGCTCAAAAGCTGGGGCACAGGCTTTCAGAAAAACCAGCTGTACCATCTCTACAATGTTTGTGTTGGAGCTTTATTAAACTAACTAGAGGCAAGAGCTAAAAGAAAGATCAGGGAGTGGAGTGATAGGACAAGGGGTAAAGGTTTTAAACTGGAAGAGGGGAGATTTAGATTGGATATGAGGAAGAACTTCTTTGCTGTGAGGGTGGTGAGACCCTGGCCCAGGTTGCCCCGAGAAGCTGTGGCTGCCCCATCCCTGGAGGGGTTCAAGGCCAGGCTGGATGGGGCTTGGAGCAACCTGGGCTGGTGGGAGGTGTCCCTGCCCAGGGCAGGGGGTTGGAACACAATGATCTTCAAGGTCCTTTCCAACTCTAACCATTCTATGATTCTATGATTTTGATACTCAAGGGTGCCTGAAGGGTCTGCTGCCTTCTAAAAACGACCGAGATGTGTAGCCACGGGAACTACTGGAGCCCCTTCCCCAGGGGTTTGGTTTGCCCCAGCGTTGCTGGGGGGCTCTGCAGCATCCCTCCCCACCCAGGCACCTTGCCTTGCTGAGCAGAACGGGCTGTTCAAGCTGCAGGGTCGTCTGTTCCTGGGCAGTGAGGACCAAACCACCACAGCGGGCTTGACGCGCCTGGAAGCGAGATTCGCGAAAGGGGACACTGCCCGGGGAATAATTCTGGCAGCTTTTATTTTCAAACATGCAAAGTTTATGTTTTCAGTCTGAGCTGTCTTACAGAAATCCCTTCCTACATCCCTAATTTAGACGTAACCGCAAGACCGAGGCTTCATCTAGCACGTGTTTCCATCACAGGAGTTTTATAAGACAATAACGTGTTAATCAGCTTTGATTACAGAAGCATCTTTCTGTGCAAACAAGAGAACTCCCTGCTGCTGGCATCCGAAAACATGGGGGTATGAGAAAATGCCTTCTCGGGCTATCTTTTTTTTAATGAGAGAAACCAGCCTGGGGACAGCTACTGATGGAACCGTGTTTATGCACCGGCAGTTTTTAAAATATGCATTTGTACAGACAGAACAGTGCGTAAGAACCAAGACACGAAAACACAGCCCAGGCTTAGTCTATCATTTTAACAAATGTCAAAGGAATGCAAATGTGCTAGAGAAGAGTAAATCCGGGATAGTGAGCAGCAGCAGAAGAGAGTTTTATTCGGCACCTTTTAATGTGCAGCCCTAGGACGGGATCTGCCCAAACCACTTCTGGTGTGATGAACCTAATGAACCTAATGAGCTCCGTGACCGACCACCTCTCGACGTGTGGAGCAGCTCAGCGGGGGGAGCAGAGACCTGGCGTCCCTAAGGCTCCGTTGGACGCAGAGGGACAAGCTGCCGGAGCAGGGATGCTAACGCTGCCCCCTCCACTGAAACCCCTCCGGTGGCATTGGCTTTCCCAGCCCAGGCTCTCCAGAGCCCTGCTCCTTCCAGCCACGACAGTTCAGGAGGTGGCAGGGACCACCTACGGGACCTGAGCCACTCTGGTTTTGGAGCTAAAGAAAGCACAAAACCAGTGGAAGATATTTTATAAAGTACTTAGCTAATGCTTTTATTAATTTAAAAGTTAATTCTTCTTTTTTTTGAAACCCTGTACCCACTGACCGTGGTCTTCTGGGTCCCCAGAAACTCTGAGACGGGGAGCAGAACTTCTGCGTGGCCTGTGAGATAGTGTTGTGTGCGTGTCTATATTGCGGAGAACTGCACGCTTTTAATAGATGCTCTTTTCTATGATTCTTACAGATTTGGCACGGCTGCAGTTATTAAAGTGGTAGAAACTTTCTGCACAAACCTAACTGGATCCATTAAAACTCCACACATTTCCCAAGATTCAGGATTAGTCACCACCTTTCCTGCAGACTGTATCAATACATTGCCCTGAAAAGACTAAAGGCACATACAGGTTGGCTGTATTTGCACTAACACCAATATCAACAAGTTACTCTGTTGTCTCACTTCTTTAGTTTCAGGCTTCAGTCAAATCAGGACCCATGAATTTAAATTAATTTCACTTTCTAGGGTTTTCCAGACTGCGTGGGATGCAGCCGTTCAGCGAGCGCTCAGGGTACACGCACACTGCCATGCCGAGGCACACGCTTTCTTTGCTAAGAAAAAAACCCCATAACCAGATAATTCTGGTGCCTTAATTTTTGTAGCAGCACCTTTGCCTGCCTGCTAACACCTCAGAGCAGGAATAAATGGACAGCAGGACTCCTGCACAACCCAAGCTGTACTGATGGGAAGTTCCCCAACAAGCCAGCACTGCCCCCAGCCTGCCTACTGCTTGCTTGGGTCCAGTTACAGGAGCTGTGGCCTCCTCTTTGGGGCCTTTTTGGCAGATCCAAGAAGTTTAGAGAGCCCCATGCCTGGGCTTAGGAAGTAGATGATGACCCGTGCCATGGCCCATCCCAAGCACAGGGCTGCTGGGAGATGAGACGCTGCACTATGGAAACACACCATGAGCATCCAGCTTGGTGGGAAACTACAGCAGGCACCAAAAAGTCTACCGTCTTATTTCCTCTATTCCCTTTGGATAGCATGAACCCATTCTGCCTTCAGACAAGACAACTCTCCCCTTATCTCTCCTCTGCTAACCTTCATCAATCAAATCTTTGCCATTCTTTCACAGAATCACAGAATGATTTGAGGTTGAAAGGANAGTATTTCTAGGTGTTGATCAGATCCCCCCTCAGCCTTCTCCTCTCCAGACTACAAAGACCCAAGTCCCTCAGCCTTTCCTCATCAGAGAGATGCTCCAGTCCCATCAGCTTTGTAACCCTCTGCTGTCCCCTCTCCAGCAGTTCCTTGTCCTTCTTGAACTGGGGAGCCCAGAACTGGACACAGTGCCCCAGACAGGGCCTCCTCAGGGCAGAGCAGAGGGGCAGGATGACCTCCCTCCAGCTGCTGGTCACACTCTCCCTGATGCCCCAGGATGCCATTGGCCTCTTGGCCACCAGGGCCCATTGCTGGCTCATGGGCACCCTGTTGTCCCCCAGGACTCCCAGGTCTTTTTCCTCAGAGCTGCTCTCCAGCAGGTCACCCCCAACCTGTCCTGGTGCAGGGGGTTATTCCTCCCCAGCTGCAGGACCCTACACTTGCCTTGGTTGAATTTCATCAGGTTCCTCCCTGCCCAGCTCTCCAGCCTGTCCAGGTCTCTCTGGATGGTGGCACAGCCTTCTGCTGTGTAAGCCACCCCTGCCAAGGAATCCCACTTGCTAGCAACAGGGTAATTTAGGTCCTCTATGGGCCATTTCTTCAACCAAATATCCATAATACTTGTATCTACTGTAAATTAAGAGAAAACGAAGTGTTACACTTCTACCAAAGACATCTGTATTCGGGAAATGATACCATTGGCAGAACTGGTGGGAATCAATCGATATGGGAAACTCCAGTAGGGCCAGCTTGCAAGCAGCTGAGGGCTGGGAGGAATAAAAGCTGTCTTTGGGGTTCAAGTATTTGTCTGGTGTATCTAAAAGCTAAGGCCAAAGCATTTCCCTTTTATAGTTTCTCTTTTATGATTTAGAAGAAGTTGTCTACAGGCTTTCAAAACTGTTCTGGAGGCCAGGAGATTGATTAGCACGGGAACCACAGGGCCAAATCCCGTTTCTCTGGAAGAGTCAGCCCTTCCAAATAGACAGAGGAGGAGAAGGGGAACAGAAGGAAGAAAATAGGAATTATTTTCAATATATGACAATACTGACATATCATATGGACAAGAGGAATTATTGTCAATATGGACAATTTGTTACCTTTCTGGCATCACAACCAAACTCTGAGATTGTTGTTAGGTCAAAGATAAACCCAGCTATTTTCACATTAGACCAGAAATATGGGCTGCTGTCACTGTTTCTGGAAGACCGAAGGAACTTTCCTTCACTGGCGTTTCATTTGCTTGAGGAATATGAAGTATCACCATAATACCCGTGCATTCCAGGTGGCTGAGACTTGCTTGTACTTCTTCACAGTAAATTCAAATATTAAAAAACAAAACAAAATAAAACAAACAAACAAAAAAGCAAACATTTTTTCTTTTGAAATGTGCTCTGAAAATATTTTGCGCCCAAAATACTTTGGATCCGAGACTGTTCAAATTTGCCTTCCCTCATGTTATTTCTGTTTTATAACTAACACAATAGATAGAACAAAATTTTCAAATAAAATATCTGTTGTTGACAGAAAAACGACTTGAGGCCAAATGGAATAATCTGACCCTTTCTCAGTGATTTATTTACTTTCTTTTTGCCACCAAAGCAAACTGCAATTAAAATCAACATGCTTGTGTCTTGCCATGTAGCATTAAAAAAAAAAAAAACCAACAACCTTCTAATGAGCATTAAATGTCACCCTAACAGTCGATATAAAAGCACCAAAGTAGAAGGTATTGAATTATTAAATATAATTTGGATTCTTTTTCAAGCAGGATGACTCCAGGATCACCAGGGAGTTGCAAGTAACTGTAACTGGAAATCTGGTATCTGAAATGATTTTAAATAATTGATGGTACCTTGCAACGCTTTAGGTTTGGGTTTTTATACTGTTGAGATTAAAATTAATCTTTGTGGGGGAAAAATGAACATCTGCTGACAGCTCGCCAGCAGAAAGCATAGCTGTTGACAAGCATCTGTTCCACCAGCCTGGGAAGGGGCTTTGGTTTTCCATCAGAAATTCCTAGTGATAAATAACCCACCCCTTCCAGATCTGCCGCCTCCCCTGGGAGCAGGGTGGGCGCCCTCTGCGAAGGAAGCTGCCCTGTTACTCACCTGTATTTAACTCAGTGTCTTCAATGAGTATTTCCACTAAAATTTCATCTAAAGTGTCCTCTTTTGGTCTCAGACTACTCGCCTGAGCTACTACATGAGATTTTTGGTAAACCTTTCTTACTTCAAGGTACCAGATTTGCTGTTCTTTGATTACAGGGTGCAATGTTTGATGAGAGAGAGATGTGTTTAACATTCTGTGTGCCAGCTCCCCAAAACGCCTGCTGCAGAGACATCCCCTCTTACAACGTAGCTCTCAAACCCATCGTTCCAATTGCTCACATCTCCCTGAGTCACAAAACTCCCACTGACCCTCCACTTGCTGCTCCTGACGCACTGGTTGGTCCTGCTGGGAAGAACAAACCCCATATCTGAGATGCTCAGTTCTCTAGGAGGCCCCTGACCAGTATTTCCCAGTAATTACCCCAGAGACCCCAGAATACATACATCAGGGACTCATCTACACTCAGTTTTGCTTCTGGACTGGTTTGTACAGAGCTGCAGTTATGCAGAATGTTCACATACACATCCTGAAACAGAACATCCTCCATCTCCATTCATAAAGTTTTTATCTTTCACGCCTCCAAAAACTACCNATTAGGGAGAAAAAAGACCATATCCCCCTGAAGCTCAGTTTGGCATTACTGTACCTTAAGCTGGAAAACCAATGAACGTGTTCATTGCCCCTCACCCAAACTCTCTGCAGCTCGTCGCCTCCTATGACACAGGAGGAAGAATTTTTCTGGAAAATCAAGTATTTCAGTGCATTTAGTGCTTTACTCTGTTTGCCTGCACCCTCACAAGAGGGTGGACGCAAAGAAACACGAGGGTTGAAATGTAAATCTATTGAGTAGAATAAGATTAAATAACTAACAATAATACTAAAGAACCAGTGTTAATCCCGACACTGACAGGAGATGTACAAGAAGTGTGCTCAGCCAACTCCACCAGCAGGAGCTGTGCCCTCCCCGCAGGCACAGCCGGTGTCGGGCACTGCCAGTGCAAGGGCTTCGGGGAGAAGGGGAGGGCTCAGGGGTCCGGCACCGGGGCGAGGAGTTGTCTGGATCCCACCATCAAGGGAGAGCCCCCTACGCACCAAACTTGTCTGATTTATATTGAATGTGATGTTCATGGCATGAAATAACCCTGTTGGCAGCTTGGGTCAAACGCCCAGGCCCTGCTCCTCCTCATCCCTGCACCTGGCAAAGGCTCGAAAACACCGAGACCTTGAATCTCACAGAGCCTGGCTGGCCGGAAAGTCAGTATTTTCATGAATTCAGACACTAAAATCCTCCAAAAATGCAATTTTCCCAGGATCAGAAGGAAAGTTAGTCCTGGGCCTCTCAACCCAGGACAGTATCTTTGCCTGAAAAGAATGAAACAAAGTAGAGATGGCTTCTGTGACATTAATTACAAAACTCTCTGTCCGGCATCTCAGTGTGTGGGTGAACTTGTCTCTATTTCATACTGAAAAAGAAAAAAAAGTACTATTTTCCACTTCTGCACACTCAGAAGGAAGCACCACGTGAACTTAGTCAAACACCCCACCTGGAGAAGGCATTTCATTCAGACTGACCTTCTCTTTATGTTTTGAAAATAGAAACTCCCCTATGTTAAAGAGCAACTGCACGTCAAGATGTTTATACACAACATCACCCCTGCGTGGATTCCTGGTACGCACCCACAGCAGCATTCCACCGAAAACCATTCCTTGGAGGACTGACCTTCACACTGCTGTTATCAGAAAGCACATCTTCTCAACTCCTGGAGGAATGAACTGCATCTCAGGACAAAGCTACCGCTACGAAAAAACCAAATCCAACCACAAAGCCACCCCTCTCCATCACACCTCCCTTTCTGCATCCCCATTCTCCATCTCTTTAAGCGGTCGTAAATACTGATGTGCTGACACAGCGTTTGCCTTTATATCTGAATTTATGAGTGCTGAAGTAGACCCAGACAATTATAAAAGCAGGTAGAGCATGTTGAGAGGCTCCCTGGGCACTTTTTTACAGTGCCCTTATGAGAAAGCTGCTGTAGGTCAGTCCCCTACAATCCCTTGTCACTCCCAAAGCATCCTGACTTTATCAGGAATCCAAACACAGTTACAGACCTGTGGCCAGACGGTCTTCTAGGTGAGAAAATAAAACCTTTTCAGGGGGGAAAAAAGTGCAGCAGGTTGTCAGAGAGGCTGTGCTCCATCCTCAGAAGTTCCCAGGACCCAACTGGATGAAGCCTTTTGCAGCCTGGTCTGACACTGGAACTACCCTTCTTTGGACCAGAGACCTCCCGAGATGGCTTTTGACTTGAGTTATCCTGTGTGCCACCATCTTTGCTATTTCATTTGGATGCCTTTTTTTAAATCCAAAATAAATTGCAAGATTAGTGCCTCCTAAATGTGTAGCGTGAGAAGACGGTGCTAGATGTGCAGGGAAAGGTCAACGTGGCAGATGGGACACGGGAGAGGAAGGCAGTTCCCAGGGGCGGAGTGGGTGACGTACGTTGCTAGCTAATGAAAGCCATCAACCTTTCTCCTCAGGCAACCTCAAAAGCTTTGGAACCTGAATCTTGAACTCTATTAGCTGAGAAATCAGAGCAGACCCCAGAAGATGTTCCCCGCGTCCTCACCAGCAGCGCTTTCACAGCACGTTGCGCCGTAACACCTTCCTCCTCCTCTCCTGCCTTCGCAAATCATAGACACGCTCCCATTTGAGGCACTTAGAATTTTTTATGTTTAATCATTAATGACAGAGCATAAATCTTTTAATCAGGAAGCAGATTTTTATGAGAAAACATTCTCTTTCTGAATAACAAGGGCTAAGTAGGATTTTTTGTTCCAGCCAGTATGCATCCAATGGAAGGAAGCAGAAAATGTAAGAAGCCCCCAAAACTCTACCTGAAAAAAAAAGTGCCAATTATAGAATCTTGGAATGGTTAGAGTTGGAAGGGACCTTCAAGATCATGGAGTTCCAACCCCCCTGCCCTGGGCAGGGACACCTCCCACCACACCAGGTTGCTCCAAGCCCCATCCAGCCTGGCCTGGAACCCCTCCAAATTATTACTATTATATTTACTTCTATGGAGAGAAACCTGTGATACCTGCTAAAGGAGAAGTAAGCATTTTCCCAGCAAAACGTACTTTCAAGGTGAGGAATGAAACCAATCCCCTCTCCAGAAGCAATGCTGCCAGCGGCGCTTGCACCCAAAGGCTGGAGGAGGCTCCATCCCGAGTTGCTCCACGTAAAATTTCCCAGGAAAATGTGCTACATTTCTTTAAACAGACAGAACTAATACAGGCTTCAAGCTCACCCACCCACCCCCCTTGCTAACCTCAGTTTTGCCATCCTGCTTGGCATTAAGGCTCCCCGTGTTGTACCCCAACATCGCGAGTACCAAACAAGCAGAAATGCAGCTTTGGGGGCTGGTGAGCAGCAAGATTTCGTGATACATCATGAACTGCAGAAACAACATCAGCGTGCCCAGGTGGCCAAGAAGGCCAAGGGCATCCTGGCTTGTGTCAGAAATGGTGTGCCCAGCAGAAGTAGGGAGGGGATTGTCCCCCTGGACTCAGCACTGGTGAGGACACACCTTGAGTGTTGTGTCCAGTTGTGGGCACCTCAACACCAGAGAGATCTGGAGGTGCTGGAGCGAGGGCAGAGGAGGGCAACAGAGCTGGGGAAGGGCCCGAAGAAAAATCTTATGAAGAGCGATTGAAGGAGCCGGGACTGTTTAATCTGAGGAAGAGGAGGCTG
>VZRU01012054.1:21805-38446 GCA_013398155.1 Pedionomus torquatus | reverse complement strand
GGGCAGCCTCTTCCAGTGCCTCACCACCCTCACACCAAAGAAGTTCTTCCTAATATCCAATCTAAATCTCCCCTCTTCCAGTTTAAAACCATTACCCCTTGTCCCATCAGGGCTTCTCTTGACCTCAAATCCTATCATAATTGCACTAGGGACAGACTATGGGGCTGATGTTGTAGGTAGAACTTTGTCCCCAGTTCTATCCCAGCATGGTCTTCATGTGTCATAGAGTAGCAGAATGGTTAGAGTTGGAAGGGACCTTCAAGATCACTGAGTTCCAACCCCCCTTCCATGGGCAGGGACACCTCATTCCAGATGAGGTTGCTCCAAGCCCCATCCTACCTGGCCTTCAACCCCTCCAGGGATGGGGCAGCCACAGCTTCACTGGGCACCCTGGGTCTCACCACCCTCACACTAAAGAAGTTCTTCCCCACATCTCATCTCAATCTCCCCTCTCCAGCCTGGAGGGTGTGATATGTGGGTTAAATTATGTTTTTCCCTCTCCAGGGGGAAAATTGCTAATTAGTGTCCATCTCTGCTCATCCAGGTCACTGGAACGTCTTCCGAGCCCGGACGTCAGAGCTGAGGATGACAGAGAGCCCAGAGAAGGAAACAAAGAACTTGTAGAGAAGAACACCTTAACGTAGCTATTGATTTATCTACACCCACCCACACGCATACACACATACACGTATATATGAAAAAAAAAAACCCAAACAAAAAGAAATTTGCATTATTAAATAGACTGGCACAGCAATAAAGGATACACTAGTGTTAATTACAGAAACTCCAGCAACCGAACCGAACCCGCGTTGAAAGCCACGGCCGTGGAAGTGCCTCTCTCCAGCGTCATCTCCTGCCACCGAAGGAAGGACGTCTCCTGCCACAGAGGGGGGAAGGAGAGAGGGGCAGAGAGGCGAGACCTGGTGCGACATGAAGATCGGGGATAGACCTTCCTGACACCCCGGCATCTCTGAAGAGCATCAGGAAACAGCAGGAAAGCAGAACGTGCCCATCCTTCTTCCCAACCACCGGCATAAAGATGACCTGCAAGGAGCAAGAAACTCATCCCCATCTCTTTCCTTGGAGCTCCCGTGACCTGCAAAGGGTTTTTTTCTTTTGGCTGAATATCCTCTAAAGGGCATTTCTGGAAAAAATTCTTGGGTCTTTTCTCCTCTGTTTCAGCTGGGAGGATTCTTTTCCCTTCCTTACAGGTCACTTGAAGTCGTAGCTTTTGGGAGGACCCACCTGCTGACAGGGTCTGAGACCCCGAACACCGCACTAAGGTTGCTACTAAGCGTGTTATTATGCTATATATTTATATATAACCTATATAATATCTACTGGGCTGTATTCACGGGAGGGGCATCTCCCAAAAGGCAAACAGGACCATTTCTGCAGCGTGGGGAGGAGGGCCTGCAGCAGCTCTGCCCTCCCCCCGTCTGGAAATAGCTTTGGGGGAATTTTCAGGTTGTTTTGGTACGTGTATTTATCCCCGGGTTCTTGTTTTATTCTGTTTTTATAAATCTATTTATTTGGAGATCCAGAGCTGTCTGATAAAGCTGATTAAAGTGTCTTCTTGATTCAGCCTCCTGTACTGGCTCTCCTTCCACCATAAGGGTGGGTGCTATGATTTGGGGGGGACCTCTTGGGCCCCCCTACCTGTCCTGGTGGGGTGGGACCTCCCATCCTGGTGGGATTTGATCCCTTCCCACTCACTCAGGATGGGATGCGGGATGGAGGCATGCAGACAGCATCTCATGGATGCTTTGCTCGTCATCGGGGGATCATCCCACCCCACTTTCTCATAGCCTGCAGCCAGTTTGGGGCCAAAAATAGAGCTTTGGGGCTGGCAGTGACCACCAGGGTCAGGAGAAGGCTGGGGGCAAACCCGGGCCAGCAACGGGGAGGTCCTGGCTTGCTGGACGGCTGCCCAACGAGCTGCTAAGTGAGTGCAGGTGCTCTCTCTTGGACAAGCAATCGCTCACCTGGAGCTATAAAGGGATCAACAAGAGGAACCTCCACCTTGGGGATGGCTGTATCTTCTTCTCTCTTCATTTTGTTTCCCGAAAAAACAGCTGTTGGGGAAGTGGATGGAAACCAGGTCTGTGCACAGCCCAAGGATAGAGAAGACAGAGACCAGAGTGTCCACAGCTCCAGGAGACCTGCAGCAAGAGGGGACATTAGGAAAACTTTCTTCATTGAAAGACTTGTCAAAGTTTGGAAGAGGCTGCCCAGGGCAGTGGTGGAGTCACCATCCCTGGGGCAGATTTCAGAGCTGGGCAGACGGTGCTGAGGGACATGGGTCAGTGGTGGCTTTGTCCGTGTTGGGTTGACGGTTGGACTCCGTGATCTCCAAAGTCCCTTCCAACCTGGACAATTCTGAAATTAGAACAGTCGGTAGGCACCGACCAGGCACTGCTCACCAGAACCATGTGATGATCCGCAGCCATGGGGCCGATGCAGTTAAATATACTCAGGAAAAAATTCCCAGCGACCCTTTGGGCGCTGGGGGATGTCACCCCCATGGAGAGGGGCAAAGGAACAGAGGCAAAACCACCCTCTCACCTACCCTGTGCCCCAGCGGGTAGGACGCTGCCAGTCCTCAGGCAGAGCCTGACCCCTCATTCGTCAGCCTAATTAATTCACTAATAGAAGCAGAGCTGAGGGCCAATTTACGCTCGTTTACCAGGAGCTGCAGGCATTTGAAATGAAGCCGCCCGGTTGGGTTCCTCAGGGATGGTCTGGAGAAAACCAGGAGAAGCCTGTCACTGCATGGCCTAGATGAGGTTTCCTGCAGGTTTCTATACGTTACTGAGTCCATATAGGACATAGATGCAGCCTTAAAGTCCCCAAAGGGGCTCCAGGAAAGCTGGGGAGAGACTCTTGGTGAGGGAGGGGAACCCTAGGACCAGGGAGAACGGTTTGACACTGAAAGAGGGGAGATGGAGATGAGATGTGGGGAAGAACCTCTTTGGTGTGAGGGTGGTGAGACCCTGGTTGAGACCTTAGATTGCCCCAAGAAGCTGTGGCTGCCCCATCCCTGGAGGGGTTCAAGACCAGGTTGGATGGAGCTTGGAGCAACCTCGTCTTCTAAAGCTGGTTTCTTCTAAAAATCACCTTTGTGTTTGGAGTAACCACAGAGCTGTTGTGCTGTGCCTTCCTGGACCTCTGGAAGGGGAAGATTTGCCTTGGCTGGGAATCCCCATTTCCAATGTAGAAATTAACAAGAATAGATGAGAGGTATTTTGGGGAGAGGTTTCATGGAGACACAAGATGGAAATGGCAAAGATGTCCTCTCCCAAGGAGCTTCCCACCACCTTCAAGTATCTGAAGGGAGCCTGCAGGAGAGGGATCCTTTGTCAGGAAAAGTTGTGATAGGAAAAGGGGGAATGGTTTTAAACTGGAAGAGGGGAGATTTAGACTGGATATTAGGAAGAACTTCTTTGCTGTGAGGGTGGTGAGGCACTGGAACAGGCTTCCCAGAGAAGCTGTGGCTGCCCCATCCCTGGAGGGGTTCAAGGCCAGGCTGGATGGGGCTTGGAGCAACCTGGTGTGGTGGGAGGTGTCCCTGCCCATGGCAGGAGGGTTGGAACTGGATGATCTTTGAGGTCCCTTCCAACTCAAACCATTCTACGATTCTATGATATTGCTGCTTCATGCTCCCTTTCTGGGAAACATAGATGCTATTTCTCTGGTAAAGATGCTCCAAAGTGGACCGGGACTCTGCTCCTGCTGCTGCCATTGTCCTTGCATTGAAGTTGGCCCTAGCCAGCAGGGTTTGGTGCTGAGTGCACCCACCTTGGAAAGAAGAGGTGGAAACCACCAAAAATTCCATTTGCTTGCTGCGACTGTCCCATCCTCCCATAACTTTCTTTACCTCCCTGACCCTTTGCACCTCCCTGACCCTGGCCGCCTCCACTCAGCCTCTCATCTTCTCTGGTGCCACCTTCTCCCCCCACCATCAGGTGTTGCATCACTGCCAGCTCCCTGCTGTCGCCAGCCAGGCTTTCTGCTGCCCTGTAATTATTCCTTTACTGCAGCCCCTCTTTGGGACGCTGTCATAAAAGGCACCCCGTAAACTTTATATTGAACAGTGAAACGTTTTGGCCTTGGCTGCTGTTCCCCTTCGTTCCCTCCAGCAGTGAAGAACAAAGGGAGTGGGCTCCAGGTAGGCAGCAGCCAAGCCCAGAAGCTCAACTACTGGTTCCTGGCAGAGAAAAGGGGGACGACATTGCTTTTTGCTGGTTTGGTTGGAGGAATAAGGCTGGAGACATCCTGGAGCAGTGCTGGTGTCTGCTGTTGGAGGGACGCAGATACGGGTGGCACAGGGCAGCTTGTCTCCATCCAAGGAGACCCAAAAGCTTCCCCTCTGCTCTCTGTGGTGAGGCAGGAAGGGATCTTACTTAAAGTGATTCTCAAGCCAAAAGGGTTGTGAGGAATGGGCTCAGTTCTCCCTTCAGATGTCAGAGCTGCAATCTTGGGTTTCTTAGGTGGGTTCCTCACCCTTATCCATCCATCCCAACCATCCATTCTTCTCTATCCATCCTTCCTTCTCCATCTATCCACCCATCCTTAGAGAATCATAGAATGGTTTGGGTTGAAAGGGATCTTAAAGATCATAGAGTTCCAACGCCCCTGCCCTGGGCAGGGACACCTCCCACTAGACTGGACCAGTTTGCTCAAAGTCCCATCCAGCCTGATCTTCTTCCCCATCCATCCATCCATCCATCCATCCATCCATCCATCCATCCATCCACACATTCTTCCCTCTCTTTCTCCTTCCACCCTTCCCCATCCATCCTTCTCCAGCCATAACCTTTTGGGACCTCTGGCTTCTCCTTCCCTGCAATGACACGGGAGGAAGGAGACATCACCTTCGCTGTGGTTGACCCTGAGTGCTGGCCAGTGTCAGGGGCCTTCATTTCTCCCAGGACTGTAAGAAAAACATCTCGGAGGAGCACAGGGGGCATGTACAGAGACCACGTGGACTGATGACCAACCTCTGCACGTAGCACTGCCTGGTGACGCGTGGCCGAGGAAGGGCAGAGGGACTTGCTGTGGGTCTGGACGGGGCTGCGAGCGGTGGCTAATCTCCTGCAATCGTGTCAGTGATATGCCAGACCCAACCGTGCCAAGAGCCTGCCCTAATGACCACGTCACCCTGCAGGGGACCTCTGGGAGGCTGCATCTCTGGGGATTAACCTTTTTAATTGGATCAGCAGCCACAGATCAGAAGCCAACGTTTCACGGTTGGTGGTATCACCCCCCCTCGCCCCGCTCCTCCTCCTGTGTCCCTTTGCCTCTGCAGGAGTCACCCTGTTTCCATCCCGAGCCACGACACTGGGGTTGGTTTGGGGGCAGAGCTGCTCCAGCATGGTGGGACCAGCACCATGTCCCTGCCCAGGCTGGGGGGGTTGAAACTCAATGATGTGTAAGGTCCCTTCCAACCTGAACCATTCTGTGCCTCGATGAACTTTCATCTCTCGTGGCACTGAGCTCTCAGGGGAGGGCTGAGCTTTCTGTGGAGGGTTATAGGGGGCTGCTCTCAAGACCATAGAATCACAGAATGGTTAGAGTTGGAAGAGACTTGAAAGATCATCAAGTCCCAACCTCTCTGCCATGGGCAGGGACACCTCCCACCACACCAGGTTGCTCCAAGCCCCATCCAGCCTGGCCTTGAACCCCTCCAGGGATGGGGCAGCCACAGCTTCTCTGGGCAACCTCTTCCAGTGCCTCACCACCCTCACACCAAAGAAGTTCTTCCTCATATCCAATCTAAATCTCCCCTCTTTCAGTGTCAAATCCTTCCCCCTTGTCCTAGGGCTCCCCTCGCTCATCAAGTGTCCCTCTCCATCTCTCCTAGCCCTCCTGTGATCCCTCTCTCCACTCTCTGTGATCTGGTTTGCGTGCAGCACGTGCATCAGACATCCCATGGCTGGTGCAACCTGTGCTGGGACACCTTTGGTCTCTGCAGAGAGACTGGTTCCAGTTTGGGTCCCCAGCACCAGGCAGGCAGTGACAAGCTGGACCCAGTCCAGCTGGAAGGTTTGCCAAGAAAGCTCTCCCCTTCAGGTTGATCAAACACTGGAACAGGGACCGAGGGGAGGGGAGGGGTGGGGGGGCATCTCCATCCTTGGAGAAACTCAGCCCTTGCCTGGACACAACCCTGATGTAACTTCAAAGCTGGAGGAGCTGGAGGTTGGACCAGGGACCTCCTGGGGTCTCGTCCAACCTGAATTACCCTGTGGCTGTGTGCTCTNCCCCTTCCCCTTCCCCACAGGCAGCTCAGGAACCAAGGGGAAGCCAATACCTCTCGGCTACGTTCTCTGGAGCCTCCTTCCCCACTGGGGAAGAAGGGTTGAGTGACCTGCTCCACTCAAATTGGGGTGTCAGCATCATTAGGATTCTGCCATAGGGAAGTTAAGTCACATAAAAGGCGGTTTTGTTGGGTTTGGTGCTGCCTTGAAAGTCCTCTATGAAGCCCGTAGCTCTTGGGGATGATTGGAATTCTTTGGCTTGTGGATGAAGCATCTCCTGAATGACTTGGGATGGAGGTTCTCGTATCACCTTCCCCCCAGCTGAAGAGGGGGGGATTTGGATGGACGAGAGGCTGGACATGAGCAGGCAGTGAGCACTTCAGCCCAGAAGGCCAATCCCATCCTGGGCTGCATCAAAAGAAGTGTCTCCAGCAGATCCAGAGAGGGGATTCTGCCACTTTGCTCTGCTCTGGTGAGACCCCACCTGGAGCACTGGGTGCAGGGCTGGAGCCCTCAATATAGGAAGGACATGGACCTGATGGAGAGGGTCCAGAGGAGGGCCATGAAGATGATCAAAGGGCTGGAGCACCTCTGCTACGAAGAGAGGAACTGGGGCTGTTCAGCCTGGAGAAGAGGAGGCTCTGAGGACACCTTGTAGCAGCCTTTCAGTATCTAAAGGGGGCTCCAGGAAGGCTGGGGAGGGGCTGTTCACAAAGGCCTGCTGTGATAGGATGAGGGGCAATGGACTTAAGTTGGAGAAGAGTAGATTTAAGTTGAATATTAGAAAAAATTTCTTTACACTGATGGTGGTGGAACACTGGACCAGGTTGCCCAGGGAGGTGGTTGAGCCCTCTTCCTTTGGAGATATTCCAGGTGAGGCTGGATGAGGCCCTGGGCAACCTGGTCTAGTTGGGGGGTGTCCCTGCGACTGCGGGGAGGTGGGACTAGATGACCTTTGGAGGTCCCTTCTGGCCTGGAGGATTCTATGATTCTATGATTAATTTCTCCCCAAAAGGATGGGATTTCTCTTAAAATGGTGCTTGCAGCTCTCTGCAGAGAACCCCGTGCCGGGTGAGCGTTTCCCCTGCATCCGCTCTGCACATCCATCCCTTGCTTTTGTTGGGGGGGGGAAGATGAGAAATGGAGAAACCAGAAGGTCTTCTGTGCTGCGCAGCTCACAGGCTGTTCTCGTGCCACCATGGACCTGTCTCCTCTCCAGACTAAACAGTCCTAATATTTCCTGTCTCTTCTCGCATAGAAATGTGTCTGTAATCACTCTTTTCCCTTGTTCCTGCACCTTTTTTTTGGATGCTGGAGCAGCTCAGGATGTACCTAATCTGGCGGGTTGTCCAAGTTGCTTGGGGAAAGGAGATCGCGTTTCCCTTTGTCAAAGCTCGGCACCCCCAAAACTGTGAAATTAAAGAAAAAAAATAAAGAAATCCCTGCAGAGGAAAGCTTTTGCCAGCACGTCAGGATTATCCGGACACTGGAAAAAGCCCCCCGGTGCCGAGAGAGGGGTGATGAGAAAAACAGGGAAGTCCTCAGAGACTGTAGCTGGCGGGACCTGGAGATGAAGGAAGGATGGGAGGTGGAGGAAACGTGACTGATGAGGCACGACCACAGCCCTGGGGGCCTTCTCCTCCAGTGTGATGCTTGGCCTCTCTGCCCTCTACGTGTTACTTGGCCACCCCAAAAAGTGGGGCTTCCAAAGGGGAAGGTAGGACAAGGGGAGGATGGTGCAGAGGAACCCATGGAGCATCCCGTGGTACCCATGGTCCTCCAGCCCCATGGGATGCAGGAGAATCACCCACCACACCTCCACATGCCTTCTCCTCTGTTTTGTGGCCTCCTATTTTTCTCCCATGGGAGCACACAGCCCCTGGTGGAGATCTCCCTGTTCATACAGGCTGGATAAATCTGAAGGAAACGGCTTACAAGTCCTTCTCACCAGCATTGCCAAAAGACCATGATTCAGTGCTTTTTTTTGGGCAGAAATTAATTAGTTCAGGCCCATCACAATTATCTAACTCAATGAGGACAACAATGACCCACTGTTTAAAGGTTGTTCATGGCCATTTAGCACCATCTGGGTCGTCTGATCAGGGGCTTTGAAAACAGTTGAAAATGAAGTAAGAAGGATTGTTTGGCCCGGACATCTCTTTTTGGCTCCCAGCTGCACAGACAGTGAAAATAATCCTGGTGGACCCATTAGATACAGGGAGAGGGACCGTGGAGCAAACACTACCCTGTATCTTGTTGTGCCCCTCTGAGCTGTGGGTCCATGTCCCTGAATCATAGAGTCACAGAACGGTTTGCGTTGGAAGGGACCTTAAAGACCATCGAGTTCCAACCCCCCTGCCATGGGCAGAGACACCTCCCACCACACCAGGTTGCTCCAAGCCCCATCCAGCCTGGCCTTGAACCCCTCCAGGGATGGGGCAGCCACAGCTTCTCTGGGGAACCTGGGCCAGGGTCTCACCACCCTCATACCAAAGTTCTTCCCCACATCTCATCTCCATCTCCCCTCTTTCAGTGACAAACCCTCTCCCTCATCCTATGGCTTCTCTCCTTCATCAAGAGTCCCTCCCCAGCTTTCCTGGAGCCCCCTGAGGGACTGGAAGGGTCTCTGAGGTGTCCCCAGAGCCTTCTCTTTTCCAGACTGACACCCCCTTCCCTCCCTCCCCACTGTTTTCTCAGCCTGTCCTCAACACAGAGGGGCTCCAGCCCTCTGAAGATCTTCATGGCCCTCCTCTGATCCTGCTCCAACAGGTCCATATCCTTCTCATGCTGAGGACTGCAGAGCTGGAAGGTGGTGGCTTTGGAAGGAGCAGGGGAGCAGAGCTTGGCTACGTGTTCAAATAGCAAAGAGCTCTGCCCTGGACATGTTCCTCTTCAAGCTTTGGGGGGATTGAGTTTGAGCTGTGAAGCTGGAGGCATCCCCCATGGAGAGGTTGGGGTTTGCAGAGGTCTCCACTGCTGCCCAAAAGGACATGGACCGCTTTGGAGACTGGGCAGTTTCTGGAAGATGGTTTAGAGGGTTTCCCAAGTTGGGTTTCACCCCACGTTGGGAAGGCAGCGGGGAGCACTGTTGGGTTTTAAGAGCAAGTGGCTGCCCTCCATGTCCAAAGCTGCCCTGAGAGGGTCTTGGAACCTGCTGAAAATTCAAGACAGATTCATGTAGAGTCCATCCTTTGGTGGTCATGGAGAACTGAGACACCCCATGTCATGTGAATTAGGAGATACCATATCTGGTAGCCCACGTGCACCCTGCTTGCCCTTCCCCATAGCCAACCTCCAGGTTGCATGATCTCTCCAGTAGCTGGCTTGGACCTCCTAGTCCCACCAGTTCCGATGCTCAGCCCCCAGTCTCACCAGTATCTGTCCCAAATGGACAGCTTCTCCAACACCTGACTGTGACCTGTGCTCTGAGCGTGCACACACAGGAGGGAGTCCCTCAACCAGGCAAATGGAAATGGAGCTTAATGAGGAGATGGAGCCTAATTAACGAGACAGACTGTGCTGACTGGGGACAAGGCCAGTGACCATCTACCTGATTAGGCAGAACTGTCCCATTTATCCCCTTATCCATCTATTTTCACTTGCTTGTTCCTCCTTAGACCCCTTTCATCCCTCCCTTTGCCCACCATTGGTCCACCCCCTCAACATTGTCTTCTGAATTCCCCAAGTAGTGTCCCCTTGGGGTTCCAGCACCTTCCCCCATCCTCCTGCCTGGGCACGTGTTCCCAGGACCCATCAACCCCTTCCTACACCGTGGGAGGAGCAGTGGTGGCACCATGGGCTTCTGCATCCCCATCACCACCATGTCACACCAGTCACGTGAGGTCCACTGTCCTCCATCTCCTCCAGGCTGAGAGTGTCTGGGTAAGGGTGGAATCTTGCATAAGAACAATATATGGCTTTCTAGCCCTGGTTTTCCTGCTGTCACCACTGTGCAACACACTCACCCTGCCCATGGGTGTCCAGCCATGCCTGGTGGAGGCTGTGCTAAGCATGGACACCACCATGTTTTCTGCAGAGAGGGGCCCCCCCAGCTTCCTAGACCCTGACACAGCCACAGGAGCACTGATGTGGGATGCATCTTCCTCCATGGGGCACTATCGTGGCCATCACAACTTGCACCAGGAGCTTCACCAGTTGGATACATCAACCTCTTCTCACCAAAGGGGTTATCGCTTTTGCATGAAGGGATCTCAGCAGGACGCAGATTTGATCATACATCTCCTTGGGATTGACTGGACAGCCCTGAAATACGGTCGTGTGACAGATTTTTGGTCTGGAGGCCTAGAAGGGTGGATTTTGGGTGGTCAGAAGAAAACAAACCTCTTCTCTGCCCTGGGAAGGTGCAGGTCCCAGCTGAGCTGGGGTGGTGAGGTTCAACCCACAGGGTAGAACAAGCACCATGCCTTCTTGTGATGGGCAAGAACATAGATATGAACTCAAAAGGGGACAGAGTGATGGAAGGAGCTGCTGTGAATTGTGTCCACCCATGTGCCCTGCCCATGCACCACCATTTGTCCCTGTGGGTCGCTTGGGGAAGCCAGTGTGACCGGTCTGGAAGGGGACACTACATTTGTGCGTGCTTTTTGGCTGGATGACCCCACTCAGGGTGTCCCAGGCCACCTGGTGAGGCAGGGGACCCGCATCTCAAGGGTCTTCCCAGGTCGTTAGCAGCAGGACAAATGCTGCAGTGTGCGATGAACACCAGTTTGTGGTTCCGCTGTCACAACAGCTTCCTTTCCCCATAGCAGCGTATCTCACCAGCTTCACCCAGCAGCTCTGGCATGAGCTTCTTCTTGTCCACAGGAGGATGAACGATGTTGTCCTCAACCCCTTGTCCCTCTTACATCATCCTGGAGCTGCCCTGCAACACAAGAGGGCCCTTTGCTTCCTGGAGAGAAGAGCGAGGTGGAAAAAAGTGTCTTTTAAGAGGTTGGCCATGCTGCTGGCACGTGTGTGAGTGATCCGTGTTGGTGGGAACCCTGCTTGCCCCAGGAAGGGATGTCCCCACCTCCAAAACAGTGGCTGTGATCCCTGTTTGCAGCAGAAAACGAGATGTTTTGTTGTGTGTGTGCTTAGCAATGGGTGCCCCCAGCACTGCTGGGGGTTGGAGCAGGGCGTGTTCTTGGCATGGGGTTCCCACCAGGAAGCGTGATGGCTGCTGAGGACCGAGCAGGAGATGTTCTACATCAGTTGCTCCTCTTGCTGCTATCCCAGGAGATATCTTTCGTTCTTGCACGGTATGAAGACCTACATTTTAGGAATATCCAGTCGGTTGCCCTCCAGGACTTGGTCCTGCTTTGAGAAAGCTGGACCTGTCACCATGGGCTTGCGAACGGGCTCCTGTCAGTGGGAACCCACCATCAGTGGGATCCCAGCCCCGACTGCAAGCCCAACTTTCATCCCAGGGGAGGAACGTCCCGAGAGCCCCCTCCCATGTTGGGAGCTCTTTCTTGCCTGCCTCCACGTCTGTCTCCCACGCTGGGTTGCATGGCCGCTGGCTGCTGGGGACCCAGGGTGGTTATTCACCCAGTGGTGGCCGTGGTGAGATGGGTCGGGGATGTGGAAAGGGCTAAACTCCAGGACAACCCCAGCAACTAGTCCTCCAGCTATTTGTGCCAACAGATGGAACCGTACGATATATAACCCCCAGGTCCAGAGTGGGGTGAAAAGGCATGTCTCCAAGAAACCTATAAACCTCCAAGAAATCTCCAAGAAACCTCCAAGAAATCATAGAAGCATAGAAGGGAAGGGTGGGAAGGGACCTTAAAGACCCCTGCTGTGGGCGGGGACACCTCCCACTCAACGAGGTTGCTCAAAGTCCCCATCCAGCCTGATCCTGAACCCCTCCATGGATGGGTCAAATGTAAGCAAGTGTCCCCCATCATCAAGACCTGCAATATCAGTGAGCATCCAAACAGGTCAAATTTAGGTCTTTTTGTTTTTTTTTCCCCCCCTGCCTGTCTCAATGGCTGGTTTTTCTTTGGTGCCAAGCGCGCCAGGCTTCAGTTTGAATGTGAAAACCATGCAAAGCAGAGTTTTGCTCACCGGTGGGCTGCCCGAGACGGTGGTTTGCGAGGAGCATTTGGCAGGAGGCTGCCGAGGGACCCTGCCGAGGTTCCTCCAAACCCCATCAGGCTTCTGACTCCTGTTCCATGGCAGGAGGATCAGCGCTAAATAACGAATGGAAACATTGATCCCCTTCCAGGCTGCTTTTAGCACGTCCCGAAGAAGTTCCCCAGACACCGACGCGGGCTCCTTTTCCTCCTCGGTGGAACGAGGGAATCTGGAGCCGGCTGATGTAGCAGCCCAGACGTGACATGGAGAACTGCACGTTGTCCTTCCCTCCGTGACCTTCCCGGGAAGTCAGGAAGACCCAGTTGCACAATGGGGCCAAGGCTTTCAAGATGTGATGATGGCTCCATCGACGCTTGATGTGGCCATTAGCAACGGCCACCTGGGCCAAGAGGTTTCCAGGGGAGGACTGCAAATCACTGCTGGCTTCTTGAGGTGGATCATTGGCATTTGAAGCTGCATCTGAATCACCAAAACCAATAAAAAAGGTCGGGTAAAGGTGGATAGAATTTGGTCCTTCCTCCAAACGACCACCAGCCTGTGATAAATACCCAAAATAACTACAACAGCCTCTCCAGACAGCGTTGATCTGCTGATAATGAAGGGATTGTATGGTTAGCTTTGGATTTCTAGATCAGCCTCACCAACCGCTGGCCCAGGATGACCAAAATCCCCCAAAGGCATTTGGGTGCCTCTTGCCCTTGAACCTGCCCTACAAATCTCAGCAGCTTCAGTTAAAACTGGGGAACGCTGGGCTCAGAGGGAGTCTTGTCCTACATGTTGGCATGGCCAAGGTTCAGCCTTATGCAGCCAAAAGGATTTTGAAGGACGTTTTGGCTTTGAAATGGCCGTTTAACCCTTTCTACTGGTCGTTGCCTTGGGAGGAAGCTCTTTCTTGTGACCCAAAACTTGAGTTTTACCACTCTTCTTTGGCTGGGCACTGTGTGTACTGGTTGGGATTGGGACACCTGGCTCAAATTGGCAGCTGGATAGCTTCCAAGGGACTTGGTGGCCCTTGGTGGTCATGTGGCAGGTTTTAGGAGAGGACAGATGGTGGGCTGCATGTGGAGAAGTGCTGGGAGCTGCAGCCATGGCTCAACTGTGGCTCGTCGCTCTTTCTTTTGGCGAGACCAGCAGTAGAGTAGCCCCATCTCCGTGTGGGGCTCCAAAAACGAGCCTTGCATGGTGCTCTTACCAGCTCTGGGGTCCCAGTTCCCGGTGGGAATGGTCCCTTATCCCCTCTGTGAGGTTCTGCACCCCCAGGGAGCCGCCGTGCTCCCCACACCTGGTCTGGGGAAGAGGGATAACGTAATCCACAGCGAGTTGGCACAAAAGCAATAGCGAAATACCAGCCAGAAGAGAGGCCAGCTGGGGGAAAACTTAGGGGTGAGCCCGGCGCCAAGTTCTCCCAGCCGGGAATTGGTGGGGAGGGCTCTGGCTCCGCTTTTCACAGAGCCGGAGGCTTCAGTCCTTTCACACCAAGGTGAGGGGAGGGAGGAGGAGGAGGTATCTCTTGCAACCAGAAAAAAAAAAAAAAAAAAACACAAAAAAAGCAAAACAAAAAAGAACCCCAAACCCTGGGGTTTTGTTCTTCAAACATCTGGGTTTGGGATGCATCAGCAGATTTTTGGGAAATGGCAGCCCGGTGTTCCCATAGGATGGGATGGATTCAGCAGTGTCCCGTGCAGCTGGGCATATTCTTCTCCCATGTCATCTCCTCCTCCCTTCTATAATCTGGGGATTTTTTTTATACATCCTAGAGTTTTTGGGTTTTTTTTTTCGAGGCCAAACAGAGTGTTGGGATGGTTCATGAAGCTCTCCAGGCTTTGACATGGGCTCCAGCCCTTTCCTTGATGCCGGCAGGGCAGAGTCCACTCCCCTTTCCAGCCCATGGTCCTTGCTGGGGGAGGTGGGATCTTGGGGAGCAGATACACCTTCTTGGTTTTGGGGTTTTTTTGTTGTTACTTTTCCTCTGTACTGAGTTTTGTAGCTGCCAAACGCTGGCCGTGGCACCTCACTAGAGGGGAACATGCCAGTGACCCCCCCACCAGCCAGGCTTAAATTCCCAAACTGAGGAAAATCACCAGAAACAGGGTGAGTAGGAGATGACCCGTCCTTGGGGTGTCCTCACCCCGGTTCTTGGCAGGAGATGGGTTGAGGCTTGGAGGTGGATGTCACATCCCAGACCAGCCTGGCTCAATAGCCACCAGCAGCTCCGCACATACTCACCTGGGCCCTATTTGACCCCACCCTTAATGTTGGCCTCCACGAGGTCTTGCAGAAGATCTTAATTCACTGCTGCAGACCTGCAGGAACACCTTTGGGCCCCAGATTACTCTTGATTTGCACCTGAGTGGGTGAGGCCATCCAGCCTTCCGTGGTGTAAGATCTTTGTTAGAAATGTTCATTTATTTTATTTTTTTTTTTACTATGTTTCTGTGTTTCTGTCTCAGGGAGAATTTAGAGACTTTCTCCATCCTGGTGGAATGTCACGGGGGGATGTCCAACCAGCCCAGGAGACTAAAATCCTGCTTCCCACGCCACAGGAACAGGACTTTTCTCTCCAGTACTCAGCACTGAGCCAGGATCTGGTCAGTCCTGGCACGGCAAAGCCTTTTTCCAGGGTTAGAGCAGCTTTATAAACCCACCTGGCAACGCTGGCATGGGATGGACTTGGGTGGACCATCCCTGGACCACGGTGGGCAGCACTGCAG
Source organism: Pedionomus torquatus (assembly GCA_013398155.1). Classification (NCBI taxonomy): domain Eukaryota; kingdom Metazoa; phylum Chordata; class Aves; order Charadriiformes; family Pedionomidae; genus Pedionomus; species Pedionomus torquatus. Next base: position 23,382 of record VZRU01012054.1, on the reverse strand, counting down.
AGCCAGTGGGAGTGGACACGTCCCTTCCTTTGGTGGTGGCAAGGAATTGTGTGCCTCCAAACTCACGCATCAGCACCCCTTTTCTGCTCCATCCTTGGGCAGGGTTTGCATTTGGGGCCAAAGCACCAAAGATCCCCCTCCAGTCACCACTGATTTATCCCAGCTGGGGAACGTCACCTCCAGGCAAAGGGTGAGAAGAAGACAGGGGGGACAGCCAGCGGGGATCAGGACCAACCCTACCTCCAGTTGTCAGGAGAGCCAGGGATGGGAGACACTGAAATTTTAGCAAAGCTCTTCACAACATCTCCACTAACGTCCTCCTGGCCCAAACCAGGCTGATACGGGGTGATGGAGACACCCCTACAGCAGGTATCCCTGGGATATAAGGATGGGAGAGGGTGATGATGGCTGAGGGTGATGTGTTGGCCTCCTGCTGCGTCCCGTCCCACCCAAATTTCCTCCTAATGTCCTTTCAGAAGCTCAGCCCCGTGCTGAGCACCAGGAAACACGGTGAGTGTGGGTAAAGGGCTGGAGAGATGCGGTTCCTTGGGCTTGAGCGTGGCCATGAGGGACAGGAGGAATGCCAGAAATTCATCATTATAACAATAATCTTATTATTTGAATATTATTATTTTGAAATGGGGGGTGGCCACCTTAGAAGACATTGTGGTGGTAGGTGAGCAAGACCTGGAGCAGGAGCAGAGCTAGAGGAAGAGGAGGAGAAGGATGATGATGAGGAGAAGAATGATGAGAAGGAAGAAGGTCAGGTCTAGCCTTGGATAAACAGTTCCAAAGTCTTCAAAAACCCAAATTTAGCAGGAGGTGGTTGATCAGGTGGTTCAGGTGATTGTTACGTGATGGTGGGCTCTGCCAAGGGATGTCAGTGAGTGTCACCGGGGGGGCTGGGTGCTGGGTGCAGCCCCCCCTTTCCCCCCAGACAACTCCCCCAAACCTGCAAACAACCCCCTGACACCCACAACACAGAGGGAAGGTGGAGAAGACCTCATTCCCCATAGGTTTGTGGTGCTTGGCCAGAGGCAGGCTGGGGAAGCAGAAGGGGGCCATTGAGGACCACAGCTGGGATGCGGGAGGATGAGATCCCAGATGTGTGGGGGGGTCCAGGTGTCCCCTTTAATGCCTCTGTTTGCTCCCCCGGTGGCTCTGCCAACATCCCTGCCCACCCTGGGGTGTTTCAAGGGCCATGGATGGGTCTTGGGGTGGGGATGAGGTTCAGCTCCAGGGACGTGCTCAAGGCCATCCCGGGCACCACAGGGGGCCTGGGAAAAGCAGGAATGTCCCCGGGGGGGGCAGAATCTTGCAGCTGTGACCCCTCCCAGTGGATATAATTCTCCAGACTTGGCTGGGGGGGGACATGAGCAGTCCCCATGAGCATCCCTGGGGATGCCACGGTGGTCAGCCAGTGCTGAGCTCTGCCACTCCCGATCCCGAGCATCCCTGGCCCAAATCATTCCCTTCTGGGTGCGGGGCAGGTTCACACCCTTGTGTCAGCACCCCCCCGCCCCCCCCCAGACACCCCCTGGCCTTGGGGTCCCCCAGGCTGGGGTCCTCCCCAGCAG
>VZRU01012049.1:46885-88382 GCA_013398155.1 Pedionomus torquatus | reverse complement strand
CCTGATGGGATTCCCCTCAGGTTTTCAGTCTGAGGTGGCTGAATCATAACTTTTGAAGAAAGTTTGTTTTCTAATACCAGGTCTGAACCAAAGTCCATTCAGTACCCTTTTCTTCATGGAAACTGTTCTATTTCTGTTAAAGTTGATAACAGTTTGTTTTTACAAAATGAGACATCAATGCCAAATTGGAGCTGACAATATCATTTAAAGAAGTGTCACTCTGGATATAAACAGGAAATGTTTAGAGTGCTGATCCAGTGATTAATGAATGTTTCCACATCTATGTAGCAGCCAATTTTCCCTTTCCTTGGAGATTACTCCATTACACAAACTACAAAAGGGCCAGAACTTTGGTCCCACATATTGAAGTATATGAAAAATAGCATTTCTGTGCAAATGCTGGCATGGTTTTCTCCCTTTGAAATCAATTACAAGCATTCTCACTTACTCCAGTGGGAGCAGGAAGCAAGCCAAAGTCTGAAAAGTTTTTGCTCACACCTCTTTTCTAGGGCCAAAGTAGATTTCTTCTGTAAGAATTCTCAGCCTTTCTTAAGTTCATTCATAGATACCACTCCTTAAAAGTCTGACTATAGCTTAGCGAGAAACACCGTATTTTCCTATCTCTTAGACGCCCTAATAGTTTTCCTCCCTGGGGGAAGAAAAGTAAATTTGACTGAGTAGTTCTGAAGCATACTGTATGGACCTAACCAGACACCCACAGTAGTCTTTTTAGGCTGCCCATAATCTAAGTACACGTTTAAAGGGAGCCTAAGAACAGAGCCTTCTAATTGCCTGATCTAATTGTCTGACCAAAGGGTACCAATTTGGATAACAATAGCAAAGGGCAGAACTTGTTAGCTGGTACATGCTGTCCCCAGACAAGCAAACCAGTGAAAAGAGAAAAATAAAGGAGTGTGTATTTATGTCATCTTCTCTATTCTTTTTGCAAGGACACAGAAACCCCAGGGACCCAGGGGAGTCCAAGACTTAGGACAACTGCTTAACTTGGCACTTTAAGTTGCAATCCAAGCATATCAGCACTTGTTTGGTGGAGTTTCTGAGACACAAAACCTGCACTGACCAGAGCCTCTGTAGGCAAACCGACACAAAAAATCAGGTGGAAAAATAAAAACATGCTAGTGCTTTTCTAATGAACTCATAGACAAGTTTGGACTTACCCTTGAGAGCCCGCCAGGTGTTCTTGAGCTGTCAAGAGATTTCTGCTTTAGCTGGAAGCAGCACAAGTAAAGAGGACTTCACATGAGACAGGGTTACAATTCAGCATTTGGTTTCCTGTAATCTGTTCTTCTTGGAGGGTCTTTACTTTGGTTTTATCAAGCACAAGACTGCCTTCTTCCTGCTTGTGCCGTATGCAGGGCATCCAAGCTCTCTGGTAGTCCTTTGTTGTACGAGGAGGAGAAATCTCTGTGTAAACATTCACCTACAACATAAAGACTCTCTGAGGTAATAACTTGGCAGAACGACTCTCTTATGTAAAAGGAGTTGCCCAAACCTACAATGTGTCTACCACATAGCTTTCAGGAATGAAGAGTGTTTAAAGTTAACAACTCACTGTGTAATAGTTAACTTGGAAAAATGTGATTGTTCATATCTGAAACAGGTTGCCTTATAAAGAAAAAAAAAAGTGACATATTTAACCTTCTTTAGTAATTATTTTCCCTTTACAGGGAAAAGCTGTATGCAATATATGTAATATATGGCTTTATTGTGTAGAAATACATGCATCGTATAATTTGTGGGTTTTTTGTGTATATGTACATATCAACTGAATATTCTCATTAAGGACATGACCTCAATTTTGCTGAAGTCCATGAAGCTGCTATTGACCTAAATGACTTTGGATAATTACTAGACCCAAATACTTAAATTTAGAAGTCTCTAGTAACACCCATAAAATAAAGGCTTAATTAAGACTTCAGACTTAAGTGAGACTTAAGTGAGGCAAAAAAACCCCGATAGTCTGGCTTGTCTCTTGAGGCAGTCTCTCACTTATCTTCTAGTTCTAACCAAAAGACTACCGCACCTACTGGAAAAACAATCCAAGGCCGATGTTGTTCTTTTCTGTAATTCTGACTTTTCATTCACAGCCAAGAAAATAAACTGAACTTAGTGTTTATTCCTTTCTATTTTTTCCCTTTCTGCTTGCATGTGTGGGAATGTGTGTATTCTCATTTCTTTATTTATTTTGTGATCATTTTGTGCTCCCTGAAGCCACAGCTCTCAGAGTCAAACCTGAGTATTCCCAGTATAGACAGACACTATTAAGGGAACAGGCCAGCTTTTGCTCTTCCTTTTCAAAGAGATAGCTACACTGTCATGTTTCCATATTGTAATTTATTTTTCTAGTACAGACAGTAGTTTGCTTAACCATTTGCCAGTAAACAGCCATCAGTTTAATCTCCCCTTTCTCATTTGAACAACTTGCGCCATCCTGCCAGCATAGCTCTTGATATCTCAGATGTAGGAAAGACTACAGCTGTAGGAGCCTGTCTATAAGAATGGGACTTTATTGCTGAGTATATAGGTACATGCAGATTTATATATTTGGGAAAAGAAATAAAGATAAGGCTATTAATTTGTGCAAAATTTACAACCAAGCCCCAACTTCTTAATATAGTTAGGTATTTAGGTACCAGTTACCTCCTTAACAATTACAAAAAGGGGAAAAGGAGATATACATACTAAAATTAGAGCCAGTTATTTGGGTCCTTCCATAGTCTAATTGTACTTGATGAAACTTGAAGCATAGACTGTTGAGGAATGACATAGACTGTAACAATTTTATCTTTGAAAAACAAAACCCTACAAACAGTCTGCAGTCCCAGAGTTTATTTGAAATCTAATATAATTTAAGCAGGTCTTTATTCTTCCATTGATTTCTTAAGACAATGCTAAACTGGATTTTGTTTTGTTTAGGTCTCTGGTTCAACTATATAACTTTTCTTTCTTACAGGGGGTTTCTGGAATATTTTACCATTAATAGATCTATTTTCTAACTTGAATAAGGGCAAAATTGTCTCTAAAGCTATATTCTTTGAGATAGATGAATGAAACTTCCATTTATTCATGAGGAGAGAATGAGGATCATTCACTTACAATCCATACTTTATGAGGGTCTATGCAGATTACTCTTCTCTGCAAGTTCTCATTCATGTATTTCTACATCAGATTGGTTAGCAAATAATATATTAATATAATAAAGGTATGATCTCATTTTTCATTTTTTGTACTGCAGCTTTACTCACTGCTTCTCACTCTGCTTCTCTGCTTTCTGCTCACCTTTTATTCACTTTCACACTGACATTATTGGAAGACAATTTTCAGGAAAAGAAGTAAACATTTTTTTCTCCATAACACTGTTCTTAGGCCACACAATTGGTTTCAGTGTATCGAGATTATCTGATGTATTACTGCTCATGATCGATCAGCCATGCATCACACAAGAAGACTCTTCAACCAGCAAATATTTGGATGGAGGCTCCAGCTGAAAACTGTTTCAGAAATAGACATGTTACAACTGGTCACAACTATTCCATGCTCTGGTTTAATTGCATGCTCTAAAGAAGGAGGTTTTGAAGGTATTCAGCCATAAGCCTTATAATGAAATACACTCTCTGTGACAGAAACACCTCAAGTAACTTTGCAGTATCGACAAACAGAGAAGATAATGAGGGTTCAGAAGAAAAAAAAAATGCAATGAGAGGTTCAAAGAGTTTCAGAGCAGGTTTTATGTGTGTACAGTTTTTGTAACCCTTGGTCCTATGTTCTTTCTCGCATGTCTGGTTTGAGTCTCCAAATAATTAAACAACCTGCCACTTCTCAGAGGTGTTTGCAGTCAGCACTCGTGTTTCAGGTTGTCATTCAGATTTAAACTGTGCATCAAGAATGCACAGTCCTACTTTGGAATTTTTACAAAGATACCACATCTATTGACATACAGGTAACACTCTATGATGCTTATAGAGTTATACCAAGCACCATCTCTCTTTAGGTCACATCTTTCTATGACACACACACACACACTGGCACTGCTCTAAAAGACTTTGCCTGATGTCTGTGTCTCATACATGTGGGCTGAAGATTAAAGGAATGTGAGAACTTGCAGATTATAACCATTTTTTTGTCACATGATAAATGGTTGCCTTGGGGAGCTAGCTACTATATTATTCTGTATGCACTTGCAGATGTTAAACTATTCAGAAGTGGCCCAGTGGAAAGGATACTGACCTAAATCCTTATAAAACAGTGTTGATTTCCATTTACTGCAGAAAGTAAGGTAGTATAAGCCAGGTAGTGTAACTGCACCTTAGCTGGCTATAGGCAAGCATTTTCCCTGAAGAATAGGATGCAGAATTTTCACTGGATGGTTTCAAGTCTGGAAGCTTGTGGCATTTTGTGTGACACAGAGATCATTAGTTCAGCAGTCTTCTGTTGCTAATATGTCCCTGAGGTAAAATGATATTCCTTATTCCTTGTTAGGAAATGATCCAGAAAGCTTGTTTGTTCTGGCAGTGCTTTGCATGCGAGTTAAAACTTAGCTATCCATCTCCTCACCTTCCTGTCTCAGCAGATTCTGTATCTGGAAAGAACAATAACCTGTCAGCTGCAACAGTCTGATGCTCTTTTCTAATCTGGAGAAATTAGACTTGAAACGACCAGGAGAATTCTTTCCCCACAGCCATGCCTTTTATTTCTGTACGTAGTCTGGTTGATTACATGTTGAACGTGCCCTTTCTTATGAAGAACCATCAGTCATGCTTTGTCTGTGCTTAGCATCCCAAAGTTAGGAGAATGGCTTCATCTATGTATATAACTTAGTTTCTCATTTGTATAAAATTAACAAGGAATTATGTTAGCAGTGCATAGACAAAGACACAAATTGTCAAGTAATACATGTACTCCACAAAGAGGCTAAAAAAAACCCAACCAATAAAAAAGGCATCAGATGCTCATGTATTTCAGCAGAGATGGCTCATGGCCTAGAAAATCTGGTTTATTAATAGAGATTAAAAAGCAATTGATCTACTAAGTTTGTGAAAGAGACTAGAAACTCCATGGGGTCACTGTCTTGTATGATATACCACAAGGATGCGAATTCTCATTTACCTAACTGGCAATGTAATCTATAGAAGGTCAAGCCAAGTATTTGTGGTGAGAAGTTGTACTTAGAAAAATATTTTTTAAAATGTGATACGTTAGCACTGGTCATTAGAGAGCTGATGGCGTATCTCCACACTAGCACTTTGAGTGGCATTTAATTTACTCTTCCTGCTTATAAAAATCTGTACTCAACTGATTGTCTAGGTACACTTTATAGTCAGGAGGGAGAGACAGATGGCTCCTGGAGGGGACAGATTATTCTTAGACATGGCAGCCTGCAATATGAATTTCTGTGTTGACTCTAAAAGAAACAGACACAAACACAGACTAAACATGATATTATTTAAGACAAATTTCACCCTTTAAGTCTTAACACTGATGTGTTTTCTGAAAAATTTGGTATAGTTCAACTGCAAGGAAAAGTGTTTGTCTTTCTCTGTCACACTCAAAGGGTTGTGGTCAATGGCTCAATGTCTAAGTTGGGGTTGGTGATGAGTGGTGTCCCACAAGGGTCAGTACTGGGACCAATCCTATTTAACATTTTTGTTGGAGACATGGACAGTGGGATGGAATATACCATCAGCAAGTTTGCTGACAAGTTCAAGTTTGGTGGTGCAGTCAACACGCTGGAGGGAAGGGATGCCATCCAGAGGGACCTGGAGAGGCTTGAGAGGTGGGCTAGTGCAAATGGCATGAAGTTCAGCCAAGCCAAATCCAAGGTCCTGCACCTGGGATGTGGCAATCCCAGGCACAAATACAGGTTGGACAGAGGTTGGACAGGTTGGCTGGAGAGCAGCTCTGAGGAGAAGGACTTGGGGGTGCTCATGGATGAGAAGCTCAACATGAGCCAGCAGCATGCACTGGCAGCCCAGAAAGCCAACCATATCCTGGGCTGCATCAAAAGAAGCNCACTGGAACAGGTTTCCCAGAGAAGTTGTGGATGCCCCACCCCTGGAAGTGTTCAAGGCCAGGCTGGATGGGGCTTTGAACAACCTGCTCTAGTGGAAGATATCCCTGCCCATGGCAGGAGTGTTGGAACTCGATGATCTTCAAGGTCCCTTCCAACTCTAATCATTTTATGATTCTTCTTTAAATGTATGAATCAAAATAAAGTCCTCCCAGTCTTGGAGAGCTCTATATAACAGTCTTCTGAAAAATATCAGATTAAATAATTAGCATGGTCCCATCCAGACTTGAATTCTATTAAGCAAAAAAATATGCAGAAGCCAATTAGATACCATAGTTTCTACAAATGGGAACTAATGCACAAAGATATTAAAGCTCAGATTTTCAAATGTAAGGGCCTACATTGCCATTAATATCTATTGCATAACCCTTGTATTTGTGTGGTAACAGGCACTAGCATACGCAAAAGATGAACTATACATTCAAATTGCATAGGACTGATTTAGATGGCATTTTCTTTGAAAGATTCCTTATTCATATTGTTGTCATGTACAGATAATAGAGCTGAGCAGGGATGCAAGATATTATAATTGACAAGAAGAACTCAAAGTGGCTAAAAAGGTCAAAAAGCTAAATTTAAACAATGTAGAGCTTTCATCTTTAAGAAATTACCTTGAAGTCATGAGGAACCATCTCAACTTTTTTTCATTAAAAAAATGATCCAAAGCCATATAGGAAACAGCTGCCATAATGTTTCTGACTTATAAACACATGAAAATTAGCTTAAACTTTGTGTATTCATTTATTACTTCAGTTTCTTCCATTTTGCTTGTTTCTTTGGGTATCAACATGTGTTGGAAACAAATGCTTTTAAAATACACTTTTGCCATTTGTTTTATGGACTACAATCATAGCACTGGAAGGAGGATAGGAAGAATAAAAATGAAATTAATCCCACACAGAAAACTGCTAAGAAATTCTCAGGATAGTGTACTCCAGCAGCTTTGGCTCTCTCTTTCTGTATTAACGAGTTACATAAAATAATAATAGCCAGTGCCTGTAAGCTACCGACAGCGAGCTGTCAATACATCCTCTCTCATTCTTGCTTACAGTCTTATCTCACAAATGTACCGGCTAATGACATACCAGATTAAATCATCTGAGACTGAAGAGATGGCTATTCTCAAGAAAAATGTAGCAGGTGTTTGACTGAAGTCAGTATCAACAGGATGAGAGGCTGGAATGTCTGTTTAAGAGTGTGTTTGCAAAGTCCTCATACCCTGCTGACCATTTGGTAGAATCTGGATGACTACTTCATACGCTGTATTGTGTCCTCTCAGAGCCAGATGAAGTAGCAGTGATGAAAAACCACCTGGAGTTAAATGCTACATGAGACATTACATGGGTATCAGAGCAGTTTACATTTTTTGCAAGAACCGTACTGCAGCGCTGCTCATACCTTCTAAGCAATGTCTCCAAAGTAACACTTTTGGCTCTATGATGGTATTGCCTGCAGATTTCCTGACCCTGAAAGTATCTGGAGACAGGGAGCACAATGCACTGAAGACTGCGGATGTATGGCCAAAGTGGAGGAATCTTGGCAACATTTCCCAGCCAGCTAGCCTCACTCAACCTCTGCAGTGCCAGGCCACCACAGGACCTCTCCTTCACACTGTGAGCAACACTTTCATCCAGGAACAGATACCTTGCCGCACTGTTTGAGGCCAGGGTAGGACAGAATTGGCAGAATGTGCTGTCTGTAGTGGTGGACAAGTCGTCTTCACAACCTGTCCACCCAGCTACCCTGAGAATAGCTAGAAACAGCAAAGGCACATGTGCTAGGGCCTGCCTGAAGGTCAAGAGAGGTTCACATGGTACAATACAGAAAGAGGACAGATTTATTGTGAATCATGCCTCTATTTCCCTTCATGGCAAGGCACATAGGCACACGCCTTATTAGAATGTGGACTGCTTCCCTTCCAGCAACCAATGCTCCTTAAGACCTGCTGATGAGAGCGCATTTCTGTTGCTTTGGAAGAAATTGGTAAGAAGATGACAAGGTGGTGTATTAACCTATCTCAGCATTTCGTTTGGCTTCATTTTCCATTAGAGACTTGTTTTATTCAAACGTTCACAGCTGAAAATAAAGTGCCTTGCTGTTACTTTTCCTTTTTTTTTTTTTTTTTTTTTTTTCCCTGTGGTCTCTTGAGAGCTGTACTGCAGACAGAAACCAGCTAGCAAAGGGCAGAGACAGCAATCAGGAATGATTACATGATACAAAAATGTCAGTGGCATAATATGACTTAACTGTGATTCCACAAATTATAGATGAATGCAGAGGCAGAAAAAATCAAAAGCCGAAAAAACACTGTACCCTTTTTATTCAAATCCCCCAAATTTTACCAAATTCCTCAGAGCAATTCCAGATGTTTATAGAAACTAGCTGTGCTTTTTGCACTTCATCCCCTGATAAATGGGTTTAGGGTAGAAAAGCTGACTGGAGAACTTGAGCTTAAACATACACTCATCTTAAAAGTTCAGATAGGTCATATTTACTGGGACCCAAATGTGCTGATAGAAACAGGTTGGAAACTGTGTGTAACAAAGAACAGAACATTTCAAAGCATGTACAGAACACTGAGGTTCAAAGGGCTGGAACAACACGATCTCTAAAGGTCTGCTCCTACTCGAAAGAGCCGTGTGTGCAAAGGCCTGCAGGAGGAAAAAGGAGACAGGGACACTTGCACTCAGTGTTTTATTAACTGCCTCTTCTTAGTAATGGACTGTCAGCATCTGCTTGAGCTGAGACCCACTTGACTGGCAAGGACAGTACCAGAAATACAGTGTGTCCTGCTCCTGCATGCATTCATCAAAGCCAAGAGAGAGCTGGAGGGTCTCTGCCTCTGCTCTGAAGCAGGCTTATGTAAGACAGGACAGAAATTTGCTCTTGAGTTCATGAAAAGAGCTATCCAAAAACAACCCGCCTGGTCTGTTGTACACACATGACACAGTTTCTGTTGTGAGAAAAAACCCTGGAGGCTTCAAAATTTGGTTTTGGTGCATCTAAGGAGAACTAGACTGTCATACTTTTCTTATAAAAAAACATCAACATCAGCAAACAGCTGCTGAAACACTACTGAATCTACTTTGGCTTCGCACTTTGCTTTGACTCTCTTGATAGAACTGCTTCGTGTTAGTTCTGTACACAAAACAAGAACATGCTTTGACACCTCGCAGCCTGAAGTGGAGTGCTGAGGTGGGAGCCTGCTGTGCACTGCCATACACAGAGTCAGGCAAGACAAGCAAATGCTCTCTCAGGCATTGCCCTGTTTCAGGTTAGAATTGTGTCTGGTTTCATCCCAGGCTAGGGCAGAAGTCTTACCAGTTCAGTTAAATGCTGTTATTGCCCACCCAAAACAGTTTACCACTGCCTGAGACAGTCAATCCTTCTTTAACTTTTTCCCAGGACCCTGTGCTGGCATGTTGCAAAGCATTTACATAAAAGGAATGGATGATTCCTTGTGATATTATTAAAAGATAGAAAAGCATCACAATCTTTTGTGTACAGACAGGGGAGGGTGTGTGTCTCAAGTACTAGCAGAAACTTCATTTCTAGTCTATAAATTACGTACTACATATATACTATGTATAAATCAGGTACTAAAAGAGGATTAGAAATGCTGCTCTGAGGGCAGTCAGGTGGTACTGCTGCAAGTACCTGTATGACCTCTTATGTGAGCTCTGGCACACACAGATACGTTGCCTCCTTCAGCTTCTCTGCATCTAAATATGAAGTCATGTTCTTGCCAGAAAACTCCCCAACCTTAAGAGCTTGAGGTTCTCAGACAATTCTGGTCCCTGGAAAATATTTGCAGGTTTCTTTCAACTCTGTTCTGTGACGGAAACACTCTGAAATTATACAATTACTCAGAAAATGGAGAAAATGGCTCCCCCTCAACGGTAAGGTACATATAACATCTAGCAAAATAACCGGGCAATCTCTTGCAGTATGCATAAAAAGCACACACATGATGTGTCCCTCAGCAACTGGTAAGGGAGATGACATGAACAGGTATTGTGATTACACAACTGACATGACAGGGCCATAGTCTCATAGGAAAACTATTCAAATTGTAAGGTCAACGCATTTTTTTTTTAATACTGTAATAGTGTTCTTATACTCCACTCTTGTCAGCTGAGCCTTTTTTTCTCTTGAATAACCTTATTAAAAATAAAATGCATGAAACTTAGTTGTAGCCTTGTTTGCAGCTTAAGAAATCCTTTGAAGAGCTCACAGGCCACATCTCATTAAGAACTGCATGGAGTATCAAGACCAAAAAACCTCGGTCTGCTCAACAAATCCTACAAACAAGGGTGATGCCACCATCCAGGAAACATGTAGTGGCTCATCAGGTTGCTATGGTAATTTGGCTTTTTAGCACTTGGCTCTCATACTTGTTTCAAAACCACCACTACAACTGCCTGACACCATGAAACTCTGCAGTGATATATACACTTGTCTCAGTCAGCAAATCCTGCAGTTCTTCCTTAGAGGTTCAGAGCTAGTTGTAACACGGCCCTTTTGTCAGCAGCAGGGTGTGTGATAGATATATGGCCTAATTCTCACTTGTACCAAAGTGCTTATGCTGATACAGCCCCTAATATAAGTGTGATGATAAAGCTACTTGAATGGTACATTATCCTCTTCTAATACAGAAACAAGCCTTAATGGTACAGCTGCATTCACACTACATGTAGACAATCTAAACTTGGAAGTTTTACTGGCAGAGACACACTGGTTAAGAATGTGGGGAAAAAACATCACACACCTCTTTGACAGCTGCGCTGGCAGACACCCCAGAGGTGTTTAGATAGACAAAACAAGTTTCTGCAGGGTAACTAGCTATCTGTGTGTGCTCTGCCCACATGAGAAGCAAGATAGTTTGAATTAAAGTCCCTTTCATTGAAGTTGACCCAAGCTGTAAAGCCATAGCTGTACCAGCCTAAAAATCAGCAAAGCCATTGAATTTCAGTAACTGGTAAAGGCAGTAACAACAAAACAACTCTTTTGCCAGTGTACGTGTCTTTTCCCCAAGGAAGGAAGTGCACCACTGTAACTACTAGCCTGAAAAGCCTGGGTTATATGTCTTCAATCACAACAGGAAAGTTAAAATAGTTTAGAAGTTGAGGTAGTCTGAGATCATTTTACTCTCTGAGGCGACTGCAGTAAGAGATGACTTAGGACAATGTATCAGAAGAGTTGTTAAGCAGATCGCATAGATATATTGAGCCATGGGAATCTATTAGGTGGTAGCAATAACATTATTGTAGAAGAGAGTAAAATTGCAGGCTCAAGAAAAGTCAGAGAAGCTGTACTCAAACAAGGAAGGTGATTCCAAAGAATCACAAATTTGAATATCTCATTTGTGACTCAGAAGCTGGAGAGGCTGCAAAAGCCTCCCTACTGCCTCGTGTACAATACTTCATCGTATCTTGTACATTTTTCCTCCCATTGTCTCACAGGGCTAAAATTAGCACAGAGAATGACTGTAAAGAATGTATATGGAAATAATCTTGGCCAAACATGGCTTTGTTTTTCAACTTGTTTGTTGTGCTCTTAATGAAACAAAATCAGAAAAAGTTAACTTTACTTCAGACCTTGTTCATCCTACTGTACACTCTGTATTTCTACAGCATCTCCTGGCACAGAGGGGCAACGTTTTCAGACAAAAGTCAGTCAAATAAGATGTCCAGTGTGAAATGCCCAGAAGTTTTAGAGTGGTGTTTCATTTAGTATTTCACTGATGTTTTTTGGTAAGAAGAAGTTGAGCATCTGAAGATTACAAGCTCTCAGCATGAGGCTGTCTTCTATCCAGATATACCCTTGTCCTCCTATTGCCTGCCTTCACAACACTTCCCAAATACATCACTTTCCTCCTTCCCGACTCACTCTTTGCCTTCACTGCTGTAAGAGTCTCACATGGCTCTGTTCTACTTGTCAGCACTCTATGATAACATTCCTGTAGGGCTGTCAGGGCCGCAACTGCACCAATAGACCTAAACTAGCCAGATGAAAGGTTTATCCAGTTCCTAACAAATATGTTCTTCCTTTCCATTTAATTTTTTCAGTTCCTATAAGAATGCTTTCATCACCATATATTTTCCATCTATCCCAGTACCATCAAATTCAATGCTTCCTTCTTTCCAATCCCAGAGCAGACAAAAATTGAAAAGCCATGTTTTCCCCACAAATCCATGCAGCTTAGATTTCCTGGGCACCCTTGGGCTATTTACTCTTTTTTGGACCTCAGAAGCATTCCTTGGCAGACACTTGCTGTTGTGCACCTCTACAGCAACAGATGTGCTTGTGCTTCTTGCTTCTCTTTTTTTTTTTTTCTCTATTTTAGCAGATCTCATCAAACCTGCAGCTTAGATCGTCCTACTTACTTTTTTTTTTCATGTAAGTCAGGATGATAATAAAGTGGGCCTGCTCCCTTTCAGCTGCAATTTATGACTGAGTGTTCATCAGTGAAGACACCTGGGCAGCTAGAAACAGATGAGAAACAGGTATGAGGGAACAGCAATAACAGAGGATAGGAACCTTGCCTTCCTGTAGAGGTACCTAGAATATATGCAATGTGCTTTACCCTACCTTCCAGTAGAACAGAGCAGAGCATAATTTTCTGATCAAAAATAAACCAACAGAAACTGAGAAGTATCTTTTCAACAAATATTTTTATCTTTTAAAATTGCCAGGTTTAAAGCTTCCAAACTGATTATTACGCCAAAAAATCTGGAGGGTTAGAGAAGATACTGTTACTGGAATGCCCTCTGCTGCTAGCAAAAGAGGGGAAAATGTTTTCATTGTTGGTTTCACTGTCCTCAGTTGGTTTCTTCTCATTCTCTAGAGGGAAAAGCAATAGAATTTATTTGGTGCATTCTGCTCAGTACTAGCATAAAAACTGCAGCTGAAGAGTATAAGTAATATTTTCGAAGCCATTCTTGGACAACCTAGGTATGGCAGTCTAGGTACTGGTACCTAGGTACTGGTACTACAAGAACCTAGGTACCGGTTCTTGGGGACTCTACAGTTCACAAGAAAGCATCTGGACAATGCTTTAAATATGATTTAGTTTTAGTTAGTCCTGCAAGGAGCTGGGAGTTGGACTCAATGTTCTTTATAGGCCCCGTCCAACTTGAGATCTTCTATGGTTCTATAAAATATAGAAGCCTGGGAGTTAAACACTGCATTACAAAAGTGACATATGCTAAAACGCTTTGTGGAGCCTCATGCCAATGCTGGTACATGTGGATTGGGAAAAGGAGGAAAATAATGATTGCATAGTCAATCAAAAGGTGCCAGACGAGCTTTCAGAGCACATACAAATCTGTGTTATAGCTCTGTGCACACAAACCAGTGGAGACTGAAAATGGTTTGTGCAGTGTTTCACTCCCCACAGCCCACAACTCCCAAAGGCAAGCTTTGCTGGGGAAAGGCTGCTAGACAAAAGGACATGGGGGTTGACCCTGTTTCAGTACAGATTTCTGTGAAACTATCATCCACAGCAGACAGAGGAAAAACATCCTAGACAGAAGTCCAAGAGGAGAATGCAAAGTCAACATGCGGGTTAATTGACTTAAAGTGGGGGCAGTGGTTGGTTTATGAACTCCCAAGGTACTAAAGTCTGTGCTTAACTGCCCTGCAACAAACACAGCAGTGCAGAGCTTTTGCATGCTCATTTGCCAGTAAATGTGACAACTAGGATACCATATCTCAGAATAGAGGCTGAATATATATTATTTTCTTTATATCTAGCTGATGGCTTTCCTGCAAATTACGAGAAATGTACTGCTTTCCTTTAAAAGCAAAAATGGAAATGGGCTTCTTGTCAGCAGAGACACTAGAACTCCCATTAATCTCACTTTCTTGCCACTAAAAAGCAGAGTTCAAACATCCTGCAACCTCTACTGATAGCTAATAACTTGGCTCTCGGAGAGCTAAGAATAAAAAAAATAGAATTCTTACCGGAAAAATCAATGTGGCCCTTCCTCTTAATTGTAGCATCTGTGCATTGCATATATTGAATGTAAAGATTTGCACCCTATTTTGACAGCACTCCATAAAGTAAAAAACCCACTATAGGCATCTGCAGTATCTACTGCTGGGTAAGTAGAAGAGATTCTATTTTTTGTGTACTGCATGTTCCTAGAGAAGAGCGTCTCCACTGCTATTTCATGCCAGTCCAGTTGTTAAACATTAGTCATTCACACTGAGCATTTGTGAAACTGATCCAGTGACAGATGAAAATCCTGCAGTCCTACTGTTAAAACTGTCCATGATTACTTTCTCTAACACAAAATCTTGCTGGTTAGCCTGGCAAATGCACATCTGCTCTAAGTATGTAGGAAGATAAATTATACCAGTAATTTTTTATTATCATATGGTATGTTTAGCATTACAAGTGTAATACATATGTAAGTTCTTAAAAAGTAGTCAGATCAAAGGATGATGATAGTGATGCACGAGAACAATAAACAACATAAACACTGACAGTTACTTCCATAAAAAAACCAAGTGATCAAATGTTCATAGGAAATGAGCATCAAAGTCATAGGAAGGTATCCTGACCAACCCAAAATTATTACAATCTGTTGCAATTTTTACAACAAAATAATTCACAAAAATAATTAAATTTTGTTAATTACTCTTTAAGCCTTATTACCAGTTCAGAAAAAGGAGATTTTTTTTTATACTATGATTCAATACTGATTCATAATGTGCCATGACAGGGAAAACACTGATTTGTAACTCTGGCTTCAGTTTTGGTAGTCTTTCACACAGGAAAAGGTCTGACCAGTAGGACCATGTTCTTGAACTAGGAACAGCCCAAAAAAAGGTCTGTACACCCAGAGCATCAAATCCACTGATGTGTGTCTGAGGTAGCTTTTTATTCCCGCCAGGTGGGAATCAAGTGCATTTGCTGAACAGGACCAATAACCTTTTGAACACACTCTCACACCTGTTTTCACTTACACACACTTATAATGCTGTCTCCTAGCTGTCAAATCTCAGCCTTGAACTGAAGGCAGATACGAGGAATCAAAATTAATAATTAGAAATAATATTTGTGGCATTTATATAAAAGCACTAACACATCTGGCACAGATCCCACTCACCCTCTCCATGCTACACAATCCATCCTTTCCATATGATGTCCCACAGTCCTCCTGCTGCTGGGCCATTAGCTAGGCAGGCCATTTCCCGTCACACAGCCACTGGTCACAGAGTCTTTCTGGAGGAGGAACATTTGCATCTGCCCTACACTTGACCTGGATTTCAGACGTGCTAATGGGACAGTGCTAAATCCTTTCAACCTCCTGGCTGTCATCTATGTAGCTTGAGAGAACTGCTTATTTAAAGGCACTCCCTGGAAATCTCACCCTGGTACAAGCTGCTAACTGCTTGGTCCCAGCCAAGCAGTGGGAACTGTGGAACTGGACTGGGCGAGCTGGTTCAGGTCTCCAGAAGGCACAATGGGTCTTTTAAAGAGTCACAGAATAATTCCACATCTGGAACACATTTCAGAAATACTGGGGAAACAAAGTAGTTTTCCTTTATTTCTAGGCTGCTGTGATGCCTTGGGCATACTCTTGCCAATGCACATTGAACAGCCCTACCTGACTGCAGTATTGCTTGGATTATGTAAGAAGGATTATGCAAATTTTTAGCCTGTACCATTGCCTCGCCCTCCCTCTAAAATTGGGGTTTTCTCCTTTTAGCCAGACTTGCCTAAAAATCAAAGTCATGCTGGTGCAAGTTTGATTTCAAAAACCTATTACTATACATCTTTGATGCAGACAGCTGTAAACTTTAATTTAAATGTCAGTGGAAAGCTCATTCCAGTGCATAGTTGACTTGTTTCTGATATTTTTAATTTTATTTATCTATACAAAGCTTCTATTTTCCTTTATATATTTAAGAAATAGGTGTTTTCTTGTTTCTTTGCTTTCACATGAAGTTAGACATACACTTGTAAAAATGCTTTTTATTTGGTAATAGCAATCCTTTTCCCATGGAATTCAATGCTTTCCACTTTAAAAATGAGAAAACACATTGAAAACAAGCTTTAAAATATTTGGAAATAAATGGGGTTTTTTATTATGTAAAAGCATTAGGATGTCTCCAAGGTACTACAAATAAAATAATTTATAGTAAATGAGATTATTATTGCTGGGAAAAGAACCACTTAATGACAGTTTTCTGTGGGAAAAACCAAATCAGAGTAACTCAATAGGGGTGTTCAGAAACACACAGCAAATACTTAAAAGCTTCAGGGATCCAAAACAACAAGTGAAAAATACATGCTGAGACAGCAGTTTGGAACAGGATATGTCTATTCACCCTTATCTTAGGGAGGTAGTCTTAGTGTCCCGAAAATTACAATAGGAAGCCTGTTTTATCATTGTGTTCTTCCAGTTTCATACCAACTGATCCAAAGGAGATCTACCAGCATAAATGTGGAGAAAAGCAATGTTGAGCCAAGCCTGGAGACATGGACCTGAAATAGAAAGTGTTCAGCATTGGGAGGATGTGAATTGCTGTCTGGAAATCCCATAAACAGACCTGTGTGGCTGCCCTCAGCAAAGCAGTCATGTCAGGGTAAATTTGGCTCAACATACAGCCATAGCAATCAGCTAGTAATGGCTCACCTTCCAAAGATAGCACTACTATAAAATTAGTAACTCGGATACACAGACACATAGCTGAACTGCTGAAAATCCAACACAAGCTTTGAAAATAACAAATAGGTGCATATTATTCACTATAGGCATCAAGGAATGCATTAGATCTGTATTCTGTGCCCTTTGTTCTCTTGAAGTATGACAGTCTCGACCTCCTCTGCTCCCACAAATGCTTTTGATGCCCTGCCAAATGCCTCAGCTGTAATTCTCAGATTGAAAGAGATGATGGCATTCAGAATTTGCAAGATCAATAGTGCAATAGGTTCTGCCCCTGGATGTTGAGGACCAGTCCCTATCTGTTACAAAGTACATTCAATCTGAACTTGTTCACATCTCATACTTGTGCTCTCATGTGCTCTGTTCTGGCTTTCTTAGATGGTTCATGAAGCACCGTGGGCGTTCAGGCTATTTATCACCAAAAAAACAAAACAAAACAAAACAAACCCCAACAAAACAAAACAAACAAACAAACAAAACCCCAAAACCCACAACCAACTAACCAAACCAAAACCAACCAAAAAACAGGTCTGTCATGCTTCACAAATCCGAATTTCATGCTTCCTTGCCATTGATCCTGTGTGTCTCACATACTGAAGTACTGTAAGGAAAATGCTCTGGTTTTGGCTTTCCATATGCTTGTTAGCGCAGAACAAACTGATCAAAACACAGGTGCATAGAGGTGGAGAAGCCTGAAGGGGTTCTAATGGATTTGTTCTGTCATTCATCTTATATAGTGTGAATTTTTATTCCAATGTTAGGATTAGCATGTCATGTAACCCTTAGCACAACAGCTTGCTGTTTGTAGAGATTTTTTCTCTTTGCCTGCAATACAAATGTGAACTAATTAATCCTCATGAGAATGCCATCTTAAAGACAACAAAGCTAAGAGACAGAGGGATTACAGGTAAAATGCAATACAAACATTTGCCAACTAAATAAATGACCTCAGGGATGTGCTTGAAAGCTGCTTAGGGGTCTAACAAAAGTATCATTTGCGCTTACAGCCACATTTCTAAAAACATTTAAACAGCTTATTCTATTCTAATTTTGAAGTAGGTAGGAATTAGATGGAGCTGCTGAAAAACCTGGCATTTAGAAATTCATCTAAGACCACACTGTCAGGACTGTGAATGTATCAAGAGGTCCTAATCACTCTGACAACCTCACCTGGGACCTCCACCCTTTGCCCAAGGCCCAGGAACTCCATGTAATCTTAGATGTGTCTTGCACTCCCTGCCTGAGCTATCTTGCTAGTGTTAACTACTACATTCAGCCCTACCTCCTAGGTGACTCATGAACCTACGTTGTAGCCTGGTTTATAATCTTGTCTCTGGTTCCATCTCCTGCTGCTCCTGACTATACTCCCTGGGTGGACTCTGAATGTCATTCACCACCTCCCCACACATGGAGCTGTTGAAGGAACCAGTTATGAGCAGTCTTATACTGCCCAACCTGTTCAGTTCTGATGGACCTGTCCTCTGGTGAGAGCACAGTCTGTGCTGTGGTTGCTCTTCGTTTATCCCACCTTGTAGAGTGGTTGCTCTTGCTGCTTCTTAACACACTAGACGTACCCAGGTTTTAGGGATTCTTCCCCTGACTAGAACACAGACATCTCATATCAAACCCAAAACTAGTGGGGCTTTTTTAAGAAATGCTTGCACATCTCTACTCAATGCATAGGGCTAAACCACAACCTCAGCATCTACATTGTAAAAACAGAGACGTTTCCTGAAGTTCTCCTGTACATAATGATGCCCACATGAAGTTAGAATTCGTCCAGAACAGCGTACGATCTTGTGTAAATGGGAATATGTCACTGATAAAATAAAAAGTAACCACTCTGTTTTGAAGACTCATGATATGGCTTCCTTGCATGTTTTTTTCAGGTAAAAAGATCTGATAAAAGCTTTGGACCATTAATATATAATGAGAAAATACTCTGTTGATTACACAGTTGGGAAGAAAATCAAGATAGTAGGTAGAAAGGAGAAAAGAAAAGCACTTACAGAAAAACAAGATGCAAAACATGATCAGAAAAAGTGAAGGCAGTAAGTAAATTAATAGGATCTGCCACAAATGTACAAAGTCAGGATTCAGTTT
Organism: Pedionomus torquatus; assembly: GCA_013398155.1. Lineage (NCBI taxonomy): Eukaryota > Metazoa > Chordata > Aves > Charadriiformes > Pedionomidae > Pedionomus > Pedionomus torquatus. Next base: position 69,512 of record VZRU01012049.1, on the reverse strand, counting down.
GGCAGGTGGAGGCAGCAGTGCAGATCAAAGCAATATGTCAACAGTTTCTGCCCTATCCACCAGAGCATGCATGCAGAGTAATTCTGCTAAAATTCAATTTATTAGGAAAAGCACATGTTTAGAACATATGGGCACACTGACTGCAAAACATGAAAATTCTGCTGCAATTCTTAATGACATAGAAAGCAAAAAAAACATAGAGAAAATCAAGTTCAAACACCATTAGAGGTACATTTTCAGCTGAGGACATGTGGGAATTCAGCTGTAGAACTTTCATTAGGTTCAACTGTGCAAGTGTAAAGTCCCTGTGCATCAAGTTGCTAATGTACTCTATGAAGACTGGATTCATGCTTCTGAAGGTGCACTGAGGAAGAGGGTGGAAAGAGTGAATTCACAATATTATGGGCTCTGAACATCTAAAATCTTTTTTCTTGGAGCAGATATTTTAACTGTCAGTCAACTTTGACCTGCATGTTAGCAAATGCCATTTGCAGCAGAGAAATATAATCTGTCTATCGTAAACCATTCTGAACCAGGAAATTAATCAAGAAGAAAATACTTCTACTTTTGTCCCTTTCAATTTTTGCTCAAGGGATTGTTTTTGCCTTTTCTCATCATGCTCATGAATTTTATTAATGTTCTCTCTATGAATATCCCCCATGTAGAATAAAAGCTCAGATGAACACTTCAAATCAGGTCCCAGTTTGTCTAGCTAAATTCAATATGTTGACTTCTCCACTGTGACAACCCAGGGGGCAGTGATTTACTGGCACCAGAGGATGCCAATGGAAAAAAGGAAGCCTTCCAATTTAGCATTCCAACTCATTCTCCACAACAAATTGATGAAGTGTTGTAAAACACTCTGACAGGGTTGTGGATTCAGAAAAAGATGCATCTGAAGTGATTTATAGGGTGAATATAATTAGCACTGCCCAGGGGGGTCCTAGAGTCCCCTACTCTGGAGACCATCAAGACCCACCTGGATGTAGTCCCCAGCCATGTGCTCTAGGCAATCCTGCTTTAGCAGGGGAGCTGGACTTGAGGATCTCTAGAGATGTCTGCTGAGAGGTAACTTTTCAATTGCAGAAAAAATATTCCGATTTCTGAAAACAAGAAACTGAAAGAACCAACATAATTTTAATAACATGTAGATAGTGCTAGCTGATGGTAACAGTCTGGGAGAGATGTAATTAAATTCAGTGTGTCAGACTGAGTTGTCTGAAGATGGTGCTTGGCACAGCTTTGTAGAACCAGCTTTTTTGACGAGAGATCATTTGGAAGACCAATGCCCTTTTAAGGAGAAATTTTTGCAAGCCCCTTGATGGCCACTCTACCTGCAATTAAATAAAAGAGTTACTCACATCTCTGGCCCATCAGCCTTTTAAGACTGCATTGCCAAGGTTGTGTGTGACAGGCCCTACTCCTGAGTACCATGCTATGTAAGCTTAATGATGACTAAAGGGAAGTAGTACAGTACAGAAGTAGTACAGCTGAAAACTTACACAGTGGAGTGCCTGTAAAACTTTACTGATATTTTTTTCTGTGGAACAAGGCAAATGTCCTGCTTAGAGTAGCTGAAAGGTAGAGCTCAAGACAATATTTTATGGGTGTGTCAGAGCATGAGTCTAATGGAGATTTCAAGATGCCCCTGTGAACATTTCTGTAATTTTGAGTTTAGTTAAGCTTTAGTAATTTTGGAATGAAAGGGCATAAACTAGGAGAATAAACTTGTTTTAAATTACAGAGGGTCATATTGAGACAGGATGGGTATTAAGAAGGTTTATAAGCCTCCTATTTATTTTGTTGTTTGATTCAGGCCTGTTCTTACTCCACCAGTGTAGCGGATTTCTGACAAGTAACTAGTTCCATAGAACTACTCAGGTTCATTAAAAAAAGCACTTTCTCTGCTACCTCTGAGGCCTGGCTGGGGGTGCGCTTCCAGCTTTTCTCATCAAATTCCAAGTCTCTCTGGATCCATTCATTCTGTTAAATGACACAAGGGCAGGGACTGTTCCCATGCCCTGGGACAAATAGCGGTGTCCACACTGTACAGAGCTGGCTCTGCATCTCCTTTGTGCTCCGTGTGGTGCATTTTTTGCATGCTTTTTTTTTCAGTTTAAGATGTTTAAGAATAGAAAAAGAGCCGTATTCAGGGGTAGGGCTTCAGCATGAGAATGCTTATTGGGAATAGCCTGGCACATGCTATTGACTGAACCACATTCAGACAGCATTTCAGGGGAAAACTGTACCCGACTGTGCTACTGACTAAGTAGCTGCTCAGTGTCTGAGCTCCTCTCCTAAGCCTGTCTCATTTAGAAACAGAAACACAGCCTTCCTGCCCCTCTTCTGCCTGCTCCACCCGATACTTTGGAGAGCACCATTTCCCTGCCTTTCGTCTTGCTCCTGGTAAGCACATACAGGAGCTCTTCAAGGGGAGGGCACCAAAAGCAGACACCTTTTCTATTACCTGACCTACTCCTCCCAAGAGATTGCACAGACAAGACAGCGTGAACTGCAACCTGTGCAGGCTCCAGAAAGGATTGGAGAATATGACACTGAATCTGTCAGGAGCTGTTAGGCACTGTCCAGATAAACCACAGGCTCAGGAAGTCATTAAGCTGCGGAACTAGGGCAGTGTATCAGACATCACGTTGCTCTAGCTCTTGCCAGAGAGAGGAGAGGAGACAGGACAGTGGGCAAGAGGCCTTGACTGTTTAACAGGTTTGTCAGCATGACAGTTCTTATTGTTACTTGTTAGAGTAGTGTAGTATAGTTACTTGTCAGAGTAATGATTTGACCTACAAGGGAGAAGAAGAAGAGGAAAATATCTTGCCATCTTGCCTACCACGTTGGTTTTGGGTAGCAGAATGCCAAAGAGGTGCTCTGTCTTGGGAAACCTTGGCTTCTCATCTCACCTAACAGGTATCAAATTTAGGTGTAGTCTTATCATCAGGCACATTCTGGGAATTTTCATGTGTTTATAAACACTGGCTTCTAAGGAAGAAAAAGGATTTAAAATACATGAAAGCTGTAATCATAAATTCTTTGTGATAATTGTATTATTTCTAGCTGTTTTGTATACAAAGGATGACTCAGTTTTAGAAAATCATAAACTTTTTACAGACAATCCCTGCCCAAAGGCAAAATACATCAAAGAAATAACGTGTCATAATTTTTCACTTGCATGCACTCATGCAATGATGTTATGATATTTACTTGGTACTGAGGCAGAGCAGAAAAGTGTGCATAAAATCATCTTTCAGCATTTAATAATGCATTCATTTATTTTTATGCAGAATAATCCACCTCTTTTTTCCACCTGAGATGATACTGAAAAAACTGTCACTTAGAAAAAGAAGGCATGAGATCCATTCAAAGTGACACATTACTATCAATTTTTTATAATCTTGTCAATATGGGGTAAGAAAACCTGCACTGAAGTAAGGTGAAGTTTATTTATTCTTCACTAGGTAGTTGTAGTTCTTTAACTGCATAACATTAGGCTGCAAGAGCCACAAGTAAAACCTGTGGCTGACATGGCTCATTAAGCTCAAGTTTAATATAGGAATTTAGCCGAATATACAACTGACTTTTCAGAGACTGTTCTTATTGTAAACTGAATGAGAAAAGAAAGGAAGGACTTAATATTTAAGAGAAACAGCTGTTCACCATAGGACATTTGCAGACCTTCCAGCAACTTTCTCTTTGATACTAACCAATGGAGGCATACTAAGACACNGACACAGTGAGGCAGGGATTGGATGCAGTTCTGGAGTTTGCCTCTGGCAGGGCTCTTATATTTCAAAGGCAATGCTATGAGGTACAGACAAATTGTTCCTTCTTGTCCTGTCTGCAACACTACAGAATGACCACTATCCTGCTCAGGGCCATGTGTACAGATATCATTAAGGAAGCACAAATGAGGCCAATTAGCTGCATCTGGTGTGTGGAGGGGGAGAGAGATCATAGTGCTAAGCTCAGGTCTACGAGAATCTGTTATATAAAACCTGTGTGTATTTCTGTGGTTGGGGGACTGACAGTTAACTGTGCCCTTCATGGGACTTGATAGACTTGATCCTGCAGAGTACACCAAAAATGGAAGAAACTCGGGCTAGATTTTTAAAAACATTTTGGTGACTCACTCTCCAGGTCTTCCATATATTTCACAAGACAGCCATGCACAGAAGGCACCTACCATGCTCCAATTCTTATACACCCTAAGAGTCAAGCAGCAAATGTCACTGTCCCTTTGGTTTACTTTTTCTCCTCTCCCCTCTCTGAGTCACACTGGCATAGGAGTTGCTTTAGGCTTTATAATTATGAGCAGCAAAAAAGTTAAAAGGAATTGCATTTAATATTTTCCTTCAGTTTTTCATCTAAGATTCTTAACAGGGCTAATGATTAAAGAGGAATAAAAAGCAAAGATTTGAACCACAAGTAGAGTAGGCAGGTATTTGCCAGATATCATGCCTGTCTTGAACACCTCCAGCTCCCCTGCTCTTGTCCCCAGTTTATCTTAACCAGAGGTTGACAAGTGTGCCAGATATTTGCTTCCCTATGATGGTATGCAGGAGAGAGCCAACTGATAACACAGTGCATGCCACTTGTCAGTGCAGAGCTAGAACAACATTTCCAAATACTTCATTATTAATAACTTCAGGTTACCTGGCTGTTAGAGGAAATGCAAAGGTCATACCACGTTCAAAGCTTAGTTTTCAACAGAGCAAGATATAAACTTCAAGTTAAAAGTTTTCTTAGAACCAGAAATCAATTGACTTGTCCTTGTCTTTTCACTATGAAAGAAAGACCTAAACGACATTGGCAATAAATGAGAGAGCTGGCAATATTAAGTTGTTTTTTCAAGTATACTATTCACTTACATATACCTTCATTTTCTTTTGCCAAATGTTAGCCATTCAATGTGTTGCTATATTGTTCTGGATTGTTCTTAGTTTTTACAAAACACCACCTCCATTCCTGAGAGTAAAATAAGGAGAAAACAGATTATATTACATTTAAGGATTCATTAAAAAAACTTCAAGGTTTGGACTGAATCGTGCAATATGATAATACGACAATTTGAGAATATGAGAGTTTGTATTGCTTGCATGAAAGTCCGTCCAGACTTTGCCAGATTAGAACCTAACAGAAATACCACTTATAGGAAAATGTAGGAATACCTGAGCTAGGTCTGAACACAATGAAGTGCGATGCAAACATAATTATTTGGGTCCCAGCCTGGTGTCTCTGAGTGGCAGTGGATTTGGACTCTTTGATTACTGCTGCCTAAATTTCTGCACAAGCTAAGTAAAGTCAGGAAGCACATCCAACGTTTCCTTAATCAGAGCTGGCAGAGTGCTTTATTCTTAAGCAAAAAGTCACACCATTGTTCTTAAAAGTTTCATGAACACACATCGTAGGGTCAGAAGGGAAATGGAGAGGCAGTGCCACTTGTAAGACCAGCTCAGTATTGGAAGAGAAAAAGACTGTGATTAACAGTTGAGAGAGTTACTTCTCTCCACTAAAACAGTAACAGGCAGTGATAAGCAAGCTGTCAGTTCTGTACTCACAGTACGTTGCTTTACTACAGAATTAGCTCCCTGATTGCTCTGCTGCCTGTGAACCTCTACACATTCAGACTAGCTGCTCTTGGCTGGGCTTAGGGAAGTCTTAACCATAGTAATGTCATGTTTGTTTATTGCATACAGTCCTGAGAATCACAGAAAAACCTTAAAAATTGCAGATGGTCGTATGGTGTGGTGAACAAAGTTTCTTCTACCTCTAGCTTCTCTGCTTTAACCCTGGTGGCAATGTGAGTCAGCAAAAGCAATTCAAGAGACTGCAAACATGAGGAGGGAAACAAAACAATAAACCTCTTTTATCACATGAGCACTTAGAATTTCAAAGACCTGCCCACGTTCCCTTCAAAAATATGGGATGTTGAAAAAAGACCAAGAGGAAAAAAACCCTGTTTTTCTGCACAAAATGTTCAGTGCAGCTCTCTAAAATCAAGCAGCCCTAAAGATTAGGAGAGACCCTTCATAAACAGCTTCTAAAATGCATAACCTTCTGTGTACTTTAGAATTTAGAATGGCTTCTAAACACAGAGAACACCAAAAAATTGCTGAAAACTATTGCCAGAAGAAAGTGCAAGGTTATCTAGATCATCTCTTTGCCCACTACAGTATCTGTATCAGTATCAGTGATACTTGTTTAATTCATTCTTAGATTTTTTGATGTAGATTCAACAGTATACTCAGCAACTTATTCCAGAGACAGAATAGCTGAACCTAACGTAATGCCCCTAGCAGGTACCTCCATTGGTACAGTTCATACCAACTACTTTCTCTTCTCTCTGCAACATTTTATTCCATTCCTCTTTTCTGCGATTTGAAGCTGTACCATGCTTCCCCATAGCCTTTCTCCTGCAGACTAAATAACCATCTCTGTTTCCATCGTTCCTAACAAGTCATCTTTCAGACCTTTCAACCTGTATCTTTATTGTCGTATTAATCACTCAAGGGCAATATTCCCTGAAATGATGCAACTCCGATATACCAAGGTTAGGCAAGTTGCTCAGTGGAGGCAACTAGTCATTAGGTTAAAACCATGCTTGTGTGCTGCTGATTCCTCATACCCAGCCTGCCAGTTTGTTTGTGGCCACACACCTCCTATTGGGACTTCCCATGGTGCTTTGTGTAGACATCTAATAGCACTCAAGAGTTACAGCTGAAGCACTTAGCGGGCTCGACAGGTGCCAAGTGCATTCTGACCTCCAATGGACCTGGATTTATACACTGTGTAAAAGTGCTCAGCAGCAGTCAGGTGGAAAACGTGATCAAAGAATCTGGGGATTTTTTAATAATTTCTCCCTGGCATCTTCCCAGCTTTCAAAGAGAAGAGTTGAACTTCACTGTTGTGGTTTGTCAAGTTCAACAAGTTTTCCTGCAGTCTTTGTCCTTTTCAATAGTGACATGTCCTCTTATGGCTGGAGATCAGAGTTGATCACCGCTATCAGTGTTAGGTAGTTCTAGTCATGAGTTCAAAGGTGTTGAAGAGAGCAAAGAAAGACACAGAATTATGAGGATAAAGCATAGGTAGTGCACAATCACAACAGTAATGGATTTGTGAGGGATGTTGGATTTAGCCCTTTGGCTGCTCTACCAGAGCAAATAGTAGAAACTATTGTAGAAACTATGTGTAGAGTAGAATCCGGACCAAGACATGTAGGGCCTTTATGTTGTTTCAGACACTACCTTCTGATTAATGTGCTTTAGACTGTCTATGCATTTAGAAAATGGGAAAGCTTCTCCCTACTCTAGTTGTGGAAGACTTTGAAATCATTGGAACAGTAAGTGGACAGAAGATATTTTCACTTCTGTTGCACAGGTGAGATCTTACTACTACATTTCAGTGTCCAGAGCACAGCTGCAATATAAAATCAAGTCAAACTGCTCTGAGACAGTCAGCTTTTCTTACCAGTCAGCTGCACTGTAACATTTTCTACAGGGAAGCCAGACCAAAGGACAGAAAACATGTTATTATGCATTAAAACAGTGTTTGCTTTCAGTGGCTGGAACAAGTCTTTCCCAGGAGACCTTCCCACAACATATCTTCTCTCTTACAACACCCATTTACTCATGACTTTGATTTTCTCTGCCTTGGAATTGATAAGCAAATCCTTACTTTCAAGTTTGCTAAAGAGAAAATTAGTTTTCAAAGGTGCTGTTACTTGAACCCTCAGATTCAGTTCTCTTCTAGTCTAGATGCAGAATAAATTTGGATAAACTCTAGCTATCCTTAAGGCAAATGACAATATTTAATATGTTAATATACTGGCTACACCATATTAAACATAATTCTATATTGTAAGTTTTCTGTACAGCAGAATATACCTGATGCTTTATAGGTGATTCTGGATTACTCCTAGAAGAACAATAGCCTAGTGGTCTGAGCTTTCCAGAGAAAGAAAATGGCATTGAAAAGCTGTAGAGGTCCCATAGGCAAAGCTCATCCAAGCTTTATTATGTGACAGCTCTGACAATCTTAGTTGAGAACAGTTCTGCATGTATGGGAAAACATCTGAAGCTTCAGGCTTTTGGATGGTGGCATATGCTCATGGAATTGAAGAATTTTGAATTGATTATGACCAGAAGTGCTAAATTTAGTATTCAAATGGGGACAAGGCAGTGATATGGAAGGACATTCCATTTGGGAAATGAAGCAAATGTTTCCCAAATAGATTGGGAAATCTATAGATTTAGAAATAGATCAGAAATCAAGTAGAGCTGAGAATTAGTATTCAAAACTTGTTGGAATCTAATGCACATTCTTACTTCTAAAATAAAAATGGAAGTGTTTTGGGATTAACATTTGTTTTCAACATGTAGCTTCCCACTCTCTTACTCTTCAGAGTCTATAGGAGGAGGAGAATAATCTATAGGATTCTATAGGAAATACAATTTGCAAGTCTCTGAGAATCAGTTCCTTTGTCTTTACTTGCTGAGTGGAAAAAAGCAAAAAATGTGGCTTATGGAAAGCATCAGGACAAGGAAGTAAAACCTGGGTTAGCAGCTGATGAAACGCTCTGATATGCCTTGGAGGAACCATGAAATACTGCCTTTCTACAGCAGTTGTCAGAAACCTTCAACTACTTCTAGGCATTTGCTGGCACACAGAGAAGCCTGTAGGTATAAAAGCTGTGCAGGTGCCTACAAGCAATAGAAGGACCTAAAGGTCCTAAGTATACGTTTTCCCTGAATTTTTGTGCAGGCTAGCATCACTAGTGTTAGTTGGTCCTGCACTAGAATGGAAAGTGGAATCTGATAGAAGACCAAACAGTCTCTGTTCTATGTGTTTCCCTGGAGTGAGGAATCATAAGCTCCAAACTTTACTGAAAACAAAAAAGTCCTTTAAACAAAGCATCTCCCACCAAGAAGGAGTTTTGATTCCACGTTGTGACCTATTTCCTGGGGTGAGTCACTTAATGTTAGTGCCAGAGCAGTAATTAAAAGATAAAGGAGGGGGGGTACCTGCATTTATCAGCTGTAGTTTAATATGCCGCAACAAACTTGGAGAGCCTCCGGTTATCTACAGCCAAAAAGTGCTCCAAGAGATAATTATCATTATTTGATGTTTCTGCCAACCTCTTTCACTTTTCAAAGGCAATAATATGTACAGGCTTGCATTAGTTGTGCTCTAACATGGGAGCAAGGCTGTCATCCTGGAACAGAGTGCTCAGAAGTACTTAAAATTTGTCTAATTATGCTTCAGATGATTGAAAGATGGAAGTGGTAGTTGTCCCTAAACTTCGCATTATGAAACTATCATTTAGCAAATTAAAGGCTCCCCTTCTCACATCAAACATTTACAGAGAGATTAAGGCACTGTTATTTTACTATGTCAACAGTATCATCACTATTAGTCATGGCAGTGGAAAATTAATTCTTAAAGGTCTCCTAAGACTCCTAATAGTGCTTAACAGTCTTTTAGAAAAGGAATATTGTTTGCAATTTCTTCCCTAGATTGTGCTGGTTGCGCATAACTTAACAAGCTTGGGAAACAGAGACCTAGAATTGGTGTTTAGCCCAGAAATTAAAAAGTTGTGAGCTGCCTTCTTAGGAGTTCTGGGAGGTAAGTGACATGGTAAGTTGCATGGTGTTCAATCAACTCTGAACACAGAGATGGTAGTCATGACCTTGAATGTGTGGTTCCTCCTTTTATCACAAGTAAGGACTCCATCCCTAGAAACACTAAGAAGACAGAAAACATTTCTCACCATCAGCCCAAAGGAGAAGACTCAGTTCATCTCTGGAACAAAATGAAATATTGACCTCAAAGTTGGTTTTAGCAAAGTTTCTGGATATGGCTTCTCAATACAGCTTCAGTGGTTGGTATAACCAGGCTGATAAAGTACTTTTTTTGCATGTCTGTACAGGAAAAAACAAATTTCAGTAGTAATTCACGTGGCTGTTTCTTCAATGTGAAGAAACATTTTACCAGCTGTGAAGCTGGTAAAAGCCCACATAAATCGTGTGTGTGTTGTGTAGCAGCCCAATCCATAAAATGTTCCACTGATTTCAATGGGACAAAATGGCTTCTGTGGTATTGTGGCATTCTCATTGATGGCATTAATTCCCCCTGTTCATATGGGAGGGCTTCTGTATTTCAGGTGGGCATCAATGAATATGGATTGTACAAATTTGGAGGTCACAGAAGCTTCAGTATCTTCAAAGCTTCTCAAAGCTCTAAATGAGGACCAGGGATTTAAAGAAAACATCAAATTCTGCATTAAAAGCCTGAATTCTGCCTTTGTAACCAGCTGGAGAAATAAACTGCATTCTTGCACTAAATCGCTCCCTTCAAAACCAGTCAAGATTAGCCCAAAAAGAGCTGAGGGATTTCAGCAGGTCCCACAGCTAGAACACTTCCTTCACTTCTCTCTCTAGGCTTCTTGGGAAAATCTGGTTAAGCTCCCCCACATTTACCAGATCGGGCTTTTCTGGTTGTTTTTTTTTTGCAGACTAGTGCATAATACTTATCCTCAAATGCTCAATCAATCATGAAATAGAACAATACTGTAATTTTACACTGAAAGCTTAAATTGAAATATTATCCCTATGTGAAGACCTAGTCTAAAGCTTGAACCACTGACTGACTATGATCAAATGACTATATCATGCCTGATGTTATTCACAACTCTGAGGCTGATGATGCTACCTCAGTCCCCAAGTAGAGCAGCCACAGCCTCCAAAAAAAGACCAAGAAAAGGATAATTTTCTTCAACACTAAATAAATTACACACAATTAAAGAGAATTTTTGTCTTTGCAGACCAATGTTTTGCTTCTAGATACCAAGTCCAAATGATGAGGCATCTTATAGCCTGCAACGGTAAAACTCCACTCACTGTCACTCGCAACCTGGCTTTGGTCTCACAACTAAGCTGTTGTATCTCTGAGATCATGTTCCATTCAGTATTCTTCTATTTAAAATACACCATCTTCAGAGAACACCAGTACGACTGCCTATTGTAAGTGGCGTTGCTGTACTGCATGCAGACTTAGCTTCTGAGTATCAGAATTGTGGCGTGTTTACTGGCATTCAGCTAAGGCCCTATGACCATGATGTGTGTCCTGTTTACTAACTACCTAATAATTCTGAGCCAACATCAGGACTCCCAAAAACCTCAGACAGAAAAGGCACTTAAAGAATCCCCAGTTCTACCCCAGATATTTGCTGTATATGTACAGTACAAGCAGATTGCTCCTAGGTCCTGGAGAAGCTACACACCCACATACAGCCCTTGCTCAGAGAAGCCTCTTCACTCCTTTCCCAGGGAATCCACTGAACTTCTTACCATCTTTCCTTGGATCATCTCTTTCTAAACTACATGTAAAAAGATCTGTCCCAACTGTGAATCAGTGTTTTTAGCTCTGATCAGATCTAGCCAGGATTCTGACTATCCCATCCCATCCCATCCCATCCCATCCCATCCCATCCCATCCCATCCCATCCGATCCCATGCATCCCATCTGATGCATTTCTTACACCAGTTCTCTTTTCTTTTACATGACAATAAACTATTCCTTATCAATTCAAAGGCCATTCCCTCCTTATTAATCATCCTTTTTTCAGAATCTAAAGGCTGACTAGTTTGAAATACCAGTCTCCATATTTCTTGATCAATTTTCTGATGAGCTTTCTGAGCTTACATATGCCACAACACAAGTCTATTTGTTTAAACTCCTTGCAAATCTTTTTTCAAGGTCATCTGCTGCTGCTGTGCTGTGATTACTTTTCACCAGTATGGAAGAGCTTTTCAAGGAACAAGAAATCACCCATAACTATTGTGTTAGCTTCCTTCACTGGTGAAAATTATATTTACTTGTCAGCAATACATAACTAACAGCTATAGAAAACAACACTGAATTCCGTTCTGCCTCATATATCATCGATAAAGCTGTCATCTAAAGCTTTCCTTTTTGACTTTTGTCCCTGGAGATCATGACTAACCTAGAGGGAACTCAGCTTGGCTTTTAGAAATACTGCTATGTCTGAAGTCACGAAGAAGGGCAGATGGAATTAAAAGAAAATCCCACAGAGTTCTTTTTGGAATTTTTTTTCTAATGACAGTTGGATTTTAACCAAGCCATTGTCCCTGTTTCTGAATGTTGACAGCAGCAACACTTAGCAAGTACCTATAACTATTCAGATGACGATCTGAGGAAAACATGCTGTTAAATTCAAATTTAGCATAAAAAACCCCTCTGTTAGGTAGTTATTACTCCCTTTTGAGATGGATATTTCTGTTTCTCATGTGAATCATGTTTCTCATGTGATTCTCATTTGCTATCAACTGCAATTTCAGTTAAGCAGTAATTTGCCTTTTCTTTGCATCATTTCCTCTTATTTCTGTTCCATCAATCCATACTTTTCCCAAAGATTCTCACAAAAAAAAAGCAAAATACAGGATTAGGATGAGAAAGTTTTGTTTTGTTTTGGTTTGGTTTGGTTTGTTTGTTTGTTGTGGTTTTTTTGCAATTACACTGATGAGTAAGGATGGTCACCTCCTTTGCCTAACAATTTGAGAAAAGCAGAAGTATGACACAGCCTGAACAAATCTACCTAGTCCCAGTTAGCAGTAAACTGAATGGTGCTCATTATATCAAGAGAAATTTGGCAAGACTACAGCAAAGTAGTTCCTTTAACAAGTTTATCGTTGTGATACAGTTAAGCTGCTGGAATGTGCATTTGTGCTATGTTGCCAAAACAAATTACACTCCGGTACAAAAGTCACTATTGTTTTTTTCTTATACTGCAAAACTCTTCAGAACTAATGACCACAGTCCCCTCCAGATAAACCTGTCTTACTACAGGAGAGAAAGAACATGATTGTTGGTCAGAGAAACACCTGAGAAGAAGGCAAGGAGTGAGGACTTTAATCCAGATAAATCAATAACATTCTCTGCAACCTATACTAACTATTTTCCTCTCTTTTCCAGTGAATTTGACTGCAAAAAACAAATGCGTCAAGTCTGACATTAAGAACATTTCTATATCTTGACTGCTCCAGTATAGTAAAGTTTTTAGGTTTAAATAAAAAATACTTTGTAACTTTGTAAGAATCAGAAGCTGGAGGTTATTTATCAGTGCAAAATAAACATTTCTCATGCTGAGAAGAAGATAAGTGAGTCTTCATGTTAATAACACAGCCAGCCAGTGAAGGAATGCTGACAGAAGCAGAGCTTGCAGAGGCATCCATCAGCTGGAAGCTCAATGTCAGGTTTTACTGTAAAACCTACATTCAATGCTTGTCAGATCTGGTATTAATGTTATTTTCCAAGAACCTTCAGGTCCCGTAGACCTAAGTACTTTATAGTGATTTTGTGGGTAATGACTACGTTACAAAATAATTCTTATCTAAAAAGATTAAAATTGAGAGGAAAAACAACTAGCTCAGGGTCATGTAAGAAAGAACGCATTTCTCCTAATTAGAGTTGAAGCAAATCCAAAAATGGTCAGTCCTTAAATATACTCTGATTTCTCTCTCTGTCCTTAAGAAAACACTGGCAGCGAGGGGATATCAAAATATCTGCCAAAGGATAATCAAATTAGACCATACTTGCTTATCAGAAAGGTATTGTGTATAGTAGTCAGCATTCAAAAGTGTTAATAGATATGTTAAAGGAATAGATAGAATTATTTGATTAATAACGACCTGCAATGCAATTCCACTGCAGATAGATTTGTGCTGCATGCGCAAGTGTATTGTTTCCATGTCAGTACAGGCAACAAAGTTAAGACCTAGGAAAACAGAAAGTTTTTGTAACGTTGACTAACAAAGAAAGCTCATTATGTATGGTCAAAAATAAAATGTGAAAGAAGTGCTTTTAGAAAGAAGATACAAAAGAAACTCCTGTTTCTGCAGAAAAAAAATGGAAAATAAACATCACAGCCATATGTGTATTTTTATAATAGGATAAGGAAGTTACATGGCCTTACATAATACGTAGGTCTTAATGCATAGAAATAGTCTAATACTGTAAAATACTGTCTAATACTGTAAAATTAGAAATAAACTTCAAATCAATTTCTTACAGGAAGCACTTGAAAAAATGAATGCTGACTATATAATTTAAAATAAGCCTACCTTTGCTTCTACAAAAGAAAATATTTCCTACAGGCACTTTCCACATTCCCAGAAAAAAAAATAATCAAAATAAACCCAACTCCTGTAGTCCATATGTTTTCACTTTCCTCATTCAAGTCCTATATACGAATCTCCTAGCTGAGTGCCCACATGCTGCCCTTCAGGAATGCCCACGATGAGTAGCTTACAAGTACTAGTGTAAAAACAGGAAATTCACACATTCCGATAGGGTCTGATTCCCAAAAGACTTTCCTTTTTTTTTCTTTAAAAATCTTGGACCTACTCTTTTACCCGGTTTTAAGAGGTTCATAGCATTATAAATCTCTTCTACTGTATGGCAAGTAGGCAGAATGGCTAGCAGAAGGATTCTGTGACTAGTTAAACGAAAGTAGATCATTAACATGTTAGCTAAAGTTTATGACCTTGAGATCTGCTGTTTTAAAGGCAGCCTGTGGTTACAACAAGGGGCACTTTGAAAGGCAGGCTGGATTTCTCAAATAGTGGCATAGACGCATGCTGAAAAAAATCTCCACTCTTGGCTCAGCCTCAGAAGAGACAGCAATGGTGTGATCTTACAACTGTTTATGGCAAGAAATCCTGTATCTGAGTGCTCACTGTGCTTAGAAGGAAAAGCAAGCTTGATGTATGCTGCCATCAGAACAGGGCTCTGAGGAGACTTTGACCCACTACAACCTCAGATCTAACACGAGTCCCAAATGTTACATGCACTTCTGCTGGTGCTCCTAGAAGACAGCTCCAGGTACTACAGTGAAGAAAAACAGTCTTTACAAAATCATAATTTTTAAAGCTATTTTCCAAGCATAAAGATTGGATGAATTAAGCACAAGGCAAAACTGGGTCTATGCCACGTGCAACTTGGAGACAAGTTGGGCAGTTTTTCTTATTGGTCTCTAGCCATTCCTGAGCAAGCAAGATCTGAGTACATAGAAAGAGGCTGCAACCACATCTTGTGCTGAAGACAGAAGACAGCAGAAATACCTTTACATCTGCACATTGGCCTTCTACCTCTGGCTTTCCTGTTTGCAGTCTGATGGGCACTGAACCTTTTAAAGAAAAAAATTGTGGAGGCTTCTGCCTATGGCTTGAGATTTTTGAGCTGTCCTAGATGTAAAACTGTGATTTCATGTGTACAAATGCATTTTCTCATAAAGCTGTAAATCTAAATCTGGGTGGGTGCTGAGCTAGGTAGTCAAAGAGATGATGTGAAAGTGCAAAGTATGAGAGTTACTAAGCAAATCTTACTGCAGTGGACAACAGATCCATTCCTGCCTGCTCTTGATTCTTGCATGACTGCAGTGAATTTCATTTTTCTCAGCTAAAAGGATAAAAAGTCTGCATTGTCCCTGTTGGACTGGATAAAGACCTGGTCACAGCTGTCAGAAGTCTCCAGAAGCTTGGTCAAATGCACAGGAATCCTGAGACTGGACAATTTGTAATGAGTCTGCCCAATACAGAAGTGTCACACAAAATCCATGAGTTTTGGCAGGACTGCTCTTCTCCCTTAATATTTTCAATTTAGAAACTCACAGTCATATCCTGTAGCACCTTTAGGTTCCTTTTTATCTCTCCTTCTCACACATGCACATGCAGATAAAGATAATACTTGACATTTGTGCAGGGGAGTTTCACTGCAGATGAAAAATTCAATCATTTCTGGCAGGCCTTTCCATTGCTAACTTCTCAGAAGATTTGCTGGTGACCCGTTACACTTCCTTCAACCGTACTCTAGCAAATAAACTGCTGCAATACTTCCCACGTTATTAAATGCTTGCAGTGCTGATTTTTGGAGTCAGAGATGTGATTATTAAAGTTCAAATTAATATCTTATTTGAGAAGCACAATCAAGATGCTGTCTCTATAGGTTTGGATTTTCAGCTCTTGAAGAAAGCTTTAATATAATTTTCCATCACTATTAGCAAGCTGCCTATTTGTCAAAACACAGTATGACCACTGGAAAAATCTGCTTGCCTTTTCACTGCATCTGTGTACTAAAAAGAAGAAAATACGTCTCAATTAAGCATCTCTAATTTCATACAGTACAAGCAGAGTATTGTTGATAAGGTTTTGACTGTGGGCATTTTTTGTTTGTGCTTGAATTTATAATTGCACGTAGAACCTGACTTGGTTTAATGTTCCAAATGCTTTCAGTGAAATCTAAACATAAATGCCTTCTTCCAGAACTTTGAAAGCTTAAACCAAACTGCTTTCATCAGGAGTTACGTTTTTTTTTTTTTTTTTTTTTTTTTTTTTAACAATAGAGAATAATCTGCATGTTCTAACAACTTTTTCTCTGCAACTGCAGAAGGCATCCAGCACACATAACACAGCATACATGCCTAACCATAGCCAAGACTAGAAGCCTTTATTGGACCTGCTTATGTTCTAGTATGATGAACATTTGTCTGTCAAGATAGCACCATACATTACAAATACTGTTTTACCAAACTTAAAGAAATTATTATTAGAAGAAAAAATAGAAGACTACAGAATAAGAATGCAAATTAAAAAGTTTTGTTATGTATCAAAAAAAACCCAAACCCCTGCAAATCAAGAAAGATTTACTATTTTGCTAAAAGTCTGGTTTAGCATAAGAAATAAATGAAGAATGAAAGTAAGTATTTACATGGGACTAATATAAATTAGAAGTTAACAAATACATACAACTCATTAGGAAAGCAGAAGGTTTTCGAAAAATCTATAGCTATCAGGATGAAGAACATGCAGAAGATTTCATAATTGTATTTGAAACAGAAGAAACCGTCTCAGTGTAACATGATGGGTTTAATCCTTCTAGAAAACTGGTTAAGGAGAAATTCTTCCTGATATGACTTGTCTCTAATAAAGCTTGGAACAATAGAAAAATTTCAGAACCTGGAAAACACATAATTTTGAGTAAAAAACCACTGATAAAGTGCATACTTACTAGGGCTAAGAATTAGCCACTTCCTAAATTTCTAAACGCTGCAGTCAATAGGAATCATAACTTGTTGAGGGTTTTTCAGGGAAAAAAAATTCAGTCATCAGTTTTCCAAGACTGGATCCTATCCAATATTTTCAGAAAGAATTTTCATTTGAAAATAAATAAAAAATCACCTTTGTGGATGGCACAAAATTAGGGGTGTGGCAAGAAAAAATTAAGGTTAGCAGAGAACAGCCACAAATCACTTTGGTAAGCTGGATTCCTTCAAACTAGAAATTTAAGTGGGTTTAGATGAACAAAAAGAGGGATTTTCCTAGAAACAGCAAGTATGAAATGGATGCAGAGCCAAGTGGACAAGGAACTCCACAGAAATGTCACAGTGATATAGTGACAGAACAATAAAGCTGGTGTGAGAAGGAAGAAGAATTTGAACAGAATTTGAACTACAAGCAGTAGTATAGCCTCTATATGTAAACTGCTGAGATCAATGTCAAAATGACTGGTGGTAAAAATACCTCATACTATGGGAGTTATTACACCATCATAGGGCCATTCAAAACAGCTCAAAACATGGATCCACTCATCTTTTACTCCCAAAGGATTGCAAGGTAACCTGCAAGTCGCTTTCAGATGGCATGAGTACCATGGTATGAATATTTATGGTAGTAATAACAATCTAATGGTTTATTCACACTATGCTAACCTGAAGGGGATTCAAATGACATGGGAAAAGCAAAACAGATGAGATGTTTGATACCCTTAAATTGTAACTGCTGATTGTGGCAGCTGAATGTATATTTTAGCCTAAATACAAATCATGCATCAGTGAAACTTGGATCACACAAAGCTAAGAAATTTAAGAGTTTTTAACCTGTCAGGTCACACATATTTTGAAGGTTGAGTATAATCCTGCAGATCAAAAACTTTCCAGATACAATGAATCTTCTTATAATTGTTAGTTCAAATATCCCAGATGTCGTTCACGCTGTTTGCTGGTAATCTCAAACATCTTTATTTTCTCCTGTTTCTCATCCATGGTTTCCTCCTTGCCCAACATTGACAGAACTACAGTCCATTTTCAATGTTATATGGTGAGATATTAGGTAAGCCATTGGGCAAATTTCATAGTAGCTTTCAAGACATTTTATTACTACATGTTACTACAAAGAAAAAGTGCAGCTATGGGCAACCACAACAGGGTTATCATGATCCTCTGATCCCTTCCTGTGAGTCAAAAGAGCCAAAACCAGTGAAACCACAAATTCTTCAAAGTAAATCTAACTGGATGCTCAAAGGATTAATAACATCAAGTACAGAAGAAAGAAATAACTTGCCTCTCACCACTCCTTTTCTCCTCCCACATAGGATGTTTGGGATAGCTACAAGATAACTTTCACTGAGGCCAAAACAGAAAAACTGGTATCAGCAAGTTGTCATTTCTGTGTTCTCATCTAGGGTTTATGCATCCTTTAGAAAACTTTCTGGATGAATAGACTTGGTGAGAAAGCAGATGAGCTGGCATTATGGTCAGAAACAGTAGATAACTGGAGTAGATACTCCACAGGTTTTATGAGGAGTACTTTGCATTTTTGTGGACTGATCAAATGAAAAAGTTCTTGATTTTCCTCTGGAATTATGTCTCACAAGCATAAGTAAACAAAAGGAATGTATTTTTATACTAAAGCTATCATTTCATCACTTGCAATGACATGAAAAAGAATTTACATGAACTTGAAGACACCTCTTGATTTTTTCTCTGTGTCTGATGGGAACAGAAACAAGCTATTAGAAATGTAAAGTTATGACCTGGCAATTGGAAGGTCATTCAGTGTCTAGAACAGGAGAAAGAATTTGATAGCGAAGGAGTAGATTAGTAAAGACACATTAGAATTCCTCTAGCTGATCAGAAAATCACATGGAGTAGCAAAAGAAAGAGGAGAAGGATGCTGAGAGAAACTGAAAGAAAACATCTTCCATATGATTGTGTTATCAGCTACTAAGACTTGGTGTTTCAATAAAGTCAGTGCCTTTAAGTTTTGGGTCAATAAACCACAGTAGCAAGCACCCAGTAATCATGAGTTACCTGACATATCTTGATGTTCTTTTAATTGATATTTAATTCACCACATTGCTCACAGAGTTTTCCAACCTTAAAAATTTTCTGGGTAATTTGACGGCAATCTTGACCTTCTCAGAAATCCACTACACTTCCCACACTCTCCTTTTGTGAGATAACACCACCTAGTCTCTTAAGTCAATAGTGTAGGAATTATCATTGATTATACTCTCCCATGTCTTTACCTGCAGGTTAGACATCATTCTAAATTTCAGGCGTCCTTCCCACATAACATTTGTACAACTTAGTCTCTTCTATCTATGTAGCTAGCTAAAACTCTTCCAAAGACTGCCATCTCTCACGTCAGCCTAAGAATTTTCGCTCTCCAGCCTTGCCCAGCTTGAACTGTTCATAACCATCCAGTATACTTTTGCCAGTATTTTGTCTTTGTCTTTCATTTTGGCTGGTCACTTTTCTTTCTGTACTGCACCACTTCTTTTTGATATCAAATATCTATCTAGCCTTTCATGGACTAAGTCAATAATAGACAACCTTTCTGACCCTTAAACCAGAGGTCTTAGGAACCGCAAGACATTCATCATATGCCTCAGAGAGCTGAGTGGAGAAAGAGCATGGCTCTACAAAGATGACAGTGGCTCCCCAGAAGACCCACAATACTGTCTGTGGCTTGGGGTTAAGCTGGATCCTAGCACTATCTCACAGTGCCAGCTTCAGAAATCCTTGCTGGTTTACTTTCTGACACAGAGAGGAGCTGAGAATACTCAGAAGCATGTTCCAACCCAGCCCTGGTAACGTGACACAGACCTAGAGTGGAAGCCATGCTTGAACAGCTTTAGAGATGCATGTAGTGTGTTTGCTTCCCTAGGGCACATTCACACTCAGTAGCATAAGGTTTCAGCCTCAGCTAGACTGTCATATAGGTCTGCTGCTGCTACTTGTCACATAACAAATATTATTTATTTGTGCTTCCCTTTCTGCATATAATCATAAGCTGTCTTTTGCTTTAAATTTCCACAGCTGTTTGGAGTTTACATGTATTTTGCCCAATATTTGTGCAGGACACAGCATAGAGGAGACTGGGGTTTCAGAAGAGAGCTTCCTCAATAATTTAAACACTTACCTATTACTGGATTTTTCATCAGGATGCCTCACCACTCAAACTGCAGAATATTTCCTCATGCAACTTTCTGCATTTGTGTCTTATGATTACACTGTACAAAGTGTGTGCACACTGGCTTGGTAAAACTGGCTCAATAAAAATGCCTAAGTAGGAAGTATTTGCTGCTCAGCAGCATCACCTTGGTTCATGTTTCTGTATCTACCCAGTTTCTTTCATTTGTTGTTGCTTTCCTGCAGAATACTACTGTTACTTTCCTTGTGATCTAAACCTGCCAGAAACAATTTTTATAGTGGTTGAAAATGCCATAAAAAGTTGGCATGGCTCTGACAATTTTAAGAGGGGGAGCCCTAAAAGAAAACTACCAAAGTGGATCTAAACAACCCCCTTCCTTAACTCTGTGAAAGGACAAGCAGATTATCCCAGAATAAGTTACAAATACGAGCTGTGAATGCTGATATGAGCTCTGTGCTGTTACTCTTGGGATTTGTGCATAATTAGCTTGTTAAGCAATTGCATTTCTAGCTCAGGGCAGAGCCTGGCAGCAGAGAGCTAGCACCAATGTGTCTGCACGCAAAGGAGTAGGCCACATCACACTGAGATGCCTGAAGCTGCCCTATGCTACAGAAATAGATTGTAGTGAAGTGCTTGAATCTTCCATATAAAGGTTTTCATGGCCTCCTACTCTCTTCAATTTCCCTCTGTTGTCTGCATCTTTTGTGCTTAGTCTGTGTCTCAGAGCAGATAGAAAATACTTTGCAGACACTCAGCTCTCAGCCTGGTGTTTACAGAGCATTGGTAACTTCTGCAAGCCATTTCAGGAGTAGAAATCTACAAAAAATAAAAAAATAAATAATTGAAAGAGGGAAATGGATTTTTCCTACTATCCATTACTGCCTGGATGCTAATAGCTTTATCCTGCCAGTGGATGAGAATCTCCTGGAAGGAAGTGAGTTCCCTCATTATTTTAATGTAATTTGAGTGCACTCAGTGCCTTGCAAAGGCACTTGACACCTCACAGGAGCAGATGCTAAATGCTCAGTTCATTAACCATCCGACTGTTACCCTCAACCTTGTTGATAATTGGGGTTATTTAAAATTCCACATACTGCTGCTCAAATATTGATAACTCCTCTCCTGACCTCTTCTGAAGAATATAAATAACTCATTAATCATCACTTAGTTATCTTCTGCAAATAACAATGCTTAAGACGGACTCTTATCTTGAGTTTTTTATGTAAACAATATTCTCTATCTGAGAAACTAGCTGTCTGCTACAACCTAATTTGGCAACAAAAAATTGTTCCATTTAACACTTACTAAGTAGCTTCACAAAATTGTCCAGGTAGTTCATCTGAGTTTTTTTTTCCAAACAAAACAGCAATATTTAACCACTAGACTCGGCCTTCCCTTCCCAGAAGAAATACTGAGGGCACACTAATAATGTATTTTTCAGAATGTTTTCCTTTTCCATGGAGGAAAAAGCTGACAGTGAGGTTTTCTTTAATGTTTGGTAAGTATTTGGAGACAGTGGTTTATTGGTACACAAAACATGTATAAACACACCCCTGCAGTATTCAAGAGGGCAGTAAGAAGAAATAAACTCTAATTTTCCCAAATTAGAAGCAGCCAGACTCTGTTTGCCCTCAGATACTCTTCTGCTTGGAAGGCAATGCACAAGAACTGAGAAAAGTATTTACGTTGTTTTGTGCAAAAAGTAAGTTGAAAGCTTTTCTATATGGACTTTTACTTGGATGAGTATGAACAACAGTGAATCAGAAAAGCCACAAAAAGCAATGAGGTTCTCACACATTAATCAATGCATCGATGTGTCAATAAACATATGAGGCTGTGGAAATTTACAGGAATTTGCAGACCTTAAAACGTCTAAAAGACTCTAATGCATTAATCTACTGCGCCACCTAGCCTTGCCTGGAGGACATTGTCCCCTGGAATCTGTTGTCATGGAATAGTGAAATGTTACCCCAGGTAAAACACTCTAGTATGAAGGTGATATTACTCTAGTTTGTGTTTCTTCTTCTTTTGGGGTCAGGACTGGGTCCAGTCCTTTTCAATATTTTCATCAGTGACTCGGATGAAGTGATGGAGCTGTACCCTCACCAAGTCTGCTGATGAAACAAAACTGGGAGGGGTTTTGACACATCAGGAGGCAGTGCCACCATACAGCACGACCTGGACAGGCTGGAGAGTTGGGCAGAGAGGAACCTGATGAAATTCAACTAGGGCAAGGGTGCTGCCCATGAGGAGGAATAACCCCATGCACAAGTAGAGGTTGAGGGCTGGCCTGCTGGAGAGCAGCTCTGAGGAAAAAGATCTGGGAG
>VZRU01012049.1:30852-46695 GCA_013398155.1 Pedionomus torquatus | reverse complement strand
CCTGGACAAGTTCCTGCGCAACCTGCCTTAGAGGACCTGTGTTGGTGAGGGTGTTGGACTAGATGGTCTCCAGAGTTCCCTTTCAACCCCATATCATTCTGTGATTCTTGTCTCAGAAAGATTTATAGGTATATTAGAAAAGCCACCCTTGTAGAAAAAGACTTGGTCTGCAAGTCACTGTACATATTTTAGCAGAGGAAAAACACGCATCACACATGTCCACTTTGTAATACATGTCCACCATGTGATACATGTCCAACCGTGTGTGTGGCCTGCAGCCCAGTGCAAACACATCCTACGTCAGCAGAAAAGCCACCGGCTGGCAGCATGTATTTTTTCTCTGGGAAGCAGCATAGACAGTGCAGACAACACAACTTTTCTCTTTTTCTTTGGTGTAAATTGTTTCACCAGTAGAGGCTTGTTGATACAATACTAGGGCTGGAATAAGCTGCTGCAGGAATGCCCATAATCCCCTGGAGAATGGACAACACTTACGAGTACAAGCAAAAGAGCTCTAATGATGTTTTCTTTGGACTGATCCTTCCAAAGTTTGCCTCCTCCCTAGTTAAGGGTTCATTAACTGGCACTGTGAAACACAGAGATCCCAACTCCTGACACTCCACACATTGTCTAGTTGCTAGGTGCTCTTAGTCAGCTACTCCAGGGTGGGCTTCTATGCCTCCTCTTCCAAAAGTTAGACTTCCTCAGCCTTGCCTAGATGTGCTGCTCAATGCAGCTTTGCCAAGGAGATTCTTTTACTCTGTATAACAAGTAGGAAACACTGCACTAAACCTCAGCCATCAAACCGCTGAGCCTAAACATCCAAAGAATCCAAGCTGCAATTTTCTTTAAATAATATAGCCAGCCTGTTATACATCACACCATGCATTCACATTTCATCCTTTCCTGTTGTGAACTTATGATTAATTTCTATTTGATTAATTGGCTTATTCATTATCTAAATACACATTCAAGTTTCAACCAGTAATAGAACTCATTGTTCATAGTGTAAACTTAAATATTTGAGAACCTCAGCTTGACGAAGAAGTCATAGATGACACTCATGTGCCTAAAGTTTCAAGACTTTCTGCATTCCAGTTTTTGCTTTCTTTAAATCTCACGCATCCTAAGTCAGACTCTATATCTGGGGGGATAAGGAAAGCAAAAACTCAGTAATTCTCAGTGGTGGGATTTTGGGTTTCTACTTCTAGCACATCCAAATAACACCCAGCATTTTTCATTCATCCATGAAATACACTGAGTTTGCCACTCACGATGTTTCAACACCTTATAAAGAAAGGAATCTGTTATTTTGAGTTATACGGCATCTGAGAAAGCTTACCTCCTCTTCTAGAGCTTGATTCTACTTTCCATGGACTTTCTACTGAACATGACTTTCCAGGAACGAAACTACTGAATACAGCAATCTAAAGCCAAGACATGGGACAAAACAAAATTTTCTCATTTACATCACCAAAGAGCTTACAAAGCCCATTCCAATTAATTTTATTGACTATTGTGAACTGACATGTAAGCAGGTATATAAATATAGGGTTGTCATTTGAAGATGCTGCTGTGACTTGTTTATTCAATTGAAAAAAATCAGGCTGGAATTTTCTATGCCAGTCATTTGTCGTAGGCTGCTGTGTGTTTTGTTAAAACTCAGTCCAAATGACTTAGCAGTTTCTGAGAATGATATTTAAAGGAAATTTGTAGACTCTTTAGAGCTGTTCCCCTGCTCCCAGTGCTTGATACAGTGGAAATCCCCATGGCCATTTTAAGTAACTAGCAGAGAGGCCTGAGAGCATCTGGCTGCAGCAAGCCCGTTCAGCCTGCTAGTTCATATTTCTCAGTTCAGTCTACAGTAGACATACCCTGAAACCGTGAGTAAACCAAATAATTCTCTTAATACCAAAGTACTCATTTGGGAAAGTGGATCACCCATGGAAATGACAGAGAAGCACGCCTGTGCTCCATCATGTCCTGTCAGTAGCTTGTTGTGTCCCAGAACTCAGGAATGGCCTTAGGCTAGTCCCATGACACCAGAGTGACTTTTGCAGAGAAGTAACCTATGTGGTGTGTCTTCCTAGCTGCTATCTCCAGCAGGTGTGCTAGACTTCGCATCTGAAAGCATTAGTGTTAATACACTGATAATTGCCCCAGAGTTCTTTCATGCATTGTTGAGTTTTGCTCTGCATATGTTGGGCAAAAAGGGACCTTTTTATCACCACTGCCTTTTTATCCCAATGTCTTGTCTGATTATCCTCTGGTTACCCCATTTTTATCTGTGCTGAATAGTAATGGGTATCAACTACAACTCCTTTACTGTTATTGGTTTCAGTGGGAAATACCCATGATTTCCACACCAGATACTGGGCAGAAGACTTCACATCTGTGCTTACATCAGAGTAAAAGTCCGTATCACAGCAAGAATCTACAGAGAACCTTCTTCTTCTCCTTCTGGATACCCCCAACTCACTCAAAACAGGCTCAGTCACTCAAAACGGGGTACTGTATCTGCACATGAAAGACAGTGCTGTACATATGACCAGAATAAGTGCAGTCTAATGTAATCAAAAAGGTCATCAAGTACCACCAGAACTAATGTTCTGTTCACACAGATGGAAATCCTGGGCTCCTTTTCATCCTAACAAAGTTTTTCACAGAAAAAAAATAATCATATATCTAGAATATTTGAGGACAAAACTGCAACATATGACAGTGGAACAACTAATTTAATAGAATCATAGAATGGTTAGAATTGAAAGAGACCTTAAAGATCCTGTAGTTCCAACCCCCCTGCCATGGGCAGGGACACCTCCCACCAGACCAGGTTGCTCAAAGCCCCATCCAGCCTGGCCTTGAACACTGCCAGGGATGGGGCACCCAAAGCTTCTCTGGGCAACCTGTTCCAGTGCCTCACCACTCTCACAGGAAAGAATTTCTTCCTGGTATCTAATCTAAATCTCCCCTCTTCCAATTTAAAACCCCTTGTCCTATCACTACATTTCCTGACAAAGAGTCCCTTTTTGTTCCAACACACTGTGCTGTTTGCTCTCCTATCATGAAATGTTCGATTACACTCCTGATATTTTATCAGTCCAATGCTCCAAATACTTAATGAGTTTTAACTCGCGACTCCCACGCAAACAAAAATGTTTGTGCCAGATGTCTCTTCCCATAGCTTGCCACAAGATGGTAGCAGAGAGTTTCTCCTAAGAAAAACTAATCCGAAAATAACACCGTAAGTATCTCAAAATTGGGACCCATAGAGTGGATGTTTTTGAGCATAATCACTTTGGGATGAGACAGTAAACCATACAGTCACCTAACTAGGATCTTAGGCAAAAGCTAAATCCCCCTCTGGAATCCCATCTAGCTATTCATTATCCTGAAAGTCTAATTATACTTGGCATCTCTTCATTCAAATTCCTCGAGCACCTAAGACTTCATATTGCACAGAATTGCTTCACTGTGAGAAGACTACAGCATGCACAAATGCTTCTGGGGTCAAACACTAGGAGGGAGAATTCCCAGGAAGTTAATTTCTCAGGGTATGACTATTGCATGTTGCACATGTTTGGCCCTCACAGGAAGATGTTGAGGACACCATCATTTAAAATGTGAAGGCCTTTTAAAATAGCCCTACTGACCAGAGTGCTCAACCTGAAAACAAAGAAAAGGATTAAATTGTCTCTTCAGTTGAAAGAATTTCCAATACATGCTTGGAACAACCCTAAATAATTACTAAAGTCACAGATGTAAAGATGGTGTAAATGGATACAGCCAGTGCTCGCTGGTTAAGGTCATGCCATTTTTCAGAAGGAGCCCATGGGACCTGGGGAGGCAGCCTTCTTGTGCCTCCTCCAAGCTGGTGGGAAAAAAACAGGTCTGAAACATGAAAGGGTCAGAACTCAGAGGAGAAACTAGGACTTTTAAAGATAGTTGGAAGATGCTGGTCTCTAGACCCCAGACAACCTCGGGGGTGAGTGCCTAAATGATGTAAGTGCTCATTAGTTAGAAGTGAATTTATTAGTGTACTGAACTGAACCCAACTGCTTCTCTAACACCACTAGAAAATTTTAGTAGCTTTGGCGTCTTTAGTTTTCAACTAAATTAGGTGGGTAAAAGGTAGATGATTGTTGTGAGATTAAATTAATGTATATAAATTTGGATTATGTAACATTGTGAATAAGGGATGTCAGAAACAATATTATAGGGGACTAATTTTTTCAGCTTCTTAGATGGGTTTAAATACTTCAGAATAACTAAGCTGGAGCCTTTGCACTTGACAACTGGGAGAAAATAAAATGTGGATGATCTACAGAACAAATGAACTTCACATATCCCAGTGCTCACTAGGGAAACGGACCTTCTGAGTAAAACCAGAGCTGAAATAATTAAGCACTATATAACCATGTATATATGTTAAAAAGCGACATGAAGTTACATTTCACTCCTTTTTTATCTTAACAAAAATTGCTTAACACGGGGGTTTGTGCAATTATTAGTTAAAGGCAAATAAACAAATATTTTTTCTTCACTTAATCCCATAATTTATTAATCCCATTAATGTGCTTTTCATTTATTAGAACAAACCTACACTTGTTACATATTAGCTAAGATCATACCATCTTATACATATATAACACCTACACCATCTCTTGTTAGGAACCCCAATTACTACTTGATCAAAGAGATAGGCCTGGTGGAGACCCTGTTGCTGGAACTACACAGCTTTGTGTACAATACACTGTAATTCAATATGAGCTCAGCCCTTGTCCTTTACAATGACCTACCACAGGCACAATGGAAACCTCTACAGAAAGCTCAGAACTTATTTGTGTAGGGCATTCAGGAGGCACCTGCAAAACAAGTGCAGGCAATTACACCATTCCTTCCTCCTACATTTCGTTGAGACAGTCCTGTTTGGCAGTAAAGAATCCCAGCTCTACAGCAAGCTGAGAGGCCTGTTGAGAAGCATAGAATATTAGCTCAGTCCAACACCACTATGGCTACCCAATTTCAATGACTTTCCTCTGCAGCTGTGGGATGACCAGAATTGCTTCCAGAGGAACTCCATGACTACTGATGAAAACCTCTTGTCATTCTGGCTGCATTTAAAAGTACACCTGCAATTGTTCAGACCAATGCAGTTCAGCTCAAGAACACTTCACCATCCCTTGCTCTGAAACAGTATTTCTGCCACTACTGGCTCTAAACAGAAATTGTTCCTGGCTAGGAATTAAATCTTGCATGAGCAACACTGTTTATGGAAAACAATGGCTTGCTTTATTTTGGTTTAGGAAGTTGCCGCTGTGCAGTCAAAAGTGGTTCGCTGTTAAGAAGGAACCACATCTTAAGTGGAAATGGAAAGGTCTGTCCTGGCCATAAACAGCCAGCTACATGACTGGTAAAACAGAAGATGCATAGGATTTCTCAATGACATGAAGTTATGAGGGATCATGAGCACATCATAAAATAGGATTAAGGTTCAAAAGCATCTTGATAAATTAGAGAAATGGTGTTTCAATAAGAAAAATGCAAGGTTGTAGTCTTAAGCAAAAATAATTGAACAAGCAGGAAAGGGAAGTGTTGGCAAGATAAAGCGATCTGTGACTTACAGAATATCAGAGGTGGATGTTAAATGTTATTATGTTCTGCTTCTTTCCTAATGAACACAGGCTTTTTTATTCATGCATTCATCCCTTCATTATTTATTAATTAATTTACTTTTGCATTTATTTTAAAGTTGGGACTATGGGTTCATGTCCAGTCATATTATATAGCAGACTAGCAAAATATAGAGGCAGTCTTTGCTGTGAAAACTGACAAGATAAATTGAAAAGAAGCAAAAAAGGAAATATTACTATTTCAAATTAATGAAGGAAAACTGGTTTACAGAGAATAAGATTATTTTTCTATTCAGAACCCTAACAAAGCTATTTTTCCCCTCTTAGGCCAGGTTATTTTCTCCGTCTAGCCAAATATCAGCACATAGGATTTAAAAAATACGCAAAAAATCTGAATATTTTCCCCTGATGGGTTTAATTTTTTTAACTCAGGATTCTGCCCAGATGAATTATTCATGAGTACAACCCTACATTGTCTGAATTGTGTGAAGTGTTGCTAATATGAACATTTATATCAATAATTCCTGTCTGAAAGAAGATGTAAATATGTGCATGCACACACATCTCCTGCCTCTCTTCGTGTCCCGTTATTTATCTAATCTTTTGAACAGCACTGCTGTGGTTTTGTCTGGTGTTACATACTCTGTGCACGTGCTGTTTAAAATCCTGAATTTTTGTCCGTTGCCAGTTAAGATTTCTTACGTAAATCTAATAGGATGCGGTAGTTTCCTGAATGGTAATCATTTTAGCACCTCCCTTCCTAAAGCAGAAGCTCAAAACTTTTCACCTGAATGTTCTTCCTAATGACACTTGCACATATTTGTAACTGGAAAATGCAAAATTATAAAAAAAGACATAACTAAATGATGACAGCTTAATGATGGAAGTCAACAAACAGCAGCCTGCACAGTAGCCTCCAGGCTCTCCTTGTGGATTTTCTCTATATTATGGAAATTTCTTCTGGTTCACTGCAGAACTCCTGGGAACTCTTTCAGGGTGTCTACTGCTGCCAGGAAAAGATAGTTTCCAGAGGCCTTTACTTCTAACAAGATCTAGCAACTCCTAATAAGTTCTGTCAGCTATTCATGAC
Source organism: Pedionomus torquatus (assembly GCA_013398155.1). Classification (NCBI taxonomy): domain Eukaryota; kingdom Metazoa; phylum Chordata; class Aves; order Charadriiformes; family Pedionomidae; genus Pedionomus; species Pedionomus torquatus. Next base: position 39,972 of record VZRU01012049.1, on the reverse strand, counting down.
AAAAGTGTGCTTTGAGGTCCTGTCTCCAGCTGACTCTGACTATGGAGGATGCCAGAGAAAAGCCTAGTGTAGTGCAGCTCACCAGAACTCCAAGATTCTGCAGATAACAAAAGCCTGAATCCCCAGCTGTGCTGAAGCAGGGGCAGGCAGCATCTGCGTGTGTTGGGTTGAGAAATGAGACTCCCATGATAGTGAAGGCTGGAAGGTTGTGACTTGACACACCAGGAGGATTAGTACCTTCTCTGCCAGGAGATCCACAAGTATGGAATATGCTTTATGTCCTGGAAGTATTTAACAAAGCATCAGAAGAGCCAGTTGAGCCTAAGCATGCAGTGAGTCAGTGGGAAGGTCTCTGCTACAGGGGTGGGCAGAAGCTCTTATCTCCTGATCTAACCTTGCCGTCTAGGGTTGTCTTCTGCTTGCTGGGGGCTTGGATCCAGGGCATTATGGAGGCACTGCTTAGGCTTGCCTGGCACTGAGACTAGTATCCTGTGCTGATCTTCCAGGCACTGGGACTGGTATTCTGTGCTGGTCTTCCATGAGCATAGTATCACATGATACTATGATAGTATCATGTGATATCACATGATACTGTGAGGGGAGACCCTGAGTGTATCAAACATGACCAGCTGGCTCTGGAGGCTTGACTGAAGGGCAAGGGAGCCCAGGTGGAATCTCATAAATCTTGCCAGTGAAGCAGTGAAGGGCAAAAGTGCCCTCAGTGAGTGGAGAATTCTGTGGGTCAATACATGTTCACACAGCTGGTGCCAACAGTAAAGAATCAGATTTTATGACCAAGGGACGCTTGCTGAGCATTGAGGACTGCCAGGACGAGATCACAACTGATCAGCAACTTGATTTAGTGAGGCAAAACAATCTTTACCAACAGGCTGGCCATCATGGTAAGAGCTTCAAACTAGGAATGATGAGGAGAGAGATGATGACTGACAAAGTGATGAAGATGAACTGAGTTGGCAATGACAGGATGCCCACCCGAAGCTTATGCACACAAGTAAGGAAGCAGAAAGGACAGCTATATGGGTGAAGTTCTCATACTTTGGGGGAATTATCACACCTGGGTGCCCACCTGAAGTGACGCTACACTAATGAACAAACAGGAGCCATTAGAGAGTTCTGTGTACTGATAGACGGCTATGGTACTGTCTTTTAATTAGCAGTAAGGAGACTAATTCTATGTCCAGTTTTGGGCAGCCCAGTTCAAGGGAGACACTGAGAAAAAGGAAAATATAGGGGTTGTCAGTGGCCTAGAGAACAAGAACTAGAAGCTTGGTTATTTTCCCAAAAAGGAGGCTAGGGGACTACCTAAAGGCAACCTACAACTACCCGAAAGATTGTTATGAAGATGACAGGCAACCCTTCTTGGTGCTGGCAGATGGAAGAAGATAACATAAGGCAACAGCCACAAATTGTGTTTTGGGATGCTCAAGCTGGATATGAGGAAAACTTTGCCCCTAGGAAGAAAGTGCAGGAGTCCTAGGTCACCTAGGAAGGTTGTGAAATTGCCTTCCTTGGAGGCTTTCCAGACTTACCGGAGAGGTGAAGTCCTCCTATGAATGGGAGATCTATTACAGCCCCTCTTAGTTTTGCAAATGGGAGATGTAGACCGCTTAAAGAACCACGGCCAAATGTATCACCAAAAGTGGTTTTATTGAGGTATGCTGTTGTGAAAATGTGGTTTAACAAAATTTGATGGCAACGCTCACTATTACTTACTCCACAAAGGTTATAACAATGATTCAAGGTTGGCAATACAAGAATCTTAAGTGCACTATAATACCAGGTTATGCATGGTATTGGTCACTTACCAAAGACCTGTAGCTGGTGAGTCTCTCCGCCTCAAGGAGCAACTTTGAGAGGTGTCCCAGCTTGAGCCAGCTGCTTAGTAGGGAGAGCTCAAAGAAAGCTCACTTAGGCTGTCTTATTTATGGAATTAAATGGTTGGATTGTAGTCAAATTACATACAATAGGAAAGGTATGCATGAGACTCTTTGTACCCAAAACTTTAATTGTTCCTTGATAAATGAGTCTTGGAAAAGCCACCTGCTATTCATGTGTTAATCATATGATCAGTGTTCCAAGCTTCTAAGCATCACTGCTCACAGTGTCACTCTGTTTCTTTGTGAATTTTCAAAGAACAACTGGAACTAGAGAAGTTCTTGACCTGGTTATGGCTTAGGCCTTTGCCTCCATTGGAGCCTGTGCACAGTTACCACTAGTTTGGTTAAGGGGTTGAGTGCATTCATCATGCTTGGTCCATTTGTTCAGGTACTTTTAGCCAGGTGTGGAGATTCTGCAAGAAGGATATACAAAATTCAAAGCAAAGCAGTTAGTTATTGGCTAACACACAGAAGAGCTTTTAATACACAGAAGAATTTAGTAAGCTATAAGACTAAGCATTAGTATAATAGCCACTCATATTAGCCTTCCCAAGAAGATTTTGCCAGGCAGGCAGGCATGAAAGGGGAAAACAAAGAGTCAAAAGGGGAAAGTTTACTTCCCAGGGTTCTCTGGGAAGTATTCCCAACATTTTCAAACTGCTATCCTCCAGCAGTTCCACCACCACTGGTAGGAACACACAATGATTCCCAGCTAGTCCCCAACTAGACTGGCTAGGTTGTCTAGGCTTCCCCAGGTATAAAAAAAAATCTCTTTTGGATTTTATACCTTTCATTCTGGTAGTTCCCCTTTGCAATCCTTGAACTACCGGTGATCTCATGTCATCAGCCCTATTTCTGTCCATACTTTCAACTTTCTTATCTCTCTACAGGTGTTCTCACAGCTCTCTCACAGCAACCTGGATCAAGGTTATGCAGCTGTGCTGTATCAGAGCTGGGCCTTGGATACGCAAGTCCAGGTAACTAAGCACCTAGGAGAGTTGGGGGTAGGAATTCAGAGCTGTGGTTACAGAGAAAAAGGGTCTCAGGTGGGACTGGATGTCTTTTCAAACCCCATTGTTATGATTTGGTACATAAAGAACTCTGGCACTTAACTTGGGACTTTAAATTCTGCAGACACTGTGACACAACATGTTACAGTGTCAAGTTCTTTTGTGGATTTATCTTAGTTCTTCTCTTTGTTTCAGTTTTCTGAAATATGAGAAAACTGGTAACTTGCTTTTTGTAATACTTTCTGACCAGGCACGTAAATTCCTTATAGACATTATTCAACAACTTATTAGTTTTCTGGGTACTAATTAGTACTTTGAACACTATTTCTAGATAGTACTGAATTCTGATGTTCATAAGTCTGGAGCATTCAAAGAAGAAGCTATTACATTGTTCATTCTGGAATTTTTTGATTATGTGGATCAGTGTGCAAAAGCAGCAACAGAGAATATAGCTGCTACCCAAATGGAGAGGTAAGACAGGACTGAATGTCTATAATCCACAGCAGAGTGGAAATGTTCCAGAAAATTTTAAATATACAGACAGATTTAAACAGGTATCTCCAGTAGAGGCTTCAAAGAAGAAAAATTTTCAAACAGAGGTATGGGGGCTCAAAGCAGAAAAATGACAATGTATTATCTTTAAAATATTATGTGCAAAAAGTTTCCATCCCTACATTAAAGACAAAAAGGAGTGCAATGCAAGTCATGCACATACTCCTCTGAGTTCTGATGCAACAGTGAATGTCTGGTTCTAGTGCCTCCAGACCAGCATGTGGGCATTGAAAGATGACTAACTAGTGACCCTTTGTAAAAAGTTTGGTTTAAATGAGTCACATAACATGCACAAGAACTCTGTGGAAGAAATAGATGTAATTCTCCAGAATCAGGTTCTGAAGAATAAAGCTATCCTTTGACTAGAAATCATTTTCTTGACTAGAAAGCAAAAGCATCATGAGACAATGGAAAATCTGAGTAAAGAAGCTGGCTGTCAGTCAACCGAGGGAAGTGTGAGATAGCAGCGCAATAGAAAGATGCAGAGAACAACTAGCTAGATAGTAATTCAGAAGAAAAGAATCAAAATGCTGCATCACAAGCAAAGTGTTAAGTCTGCAACACTATGCTGTTACGAAAAAAAAAAAGTATATAGCAGTTGGTATAAAAAGTAGTACAGCCTGTGAGGCAGAACACTTACGAGTCCATATCTTTCTGAGGAAAAGCAACTAAGAGTTTGGAATTTGAGACAATCTAAAGGAAAGTAAGAAAAACAGTGTCTTAATAGGTATGTTTAACTGACAAATGTATCTTAGGAAAAAATAAAATAGACAGAAGATGTTTTTATGTAAAAGTGCTACAAAGTGGCAAAACACCATGAACACCCTGAAAAGGGTAAGTTGCAGGTTTAAACAAACCTTTCTTCTGATGGAGGCAGTGGCCCAGGCAGCTTGTGTCACACTGTACCTCTCTGGACCGAGGCCTGTCAGCGGGGACGCACAGCCCAGAGGCATTGCAAAAGACGTGGGGAACTCCTGGACTCCCTTCCCACCTTACCGTCCTATGGTCTTGGGAGCAGAGAGTTGGGCTTTATGAGCCATAGCCTTCCTTACCGTGGTTTCTGAGTGGGACTTTGACAGCTGCCTGTGAGGTGGTGGTGCAGTACCAGCTCCATGATGATGGCCTCTCCTCACAGCCCTGCTGCCAAGCATCAGGACACGTCCTCACCTTTCTGCCCTNCGGGAGGGGAGGCAGAGCCCGGGGGTCCCCTAGCTCTCTCCGGCGCTGACTGGGGGCTCGGAGGGGGTTTGACTGCCTGTCCCGTCCTCCCCCACCCCGGCCATCCCTGAGGGAGCCGCTGCTCGGCTGCAGGTGAGTTGTGCCGGTCTCTCCCTGTCGCGGCGCCCCCTCGTCTCCCCTCGCCCCCGCCGGCGGGGCCCCGGCTGCCACCGCTGAGGAGAACCCACCCCGCCACCTGTTGTGAAACGCCCTGTGGAGATTTGTCGTTAGCGTTTAGTCCCGCTGGTGCCCGTCGAACCCTCTTCGCCCTTTAAACCCCCTCTTTTTTTTTTTTTTCCCAGAGCCGGCCCCTCGGCGCCGCCGTCCTCTGGCGGCTCCTTCGTCCTCCACAGGCTGGCTGCCCCGGCACCACCATCGCTTTCCGTGGGACTGAACCCTTTTTACGACCCCCTCGCCTTTTCTGCTTCCGAGGTGTCACTGCTTAACTACAGCATGAAGGCTGCTGGTTTGGGCTGAGCAGATACCGCTGAGGTGAGGCGCATGGCAGGATTGAGGGCGCAGCTCCTCCCAGGTGGTGAGGTGTGGCTCGGTTCGGTTTGAACCTATTTCCATCATGCTCCTTTGGGAAGGTCTTGACTTGCTCAGGAATGTAAGCAATCATGCGGAGGAAAAAGTGTTGCTCCTGCTTTCTTCTAAGCCACTGGAACCTGTCATTTCATCTCAAATCTATCCAGAAAATCCTATTGCCAGAGGTCGATGTTCAGAGAGGAGATGGAGGAGTTCTGGAAAGATTTTATTCGAATAAAGAGAGAGCCCACTGGGGCATACCCCTGTGGGGTCTCTCAGATCGCCAGAGGACACAGCCTCTGTTTTATCCTAGTTCCCTGGGCACGTGTAACCCTCTTCCTTTCACCACTGAGTTACTTGGAAGGGATAGACATCCTGATCCACCTATTACAGAAAAGTTTAACTTTTGCTTTTTTTCAGTTGTCTAGCTTTTGCAGTTTCAGTTAATTCCCCTGTTTTTCAGTTATCTTACTCCTGTACTTTCAGTTAACTTCCCTATTTGTGAAGATGCTCATCTATATTTTATCACCTGTTTGTGAACACACTCTTGTCTGTATTTTGTTACCTGTTTGTGAAGACACTCTTATTCCTATCTTGTCAAAATCATCGGAGTAAACTAGAAAACATCATAAATTCCAGTGTAGTTCTTGCTTTCTTTGGATTTTGACTACTTTTTTTGGCATAACACTCTTGTCTCCCTTTTTATCTAAATGTTGCGTGCCTGGACTCCCTGCTCTAGCCAGATTTTAACAGCATTATAAGTTAATCATGGAAGCATGGTAAAATTATTCTTCCTGTTGGTATGAGTCATACTGCAAGACTACGTGATTCCTTCCCTAGGATTGTTAGCATTTGCTTTCTGATGGGGCAGGAGTAGTCTGACACAGTTTGTTGAGTACTTTACATTTGTAGACCCTATTATTTCCTATTTAATTGCTTTTTTGTTTGGATTCCTGCCTTCATGGGACCATGAAGGACATAATGTTCTCCTGTTTTGGCAAAGCTCTTTAGAAAACTAACAGTGTTGCACACAGAGAGCTTTCTGTTTATCAAAACCCCAAGAAATAAAGCTATCTGTAAGGTATCAAATTATTATGTACCTATCAGACCTTAATTATAGAAATTCCCTTCTTCCATGTGAACCTTTTAAAACTTGTTACTCATCCATTAGATCTCAAAACCTATTAGGAGCTTTTTGTGTCTTATGCACATTTTGTACATAAGTGTAATTGAAACCATCTTTTAAATTGCTTGGGAGAAGAAAGCCTCAGTATAAGGACTAAAGGAAGGTTTCATCTGCTTTAGAATTTGGCCTCATGGGTATTCTTTTTTTTCTTTTTTTTTTTTTTTTCTTTTTTTCTTTTTCTTTCCAGAGTTATTGCAAATTAAGTTTTCCATTAAGAGCATGATGTATGTTTTGAAGAGGAATCTATTTTATTGTAGGATGCTTTGGCAGATTCTACTTTGCCAACACTCAGTAGATTTCAGGCAGCTTGACACTGCTCCCTGTTTCAAGGAAAGCTGCCTCTGTAGGATGTCAGCTCCATGCTGTTGATTTTGCAAGGGTGTCATTGGGAGTTGCAGGAACTAGGAGAGTGGAGGCACACTTGCATGCAGAGTTTTTGTTCAAATCATTTATTCATAGAGGTAGTTATTTAGTCTACTTGCAAACTACCTGCTGAAGGACATTTCATCTCTTTCCAGGCTAATTCATTCCTGTGCTGTCTCCACTTCTTGAGTGATTGCTCTTTGATTGTTAGCTCTCTGAACAATCCCTGTTGCTGCTGAATATTATTGCAATTGCTGACACGTCTCCAGAATGGTTCCATTGGTGTATCTACAAGTACTTGTTAATTCCAAGTTAGGTTGAGGAGTAGTGAATCTAATTGCGTCTGTTTTGTCACACCCCAGGTTACATTTTTCCAAAGGGAAGAATTCTAAGTAGACTTCATGAGTTAAAATCTAGCAGTGATTGAGGCTACAGTCTAACAAGACTGAGCAAGTCTGCTTTATTTCCCTCGCAGATGTTGAATTTTTTACAATGGGGGACAACATAGGGTAAAATGAAAATTTTCTTGCCCAGCTAACTTCTGTAGCTCTGACAGATCATTTTGGGCCTAGTCATCCTCAGCTTCTGGCTTATTATTATCCCTCATTTTATTTCACAGTGTGTCCCAATAATCAGATTCATCACAGAAATTAGAACTACTGTTGTTAGTAATGATAAAGAATGAGAGGTTAGGGGAGGAATTACTTCCATCTATTTGGCATTTATGACACCATCTCTAAATTACTGTGCCCAATTTGGGGCTTGTAGTATAGAGGTGACTGACAGACTGGACTGGAAGAGAGAGATACCAAGAGACTTTGGAGGCTGGAGCATGTGTAGGAGTCCCTGAAGGAGCTGAGTTTGCTTAGCTTTGAGAAGAGAACAGTAAGGTCAGGTCTAATTGCCTAACTAATGGGAAGATACTGAGAAGGCAGAGCGAAGTTTTCTGCGTAGGTGTACAGCAAAACGGCAAGTGGGAACAGGTACAAATAGAAGCAAGGAAAATACAAGGAGAAAAATGTAAGAAGAAAGATGAATATATGAACATAGGAAGAATGTAAGATATTCTCCTTATATGAATATAAGGAGAAAACCAAAAATATGAATGAGAAGAATACGAGGAGAAAAAACCTTCACAGTGAAGGTGTTTAAGCACTGGAACAAATTACCTATAGAAATTCTGGAATCTCCATCCTTGGAGTTCTTCAAAAGTCAGTTGGATACATTGCTGTGAGATTCCGTGACAGACTAGAGAAATGCCATTGCAAAATTAACTTCACTAGAAAGGAAAAAGTATTCAAACTGTATTCAAAATCACTGGCATGAGAGCTTCTTGTTCTTACTGCAATTTATGGAAACGGGACAGAAGGATTCCAAGTTTGAAGACAAAATGTTACTTCTCTTAGGCTTAAAAAAAAGTCAGCAGCAATTCATTGTCAGATGAAGGCATTCTAATGTGGTATTCATATCTTTTCAGATTGGCAAATCTGAAGCAAGCTATTCACCAGAGCAATGGCTATGATTGTCACTCCCCTTGTGACATTTGATAGTTGCTTCCTATTTCTCAGAGGTAGTGCTTTGCTTCTTTCAGGGTGATGAATTATTTAGATACCTAAAAAAACTTTCCCGGCTTCTTGTCTTCATTCCCTTTGTTCAATTATTTGTACTTTTGGTAAGGACGTAGTTAAAATCTGTTATCATCAATAGGGATTTTAAATAAAATTGATAATGTGTTTTGTACAACTGTTTTGATTCTCTTGTAATCTTTGTAAGACATGAGTTTTTAAACAATTTTATGGAGGTATTTAATTATTGATAATACTGAAGAAGTGCTTGACAGTAGTTGATAGTAATTACCGTGTGTGATATATTTGTTAGTCATAGGCAGAAATTTCTGCATAAAGATGATGTAAGTCAAAATATTGCTCATAAATTATGGACTGTAATCCTTTTTTCTTGAATAGTGTTTCATTTATTTTAATTTTACTTCATATTCTCTTTTGTTAGAGAATTCCAGAACTTTTCTCATGAAAACTGGTTTGATACCTACAATTGCATGTAGGTTGAATGACTTCCACAATACTCTCCCATGTATTTAATGGGAGATACATTTAAGTGATACATGACAAATAGGGCAAATAGTTTTGTGTCCAACCCCAAAGACATTTACAGAATCAAGAGTTCTGTGGGACAGTTTTTTTATGTGCCGATACAATTAAGTCAGGAGTTTTGCCACTGAACCTAACCGATGACCCTCATATTAAATTGGTCTTAGAGCAGAGAGTCAATTGGCTTGACTTTAAAGGCAGTTTTCTTTTCTTTTTTTTTTTTTTTTTTTCATACAACAGCGTCCACAATTTGTCTC
>VZRU01012049.1:18859-30842 GCA_013398155.1 Pedionomus torquatus | reverse complement strand
TTTCATATAATTAAAAAGAATAACAATCTACTGAAGAGTTACCAGAAGTTTTAAATAATCTGCTTTGGAAAGCCATCTTTCCGTGTCACTTACTTGCCATTCACTGCTCTGTAACAAAGGGCTGTTCTATCATGTTTATTACAGATAAAACATAAAATTATTTTTCCTTTTAGATTATATACTTAATCAGGTGACAAAAAAAGTCTAAACTTAAAAAATCTATAAAGAAGCAGATTTCCCAAAGTCTGTGAATTAGGCCTAGGTTCTCAAAAATACTTAGATTCTTTATTTATGTTGATTTTAGTGTTGCCAAAATACTTTTGAGAATACTCTGTAATGGCAAGAAAGCTTATACTTTAGGCAATATGCGGCCCTCCCTGTGAAGCATCTGTGCTCACAAGGAAAATATTGGGGCACATTGCAGCAGGGGTGCTTGTTTTGGGTGTTGAGCCCTGGGTTGTGGTGCTGTGCACAGCACTCCTACATTTTCCATGTGACCTTTAGAAATGTGGAGGGAAAAAAAATAATGCAATATTTTCTTTTGATCCTTTAGAGAAATTCAGAGTTTCTCAATACAAATGGATCCAATGCACAGTCATTAAACTTAAGTGACTATAGCTCTGAAGTATTAAATTGGAGGCTTTCTACTAGGAGGAGATTCTGGAGTGAGTTCCTGGCCCTTCTGAAATCAGTAAATGTTTTGTCCTTGGCTTTAGTGGGGACAGGTCATCCTGGTAATCTGTCCTGCTAAGCAGTTTCAGCTTATGTTATGGAAGTAGTGGTAGAAGACTCTCCTTATCAGTATTTTGCAGAGTTCCAGAAATGTAAAAAGTGGAAATCAAAAGTTGAAGATAGCTGTGTTCATAGTCCTGTTCCTGTTGTTTGGACTTGGGTACCCTCTGTGCCTGAGTACTTTTAACAGTACTGCTGCTGAATGTTTACTTCTCCCTTTGACAAAGAGATCTGACATACAATCGGTCCCTCAGGGCTGGGCTGCGTAAGTCAAATGGAGTTTCATCCTGTCACAATGTGAGTCTAAAAGCTGTAAAAGGAATATTGGATAGAGTGATGTGGTGCCTAGGGTGACAATCTTTCTAGGAAAGGGACTTGCTAAGACTTTGATATATATATCTATTCCAGCTCCGGTCTAAATAAAGTCCTCCATATGGTGTCCCAGGTTCTGCCAAAGGGCAAGTCTATGATTGCCAAAGTCTGCTGGATTCATCAGTCAGGCTTTAGGTGGAGTAGAAACCACAAGGCCATTTGCACCTTTGATGCTTTTTTCCCCCTTTCCTTGTTAGGATGGATATATTATTACTTGAACATGAGGAAAGCCAAAATATATCAGGACAAACTTTTGTTTCAGTACACCTTAGAAATAAGCACAGGGGAAGTGTTAAAGATATTGTGTATTTTGTGTGTTTAAATTAAATTTAACTTTTTGTGTGTAGTGCGTATTCCCTATACTATAACCAGGTCCTAAAGAAAAAAAGTTTTTTTGCATTTCTTATCTTTCTTTGTCTATTCTTCCTGAATTTCTCTTAAACTGCCCAGAGCCTGTGTGGTTGGGTTTTTATTTACTCTTTCTTAAATGGAGTAATATTATCTGGACATCATCTGGCATGCATTTCTTGTAAAAGAAACAAGTGAATAGAAATGTCTTCTTTTCTCAGAAGTCTTGTGCGGGAAAAGGCGTGTGAATGATGAATCACTTCATGGTTGTGGCAGTACTGCTCCCTCTGAGGACTTGCTACACTACACATTCACAGCAAGGTAAACTTCTGAACATCTGCTTTTTTATTTGGAAGCAATCTCCATCAGCTGAAGTTTTGGACTTGCTCATTTACAATCCTCTGTAATTAGGTAGCATATTATATGCTTAATCAAATGATTCTTTTTTTTGTAATGTGATGAAATAACTTGTATAATACCTGGGGTTTTGTAATCCCATCATGCAAAATTGCCTGTTGAATCAATAGCTTGAAATGAGGAAGCCAGAATCTGCTTATTTATTTGATGTCCCTCTCTGCCATCTTCAAATAATTTATTTTGTCTTTGACAACTTTTATGCTTTTCTACCTCTTCATTTAACTGTCTAATTTTTTGTTTGTTTGTTTGTTTTTCTCGTCTATGAAAACTTTAGCACTTTTATTAGCTTTTTTTCTGATTGTGCTGTAGGATTCCAAGACCAGAATTTTATTTCTTACACTTCACATACATATAAAATAAAAGGAAAATAAGAAAATACACATATTCAGAGGGAACAAAGTTGAATATAAGGATAACTTTCCAGAAGGCTGTGTATTTGAAAGTAAAAGTATTGCTTGCACACTTGTTGCTGGCAATAGCATTGGGCATGACTCCATTAAAGACCAGACTACAGTCAGCAACTTACAGTTTTATTGTCTTAATTAAGTTGGTGAAGGAGGGAGACTGGTGTTTTTTTCCATAAATGTACTTGTTATCANTTTTTTTTTTTTTTTTTTTTTTTTGTGCCTCTCTTCAACCTTGAAATCCATTCATCCAAGGTGACAGTTCCTCACTTTTGAGATTATTACCAATGCACCTAGAGTGGAAAAAGTTCGTAATGCAGGCAAGTCCAAACAGTTACTGCATTACAGTAACTTGGTCATTTGTTTTCACATGCAGTTGTTTAGGAATAGAATTAGTCTCTGTTGTTAATCATAAAGCTATTTATGTAGTCTTGAGTTAGCTGTCCAGTTAAAACAAGTCTTAAGATGTCTTGATTTGCTAGGAGGGGAATATTATAACTAAATGCTACAAATGTTTCTGCATGTGTAAATAATACTATGAAAGTCTTTAAGTCCCACATTGGAACTCAGTGGTCTTCAAGATCAAGTTTAGAGGTTTGTTTGTATAATTTTCAGGAGGAGAGAAAGTACAAATCAGTGAGTGTTGTATTTTATCTCTTCCAAGAGTTCGGGGCTTTGGGGGAGGGTTGACAGAACAAGTATCTAAAAAGAGGAACCACCCATAATGTGGTTTTCAGCCTTTCCTTTTCTGACACAAATGGGATTTCAGTCTGACTTTTAAACTTTATTCTGGGAATTAATTCCTGACAAATAACAAGACAGAGATCTTGGAAATTGCTTGGGATTCAGTCCATATAAATACATTATGTTGTTCTTCATAAAACTATGAAAGGATGGATCAGTAGTCACATAAAGAAGGTAGTAAATTGAGGGCATAAGGAAATTAATAGCATACCCAAAGTCGTGGTGGAGGGCTATTGAGTAGGTTCAGGAACACCATTCTAGCCTGCTGATGCTTTAAGGTGGAAGATTATCTTTGCTTTTGCTATCCACAGCATGGGTCTTGATCACCTTTTTTTCCTTAAGCACTGTCTGGTGTGGAACCTGTCTTACCTCTAACCACTGTTGTTTCAGATCTGCTTTGTAATTTAGCTAAACATTAGTATCTTTCTGTCCTTTTTGTGCTTCTAGAATCGATTGTGTTTCCAGTAACGTACCTTAACGTTTCCAAGGATCTGGCTTTTCAGCAGCTGCTGGTGGAATGGGATGTTGGCAAGTCAGCGCATGATGGTGAGCTGGCAATGTCTTTTGAAATACAAGTCCGTCGAGCAGATGAAACTACTACTGTGTGGACTGTAAGTGTGTTTTTAGGAGAAGTTATATTAGTTATTTACAGTATAAAGGAAGCTAAGGGAAAATATATATACAGGTAGCTTTGCTGTATAGGTTTACAATTTACAACATAGCATTTACAAAACTGTACTAGAAATACCTCTGTATCACTATGTGCCAGCCTAATGTTATGCCCTGGTTTTGTACAAAAGAAAAGAAGAAATTGGCTGAGATGAAGAACCCATTTCCACCTGTGGTAATCAGACTAAGGAGACCTGAATTTGAAGACTTTTTTTTTGCTTTCAAGGTGCATGTCTCCTAAGCTGCCACCCGGAAATACCCCTTCCATTGCCCCTGAGGGCAGTCTTTTTTATAGCACAACTAGTTCACTGGAGGCTAACTGGAGTCCTGCTGCTGCAACTTCTCTCAATTTATGACCAAACAATAATCTCAGAGTAAGCAAAGCCTCTTAAGCCCTGTGTTTGTCCCTGTTAGCAGTTATTTTATACCCACTTCATCCAGTTAAGGACTAAGTAGTGATGTCTCTTTTGCAAAGTTCCTGTCCTGTTAGTTTTCCTTAACACCTAAACCAGCCAAATTTTCTGAAGAGAGATCACCCAAATCATAGGCTTAGGCCTGCTCCTGATGTTTCCCCCAGGTGACTTCCTCTCCTTTGGATCTGACAAAATCTTTTGGGAACTAAATATATGTTTAAGGGTTATTATAACCTATTATGAGTCATCTGCTGATTGAATTATGGAAGAATATGAAATGCATGTGTTATAACTTAGTGAAACTGGAAAAATGCTGTAGCTCCTTTAAAGCTGCTATTTGTGAGAAAGCACATAAAGCAGAGAAGGGATTCTTTTTCTGAAATCAGAAGTCAAAAAATAAGATGAGCATGTTAAGAATCACAACTGACTCTGATCAGCCAAGTTAGTAATCTGTCTCTGAGTTTGAAGAACCACATCCTCACTGCAAATGAACTCTACACTGTTCAGAAGACTTTGACCCCTTTGATACATGGGGTAGGATTTTTTAACACTCCATGACTAGATCTAACCCTAAAGTCAGAAACCAGGGCCATGTAGCTACAAACAAGTATGTAGTTCTTTTCAGAGAATCGTTCCAACAAACTCTTACTAACTTACTAGGAGAAAGAAAAAGTTTTTTGTATTCAAGGACATAGTCTGTTCTGTTACTTAAAATCAATATGGCAAGGAAAATAAACAGGGTATCTTGGATGTTACTGTCACATGGGAATGTATTTGCTTCTGTGTTTTTCTGAAGAAAAGTACCAATAAAGCAACTCTGTGAATCTGCTCATACCAAAGCACAGACGGTCTATATAACTTGCAGTCACAAAGCAGTGACTACATTCCTTAGTGCTGTTACTGAGAAATTAAATTGCTAACTGATTGCAGAATTTTCCTCAGAGTGGTAGTGTTATAAAAGTGCAGGTGCTGCTGATGAAGAGCAGTGAATGAGAGCAGTTGTCTAGTTGTCAGTATGAGCCAGGGTTCTGGCACGGCTCATACGAGTAGCACACATCTATAAGCTGAGTGAGAATCTGGCACAGTTGCTTTAAGAAGTACTGAAATACATGTTCTGTTCTAAAATGTATTCAAAATTACAGGTGGCTAATAGAATTTTTTGAGTGTTTTTTTCCCTGCTTCTTATGCCAAGGAAGATTTAAACTTGGGGTACATTTTCATCCCTCTCTCTGTCTGGCTACGTGATACCCTGGTTAGCTTGAGTTACTGTGCAGTGTATTGGTGCAGCTCATTTAGCACCCAACTGGGCCTTTAGTAAGTATATATGGAAAGGAATTCCTGGGATATCTTCTCTTAGACAGCAGCAGAACACTATATATCTTCTGCTGTGTGTCTGCATTTCTATTATTCAATATAAAAATGCCAAATTGCAAAGCATTTAGCTCTCATGATTTTTGAACTCCATTTTATACTTTAGGCTGTCCTCATGTTAGCTTCATGGCTCTCTACAGTTTTGGATGTATTTTTCTATGTTTCTTGCATGCGCATATTACAGCCGTCAAGAATTTTGGGGAAATCAAAATATTTTCCTTCTCTGCCTGTCACTGATGGTAGTACTATCCTCAGATAATGTGCCTTAGAACTACAATGAGGTATCATCTGCATAAATCCTTACCAGCCAGTGCAGATTTCTGCTGTAATTTGTATCCAGGGATATGTAACCCAGAGCCTTAGATAAGGTGGACTTGTGGGCAGCATCATCTGTGTATGCTATTACTCATGTAAGAGCAGGCACAAATAAACCACTGAAAGTTTCTCAGGGTGAATCCGTTTCATGAGGAGCAGGGCCTGAGTCACAACTATGCTGTCAGAATCAAGTAGTCTTGCCAGCACATCAGTCACTCCACAACTGCTAGTATGGATTTGTAAGTGGTTACGTAGCTTACTAGTTACTTAGAGTGAGGTCACATGTAGTAAGTGGGATTTCAGAGATTCATTTTCAAAAGCATTTGTCTCCTTTGAATTTTATCTCTCTTTCACTTTTGATTGTGCTTCCAAAGTGTCTGCACATCACTGTGCTTTCAACACTTTGCCTTACCAGCCTTTGTTTGTAGGAGTTTCATAACATCACACTTGATAAATCAGGAAAGCCTCTTCATTTGGTATGGGATTCAGACTTACCATTGGAATGTATGTCACACTCAGTGAGAATCAGGAGCAAAGCAGAATCATCAAAAATCTGGAGTCAGTGGAGTCCATGGGAGACTGTCCTGGGTAAGCAAAACAAGACTTTAGTTTTAACTTTTCCACTACAAAGCTATACTCTAATTCATTGGTGAATGTAGTGGTGAAGTTTAGTTCATTCTTGATGACATCAAATCAAGAATCTATTTTTAACTCCTTAAGCACTAACCCACTCTTTTTTTTTTTTTTTTTTTTTTTTTTTTTTTTCTGGCAATAATAGCAATACTTCAGCCATTGCTTTAATTTACAGACTGTCTTCCTAAGATGTGATCTTGTATAGGCTCTAGCACAGCCCATCACCAGGTCAGATGCAGCCCTGGCCTGGACTAGGGGATAGGAGGGGAAGCACGTAGCTATGTCTATGTCATCTGATGCATGTATTTCTTTTGTCTGGGATTTCATAGATTAGTATTAAAGAAGCAGAGAGAAAGGAGCAAGTCAGCTCTTTATGTTACTTGTAAAGAACTTTTGTGAATTAGGTAGGAGTAAACAAGGAGTTAAACAATAATGTAATTCATCATTTTTCCATTACAATGTGCAACTAGAACAGTTTGATTTCCAGAGAATTTGGTTTAAGCAAAATACATAACTGCTTTAGAAAAAATAACTACAGTGATGTCATAAAGAAACACTATTCTTGTTTGGAGCAACAACAGCTTTTAGTTATGGGAAACATGGGTAGTAGAAGAATCACAAGTCTGTACACTTTGTGTGTGGTACATAAATTGCCCATCTCCTTCACCTTATACAATGTGAAATAGAATGCGAGACTCTCTTTCTCACTGGCCTTAATCTTGGAGATTTTGGTTTTTTAATAGAATTTTTGATCCCTATCTAATTTCAATCTCATTGTCACAAACTGATGCATTAAGGCCTTGATTTAGAGCTTTCTGGAAGACAATGCCTCTAGACTTGATCGGATTTTTTTTATCAGATTCTTGAGAGTAGATTTTATCTCCAATCTATGCAGAACCCTGTGAATCACTTAAATCCCACTAATTTTTGCATTCATTGAGTCCAACATTGAAAGCCATAGGAGTTTTATTCCAAGTTGGGTATCCCCTTACTGATATGATTCATTAAATGTTGACTTCTTTAAGCTGAGCTCTGCTTGAGCTTCAGGACATGATGCTTTTCAATCTGGCTGCTTATAACCTTCAAGAACAAACGTTTTCACTGTAAGCACATGTTTTGTTTCCCTGAAGTGAGAGGCAGTGAGAAGGGTTTAGTCTCTCAGGTAGGTTGTAAAGTAATCAAGGAGCAAATCAATAATGTAATTAATGATATCACAAAAACGTACATTATATGCATATGGGCTTAAGAGGAATAAAAATATGATAACGTGAAGTTAATCCTTCTCTTGGGAAGAATTCTAAATAAAAGTCCGTGAATGGATAACACAACATTAGCAGATTCCTGTATAAATACTTGGGTTTGTGTTCTGGTTGAAGGCTGCTGCCAGGAGCAGATTTTGAAATCGTTTATTATGTATTAATTTGTAGGACTGGACTCTTCAGATATCAGTGGACCACAAATCTTTCCAAATGAGAAAATTGTAGAGGAAGGCTCTGACCTCACTCTCTGCTGCATTGGAAGGAAGGGGCAAATCATTAAGGAATTCTTTATAGTCCCAGATGATCATGTTTTTAATCACACAAACAGTCAAGTCAGACTTCTCACTCTGAAAAACGTGACACATGAGGTGCCTCACATCACTGCCTACTGTCGAGAGGCTTGCAATGAAAAGCAATGCTCTGATCAATCACTTTTCCTTGTGGGTAGTAAGTGAATGCCTTATTACATTTCTGTTTTCCTGTTCTTATTAAGTCTAGAATAGCTGTGGAGAATGGGAGGAGGAAAAAAGAGAAGCTTGCTCAAAGTTGTTATTGTCCAGTCATGTCCAGCTGAACTCTGTTTAATGTGTGACTTCAGATATGTACACTTGCATCTTGAAAACAGTAAAGAATAGCATTAAATATGTTCAGATTGATCTCATTAATTAATCCTAGGAGATGTGACTTATTTTTTAAATATACCTATCTATTTAGGATTTCAGCTTCATTGTCTGTGTGTGTATGTGATGAAATCTCAGCACAGTCCCCCTTTTGAAGGCTAGTAGCAATTTTTACAGATAGAAAACAATACAGATTAAATTAATGAACGTATGAATACAATTAAAAATAATACAGTAGTGTTTTCATTGCAATTAATTTATGGGGTTATCCTGATTGTCTCTGCAGAGTGGTCATTGAATAAGTATAATTGAAATAATAACATTCATTGGAATTAAACCAGACTTTGTACATATCCTTTATTTATATAATTTTATACATTTAATATATTGAAAAGATTGTTGACTTTTGCCTTGACTGCCATGCTTTGTTGTTGTTTTGTTTTTCATTTTCCCTCTGACAAGAACCACCTGATACACCTAGTGATTTTTCCTGCCAAACTCAAGACATGAGAAGAGTAACATGTACTTGGAGACAAGGAGGAGACACTTATCTTTATGGAATTCATTCACCCAAATATACTTTGTCTGAAGAGTAGGTCTCCTGATTTGTTGTATTAACTCTAGCCTGTGTTGTACAGAACAATAACATTTGTTCCTTTGAAATCTGTGGAAATGATTCTTGTCATTCTTGCAATTAGCTGCTTCTTTGTGCCTTACCGAGTAGCTTATTTAACAAGGTTTGAGCTGTGCAGAATTGCTGGGAATTAGACTATTGTAACAAAATTGCAGGTCCCTCAGACCAGTTCTGCTCAATAAAGCTTATTGTAACCATTCTTCAGGGTTAATTTATTTGGATATCTTTCAGTAGGTATGAAGACATCCTGCAATCAGGATATAGAAAAAAGTATCAGGTAAGGCGCACAACAGACAGACAGGATTTAGTCAGCTGGTGGGCTGAGTATTAAGTGTACTCACAATCCATTGACACGGATGCTGACTCAAACTGATATCAGTTAGCCTGATTCTAGCTCTTGAGTCCTTGAGCTACTGCCAATCCTATTTTAAAAATATTATTTCTGTCTATAATTTCACCCCTTTTTAATTTGTTTGTTTATTTGTTTTTAATTTGAATGTTTGAATGTCTCTGGAGACTTTCTCAGAGCTGTTTCTTTGCAGCCTGAGTAAAGGCTACACAGTTGTGGCCTGTCAGACCTGACCCTTAGCTCCTTGCTACAGGGGCATCTAGACAGGTGAGAGGCGCTTTACATCAGGGCCTGCAGAGAACAGGAAACTCATAAAACAGGACAGATGCCTCATCTTCACAAACTTTTGTCAAAAGATCTCAGCAGGAGGCAGGTCATCATTGTGCATATCTTTATGGTCTCTGCATCATTCACTTCCATTAAAATACTATAATGATATAAAGATGGAAGGTTAGAAGATGCATTTGAAATTACTGCTTCATTTGAAAGCACAATGGCAGATGTGAATGGCTTAATTCTTGGCACGTAAGTTCCTAGTTTAGAATTTCCATGAGGAAATGACTAAAAGCAATTTTGCCATGTCTTAAAAGGATAAAGTCAAGTTGGTCTTTGAAGAAAAACTTCTAGTTGTAAGAATACCTATGCTTATCCTACTTCAGGCTGCAGGAAAGAACTAGGTGGCTGCTTACTTTCCTCCTCAGCCTTATTTTTTTATGATGCTGCATTCTAATTGCACACCAAAAATTTCAACATCTATGTCAGTTGTACATTATGGAAAAATGTCTTTCACTCTTTCTCCCCCTTGCCTTCTTTGATAGGTTTTCCCAAAAAATGGTTCCATGTACAGTAAGTTGTTCTGGGCAGTGCTCATGTTCTTGGGATATAGGCCAGCAGAGGATCTATAATATCACAGTGACTGTGGAAAACCCCCTGGGAAAGAAAACTGCCACAGATGTTTTTGATGTAACTCACAGAAGTAAGATCTTTTCTATGTCTTTGCTGAGGGTTTTCTGTTGCAGGCTTTGTCCTCTTGATTTTAAGATTTGAGTGCCCCAGTTTAAAGTATGGAAGTCCTCAATTTTTATCTTTGCAGTTTTGATTAGTTATCTGTCCTTCCGCTATATATGCTATATATCTCCTGATCTCTTCAGTTTTAGCTTTGCAAAGTTGTCTTAATGGTAAAAAACAGCTTCACTCCAAAGATCTCTTTTGGTTATTGAAATGACCCCTTAATGCTTCAAAATCCTCTGCCCTGGCTAAAATAGGTTACATTCAATGTGCTAAGTCCATTAAAGTTCTACTACAATTTTCTTTTTCCAGCTCTAGTGATTGTTACAGGTTAAAGAAATTGTATATAATATTTATGATGAATAGTGATTGATGCTAAATCCTGTATGTTTTCTCTGATCTTGGACATATTTACATAGAATTTTTCTGGATTAATGGATGTTAGCAAAAAAAGAAAAACTGAACTCCATCATTTACAATTCTGCATGTGGTAGCTGGGACCTTCTGTATCAGATAGAAGCTCCTTTGATTCTGAAAACTGTCAAGTTGTAATTCATGGTCCGTGAAGTTGTAAGATATGGGCCAAAGCTGTAAACCTACCACTCACCCGCATTGCCCTGTCTTAAAAATTCACTGATAGTATGGGAGATTTTGAAATTCGCTGCTCTTGCTGAATACTGCTAACAGAGCAGTAAGGGATCTAAGAAACCTTCTGGAAGTAGTGGCATTGACACTTTTTACTTGAGGGTAACTACTGGCAGGAGTCAACGGAAGAGTTGTGAATAGAGTTTCTGCTGAAGAGGCTGGATTCTGGGGTGTAGAATTGTGCCCAACATAACTCACCATGCTATGTCAGGAGCCTCCTCTAGGCCCTGGATTAGAGAGTTTTACTGGATTTTCAGTAAAAATCTGTGACTCTTTCTTTTCTTCCTGATGTTCTAAAATATTTCCAAGTCAGTACAAGGTTGGTTGTTTTTTTTTTTTTTTTTTTTTTTTTTTTTTTTTTTTGTTTTTGNTTTTTTTTTTTTTTTTTTTTTTTTTTTTTTGTGTGTGTGTGTGTGTTTTTTCTATCTTGTGTAATATTTATTTACATTTACATTCTGAAATTAATTTTTCCTAATTTATATCTGTTTCTCCTAGACTGGCAGAAAAATCAGTTTTTTTCACTTGCTTTTACTACTCAGCTAAAATACCTAAAAATATATTTCTTCTATATTTTATGTTTTACAAGAGCTAACTCAGATTTTCCATTGCCAGTTTATCCTGCTGCACCTTTCCAGCTGTGGGAAAAATGCACTGATACAGAAATCACTTTATATTGGAAACATAAAAATAAAGAAATTGAACTCTTTTGTCAGACTGAAGTGCTCCAGCCAGATGGGAGAGTACAACTGGTATGAAACCTGAATTTCATACATAAAAGCATAGCATGTATCTTTTTGACATGAGACTGAAAAATAACTCCCCAGCAATATGAATATACTCCAAAATCTTATGAGTGTGTTGATGTGTCAATGTGTCTTCTGGATTTGTTTCCTCCTGAGGTCTGCATTGATGATGTGGTCTGGGTAGGCAGACATTGTTGGCGCTAATTCACACTCCTAACACTTCTTATGCTGCTGGCTGAAGTGTGTGGTGTGACTGGTCTGCATGTGTGGCTGTGTCCTCTGCTGGATGGGTTCTGAGATTTCTTTT
>VZRU01012049.1:0-18111 GCA_013398155.1 Pedionomus torquatus | reverse complement strand
GAGGAAGAACTTAAAGGATAATGTTTTGGTAAGACTTGGGAGTACCAGGGAAAAAGAGATTTTATGTGTGGAATTTCTTCAAATAGGAGGAATCAATTAAAGAGTTTAGCCTTTCTGTACTAAACCATCTTTGTTTTATTGTATTTATTGCAGCTCCATCAGGGAAACTGGACATCTGGAGAGAAATTACACCAGTTCTGGGGGGGCGGAAGGTGACCTTGTTCTGGAAAGTAAGACATCATTATAGAAACAAAACCATGCTTGGAAAATTCTCCTTTGAACCTTAACAAGTTTGTGTGCACTTTAAAGTAATTCAGTATGAAAATGTCTTTCAAGAACCTAAGACGAATATTATATATATAACATATATGTATTGCATATATAAAAATGTATTTCAGAACCTATATAGCTATATGATGGTTTGCTGTCCTGGTATTTCAAACATATACTTCTGTTTTTCTAAGAAAAATTATATTCCTTTTACAATAAGACAAATCTCATTACTGATTTCTGCATTTCCACTTCAACCAATATATATGTATGTGTGTATGGAAGCAAGTGTTTATATTCTTACAGAAATAACACATCCAATTAGGTATTTAAATTTCTAAATGCTCCTCATATATTTTTTGTAAGAATTACTAAGTAATTGGTGTCTACTCCCATAACGTTTTGCCCAGCAAGCACCAAGTTTCCGAGCAAATGGAAGAAATCTTTCGTATGAAGTAACCTGGGAAAAAGTAGAAGATGGCTCTAAGCCTGAGAGCATCTCCTTTTCATCAGCCTACAACAGCACAAGCGTTTACATTGATAACCATTCCTACAGAATCAATATAATGGCAAAGAACAACGTTAATTGTTCACTTCCTTCAGTATTGATCATCCCTAGAGCTACAGGTAACAAATAGTAGGGATATTTTCAGTTAGATTTCCATTGTAGGAGTTTTGTTTCTACCTATTTTAAGTAAAGTGGTGAATTATTGAATTGGGGGAATAAATTAACCTAGCCTCTTAACTCACATCACTGTTATCTTGAAACTATTATGGTATTTTTGCCTACAGGGTGGTAACTGTATGTACATTAAGCTAAAGTGCCTTCACCCATCCTTTAAAGCAGAAAGTCTCTTTGGCACAGGGAGTCTCCACAGAGCAAAACACTTTTAGCCTTAAACTCGGGCTTCAAACCTGCTGCAGGTGCCTGACAGGGAAGTCCTGTATGATTAGCTTCTTGTGGCTTTCTGTTTATGACTCCAGGTTTTTGTAGGCAAGCTTTTAACTTGTCAGCTTTCAGCAGACAAAAAGATTGGCTGTCAGCATATGAAAGGTTCCATATGTCTGATAGTGGAGGAACGTGGCTGTTTTATTCTTGTTAGAAAACAATAGTGGCTATATTTATCTTCATTTGTGAATCTGACATCTCACACAGGAAAATAATAGGACTGTGTTTTCTTCTAGGCACTGAAGAGCTTAAAGAAGAAAAGGTTAACGGTACAGCTGATGGCATTTTTGTTTCCTGGGAGCCCAGACATGTATATGATAGTTACATTATTGATTGGTGTAACTTTCCGATGTTGCAGCCTTGTGATTTGCAGTGGGAGAGATTTGGGCCCAACACTTCCAGTGCTCTGATCAACTCAGGTGACAGTCAAACAATTTTTCTTTCTGATGTCCGTGCAGCAATCTTTCGTGCTGTGGGTGTTAATTTGGGAAACAAATCCTGTGGAGTATTGAAGTCTGTGCAGTGCAGGTGGAATTCTTCAAAGGCATGTGACATCATATTTGCCTAGAAAATAAGTTAGACACCAAAAATGTACCAGCACCATTAAGCCTTGGAAGTCAGCATAGTATTTTAGGAGAAAGCTTCCTCAGAGAAACTTGTACTAGCATCTTGAAGGAAGGTGGTGAAGTTAATGAAGGAGTTAAAAATCTTTTAGCAGGAGACATGCAAAATAGAGCTCTGCCTTAGACTTGGGCAACTTAACACCCACTGTGTAATGAGAGGTTTAGCGGTGTCAGTGCGACACAAACAGTGCATCTCAGCACCAGTCTTTGTGGTTTTTATTTCATTGGTGGCCATTGGACCTAAATCCTTCTTGGCTGTGTTAAAGTTGCTCTGATATATATGCTCCCCCAGTGGCAAGAATGTAGCCTTCCTGGAATCCCTTGAGCTGGTAGTTCTCTTTGGAATGAAATGTTTCAACAAAATTTGACTGAATGCATTTCAATGTGCAATAAAGGAAATGCCCTTCAATTCATACAAACCTATGGGAGTGTGCATTCTTACTGAAGGAGAGAGTGGTAACACCTGGAAAAAATGTTGTCTGGTTCTTCTGTGGTTTGCACTTGATTAATCTGAAGGGGAATGGATGTCAGTGAGGATAACACGCAATCCTGATGCATGGGTAGTATCTTCATTAAGCAGTCCAAAACATGACCTTTGCCTGTGCCAGAAACAGAAGTGAAATTGTCTTGCTCTTTGATGCATTTGGAGTGTATTTCTGTGCACTCATTTTGAGTCCTTCGGGGCAGCAAAAATATATTATGCCCCAGCACCCCAGTTCTCTCTTCCAGACAGAATAAATGTGATCAATTCACATCATCCACACTAAGAATTGTTTTACCCTGTGTCTCCTTCAGTTGCTTTAATAGCACATAAAGATTTTTAACGTGTTATAGACCTCTGTAGAAAGCAGTTAGGTAAAAGCAAAACAAAAGATGAACCATAACCTATTCTTTTAATCAGTTTTTTTTATTTTCTAGGTGCTTTTGTTCCAGGGGTGAGATACAACTTCCACATCTATGGGTCTGTGGCTAATAGAGCCTCCTTATTGGAGAAGAAGACTGGTTATCTCAAGGAGCTACGTAAGTTGGCAACGTGTTTAGGGTTTGTGTGTTTGCTAAAGTCATCTGTTACAAGCAGAAGAATTCCATGGGCTTCCTCCTGTAACTACCTAAAAATATATTTGCTGTGTTATTTCTGTATTGTCAGTGAAGCATTTAAAATAGTGCAGTTGAGGCCCTAAATTGAAGATATTTGACTAGTGCAGTGACCAGGCAGTTAATTGGAATGTTAATTAGAATAGCTAAACAAAGCTGTGATTAGCAGTCACTGCTTTGTATATAATGCAAACTGTGTGAAGCGTCTGTGAAATTCACATGTTTTGTGGAGCACTTTGGCATTGTTCAGCTTCTAAACACAAGCAAGATATAAACAGAAACACCACATGGGAATTCGGGCATTTTTTCAAGTGAGAAGATAAAAATTCTTGAAGAATAATGGCAAGTTGAACTTGAATTTCCCTTCTTCCAGCTCCTCTGCGTGACCCTACAGTGAAAAAAGTTGAACTGACTTCCAATACAGTAACACTCTTTTGGGATTATCATCTCACAAACGAGTCTGGTTTTGTAAAAGGCTACCATGTTTATGTGTCACCTGTACAAGAGGACTGCAGTTTGAAAGGATCCAAAAAACATGTTCTTCCAGGTAACTGAGCTCTGGGATTTAGGAAGTTATGTCATTGATATAGGGGAAAGACTCTGTGGCTGTTGTTGATCTTGCGACCTCTTACAAGGCAGATTGACTCATTAGGCTATTAAGAGGTTTCAATGTTTGCTGCTGTTGATTCCACTCTAATGCTTGAGATGTTAATGGGCAGAAGCATCCTGGCTTTATACACATTTATAGCCCCATCGTGTTGTCCATAGCTCCTTTTAACTCCAGTGTGACCTCCAGAAAAGGTTCTTGCAGTACTGTAGGAGCAGTCAAGTTTTTGCCTCTTGTGGTCCGAGTTCTGGCTGAATTTCGAAAACATCTGTTTGTGATCTACTTGGACGAGAGTCATAGGAAGCGTGTTAGTTTTACTACGATTTGGGGTATGTTAGAAACAGATGGGATAAAATTTATTTCCTTCAGAGTTGGAGCACTGTTTAAATTCCCCATTTAAATTCTTCTATAGTGAAAGTATTTGTGGCTGTGCTCTACAGTGGAGCTCCTTCAGCAGAACTGAGCTGTGGGGTGGCACAAAGCCATGTTTAAGCTTTTTTATCTGATCTTCCTGCTCCACACTGAAAACTGCTCCAAATGACTTTAATCCATTATAGTTTTCAGATGTTTCCAATGTGTTCAAAGTTATTTATTTTTTTCCCTTGCTTCTTCTTCCAGTTGGGTCATGTCCTGTACCAGATCCTTCTGCTGATTAGACTAGTACCAGGCTGAAAAGCTTAGTTTGAAGTGAAGGAGGCTTTAGTTCCTGTCAGAACTAAACCAACCAATTCAGATTACTTGCAGAATTATGGTACTTTTATGGTTGGAAAGTACCATAATTCTGCAAGTAATCCCAGATAGACGTTAAAGAATTTAAACTGAAGATTTCCTGCTTCCCTGTTTGTCTAAGCTAGCAGACAAAGGGCGTGACTGGGAGCAGTCACAAAATATGCTAACCCTTTTCTCCCTGGGGTCTGGGAGTTGCACAATAGGAGAGGCAAAAAAGTTTTTTTCAGGCAGAGTTTTTTTTTGCTTTTGGTTATCTCCAAAGAACTTGACCTAAGCTTAAAGGGCTACATGAATCTGCTGAAAAAGGAAATGGGAAAACCCAAATAGTTCTGTTAAAAAGCTCTAGTAGAATAAACAGTGTCAGCTTTTGACAGCAGTTATTAGGTGGTCTGCCAGAGGAATGGCAATGCTGTGGACAGTCTAGTAAGAAGGGATGTGAGTTCAGCCTAATGGCAATGAGTCAGGATGCGTCATCCTTCTCAGAAGAAACTGTGCAAATTACAAAGAAGGCGGGTTGCAAATGTTGTGTTATTTCTGTGCTCTAGGCACTGTTTTGGTCTTTTGTAACATTTTGGGGAGATGTTTCTGCAACCTTTCAAAACTCTGAGAGGGCTTATTGAGAAAGACGGATTGAGACTTTTTACCTACTGATAGGACAAAGGGTAACGGTTTTAAATGGAAAAAGGGTAGTTTAAGAATAGATACAAGGAAGACGTTTGTAATTTTTAGGGTGTGAGATACTAAAACAGATGCCCAGAGAATCTGTGTAAGCCCCAGCCTTGGAAGTGCTCAAGGCCAGGCTGGATGGGACTTTGAGCAACCTATTTTAGTGGAAGGCCCCTGCCCGGGGCAGGGGTGTTGGAACTAAATGGTCTTTACCATCCTTTCCAATCCAAACAATTCTGTGATTCTGGGGCGATTATTTAGTTATGATTGTATCTTACCTGTTTCATTTCAGATGATTCAGTGCTATGTAAATACACAATCGAAAACCCAGAGGAAAAGAGATACACCGTGCAACACCTCTTGCCCAACACAAAATACAGACTAGTGGTTAAAGCTTATACAGGCGGAGGAGAGACTCCCATTGTTAACTTTAGATACATAGATACACCGCTTAACTGTGAGTATTGACTGTGGAAAATTTGTCTTCTAGCAGAAAGATGGGATGATTTAAAAGGTTAGAATAATCTTCTGCTCTTGAGGGAAGGCATTTAATTCAATGTAAAATGCATTTGAGAATGCATCCAACTGAGAAACAAAACTTGCATACCAACATGGCATTTTGATACTTTTAAGTAGCTATGCTGCTTAGAATGAAAATAATTTTAGTTCCTTATTTGACTTATACATCTTTCTGGGAAATAGCTGAATATATGCATATTTGCATGACTAGTGAGTCCTGGTTCCTGCATTGGAGTTGCATTTAGACTTAACTTGTTTTCTAATATGGGAAAAACTAGACCTCTCTGCAAATTTCTGTGTGGACTCTTGAACTTCTAATACTGATTCTTATTCTCATCAGTCTTTAAATCGATTACCAAGTTAACTCCTTCATAAGTCAATAAGGGTTGTTGGCTGGAGTAATGTAGTTTGCTAACTGGGCAGATTTGATGATCAAAGCAGAATAGGAAATCACTTGTCTGTGGTTCCATTCCCTTGGAAATACCACACAGCAGTTGTGCCTGTGAAACTTATGATCCAAATGGGAGATGCCAGGTTTTGAAAAATCTGTTGGGGGTGAAGTAGGAAGGGGTGGACTTATGGACTTATATGAGGACAATTCACATTTCAGGCTAAGCAGAACAATGTCTAAGCCCTTGTGGCACCTTCTCAGAGGCACATCTGCCTCCTCCTCCCATGTTCCTGCTCCCATGAGTGAGCTTTCTCCTGCACAGGCACAGACGTTTGTACAGCCAGGCAGGGAATCAAAATGAGGGCTGAATTAATCCAGAAAAGATAAAAGAAGAATGTAACACATGCCCATTCCCTGCTGTGGTGTGTGGTAGGGACACAGAAAGTTGCTGGTGTAGGGCAGGAGCTCATGTGTCAGGGCAGAGGGAGAGCAAGCGCTGACTTGCGCTTCCCCTCAGCCTGGCTGTTACAGCCTCAACTGCTTGTGAAAACCGTAGCCCAAGGCTGTGACTTCCAGTTAGGAAAAAATATTGAGATTCTCGTGTCAGCATAAAACCTAGGAGAGCAAGAATGCTTGTCTGGTGTAGTCCATCCATATGGGTGACCGGAACAGATGTCCTCTCAGCATCTCACAGTAAAAATCTATCTTTGGGGATCTGAGAGAAAACCTAAAACAAATAGTTAAGTAACAGTATCGTTGTCTTAACTTTTGCTACCCTTATAGTTAAGATGCTAACATGAGGGTAAATTAAAAGAAATCTAGTAATTAAGTTTTGATCCAAAAACTTTCAGCTGTAGACCAGGATTGTCAGCCAACCTATCCTGCAACCACAGACCACACAGTTTTACTGATGAGTTAGTGGCAGGTATCTCACATGTGCTGAATGTTATGAAACTCAGGCTATGTTGACTTTAACAGGTGAGAAGCTGAAAACAAATATTTAAAGTATTTTTCTTTTACAGCAAACATGCTCTATCTTCTAGTCCTTCTAGTGATAGTGCCATCACTAGTAGCAGCTCTATGCCGCTGGAAGATGAAGTGGTAAGTTATAATGAATTTTTCTGTTGTAGACAAGAGAGCAAGACTAGCATAGTTTACAAACCACAGCTGAAGCTTGTTGCTTCCAGCCTGTTGCATGGCCTCATTAATTTTTTTCCTTTGGCTGTCCAGCTGTCAGCTGTGTGGATGTTCTAATGGCATTTCTGAGATACACATCATCTGCTGTTGTTTCTATACACATCTACATGTTTCTTCTGTTGGTTGAATATGCTTTGATAAGAGAATAAAGACGTCTTTGTTTTTCTCTTCTATTTCCAGGGTGAAGGAGTGCTGCTGTCCAGTAATACCTAGTCCTAACGAGAGCAAAGCACTGTCATTCAACGAGTTTAAGGTAAGAAGGATCAACAAAAATTTAGTATTTTTAATTTTTCCATTCTTTGATTAGTAAGGTTTCAGAAAAATATTTTCTTGTGTCAACTACATTTAAAAATGAGTGACAATAACAAAAATTAACACAATTTATTATAATTTAAAAAAATGATCTTAAAAAAGAAATCTCTAGGTTACTCTGACAAATTCCACATGAAGTACAGTTTCAGTTGAACATTCTGTACACATATTTTCCTTAAAATTCTGTTTAGTTATTTGAAAAATCTGTAAGACAACTCTGGAAGTGCTTGAGGTAATCACTCCCTTTTCTTTACTCTGGTCTCCATTAATTGAGTAATTTTTTTGATTCTCCTGTAGATCGGTTCTGAGAAAGTATTGAAAATAAGTGACTGCATTCCTGACACGCTTGCTGTGGACAATAAGGCTGAAGCCCAGAAATTCCATCGATGGAGCCAGTTATCTTCAACACCACCAGCAGATCAGATCAATGGTGGTGATTCTTCCTGGATTTACCCAAATGACGATGAAGAGAGAGACTCTGTATCCACATCAACACCTCAGACTTGCGCTTGGTTTGAAAATTTTGCTTATTCTTCTCATCTTGCAGCTGAATCCAACACCTATCAGATACGAGGGACACGAGCAGGAGGCGAGCCAGACCTGTCAGTGAGGCTGTACCAGCCCCAATACTACTTTGATGTTTTAAATGGAGATGCTGCCTCAACACCCAGAGACACAGCTGGCAGAAAGATTGGTCTGAGGTACGTTTCACAGGCAGCTGGGTGCTTCCTGGGGAGGAGGCTTTGATTTGCTTCCCTCCATTGAGTCCATTCCAGGCTTCGGTTACACAACACAAGTAAGAATTTCTAAAACCACAACTTCTTCTTTTGGTGAAGGCTTTCAGAAGACCAACTGCCCTGCTTCTGGTAATGCTGCAAAGGCTCTTGCTCCAGGACTAGATTTAACACTCTGATCTGTGCACGGCAGCAAAGTGCGCTATGGTTTCATCACAAGTTACAGGCGCTGCCTAAGATTTACAGGCTCTTTTGTGGCCTGTGTTTCATAGAACGTTAGATCACAGCAGTTTCTCGTGGCCTGGTTCAAAGAACTACTTACTACGCTTCGCAGAGATTAAGAGGTTATTCAGAAAGCAGAGGAGCAAGTCAAACGAGACGGTGGGTGGTTGCGCTGAAGGTGTGCAATTCACTTGCAATGTTCTCTGTGTTGTTACTGGGTGCTGCGGCCGCCCCCAGCCAGCGTGTGCTCTGCAGCTGGAGCACTGCCTCGGAACAGGAACACCGCAGGGCTGGGCTGTCCTGTCTCTCTTTCAAAATGACATAAGGAATCAATGTGGAAGGGTTACCTGCCTTCAGTGTTGGCAGTACTGAATAAGTGGAAGGACCCAGGAGTTCTCAATGGACCAAAATCCAGTGATCATCCTGCTTTTACTTCAGTACATTTTAACTACTCTCGAGTGGCAAAAGAGCACAGGAAACAAATTGTTGTAGTACAGGCCTCCACTAGTGGGTTGCTGCTCCCATTTCTGGTAACTGGTGCTCCTCACACTTCTGCCTTCTCTGCCTGGAAGAACGACCCTTTAAAATCCTAAAGAAAAATCCTCCTAACTGAACAAAAAAATGGGGGGAATTAAGTGGGTCAGAGCTGTTTTCCCAGCGGGACTGCTGTTTGCAGAGGTGTTGCCATGGCACTGTCTCTCTAGTTGTACAGGACAACTTCACTTCTTTTGACATTAACCCCTGCACTGAGAGCAAGCCCCTAACAACAGGTAAGCAGACACGGTAGTCAGGTGCAGAGGTGCCCGAGTCACATTTGTGAAGGACATCACGTTCAGGCTGCACATCATGCAGATATTCCAACATTGGTGTCTTTCTAAATACATTCAAATACAAACAGCTATCGTAACGCTCAGCATCCTTACAGTAGGCAGCTGTGAATCTGGTCATCCATTGTGAGTTTAAAAATTGTATGTGGGTAATGGAACAGAATAGTTGGAATTGTATCTGTGGTGCCCAAGGAACATCAAAAACTTCAGTTGTGCCCAACTGTGATGCTGTCTGGAATCTTTAGGAAATAAAAGAATTCAACTTAAGAGCACAGAATCAACAGTTCTCAAAAGGGAAAAAAAAAAACCTAACAAACTGAAGTGTTTTTTTACAATTTGAGCTTCAGCTAATTTGTTAAAATGCAGTTACTTATCTTCCTCATGTAGAACTACCTAATCACCCTCCATAAAAACCAAACGGCTGCAGGCAGGGGTTTGATAGGGAACCACATCCAGATTTTGTGCTGTTACTTGAAGCTGTTGTTGTCATGTCCCTGGAGACTGTACACAGGCCTTGGCTGGAGCAAGCGCTGGCTGCAGGCAGGGTGGAGTTTTTGTACCTTGAGAAGGCGAGGTACTAACACAAGTACAAACACGCAGGTGGCCACCGGTGCTTGGGGGCCTGTGCAGACAGTGCTGCCTCTACATGCAGGTCACGCACAGTTTTATCACAGCGTTGGAAGAACAAATGCAGTACGGCCCTTGCTTCCAGCCTTCAGTCAGCGGGGCAAGGACATGTAGCTGGTCGCACTTGGCCAAACTGCAGTTTGGCAGAAAAGAGGGAAGGGAGGAGACTGTTACTGCATGGCAACATCCCAAAGAAACTTCTGCTCCTGTTACTCTCCTTTGAGTTACTGTGAACTTCAAAGTTTGATACCACAGCATCTTTTCAATTTGGATCACTTCCTTCTCCAAAGCAATTCATCATGTCACAGTTTAAAAGCTTTACTGATGGAAAAAAGAAAATAAGCAGAAAGGAGCTACTTTGCCACTACCAAGCTTCCTACCTGTGCATGTCAAAAAAGGACTGCTTATTTAAAGGGATTTGAAAGGTACCCTAACTTAAAGCTAAGCAATTGTGTTGCAGGAGTCAGTCAAAAAGGTCAGATTGTGCCACAAAACATTTTAAATTTCAGCAGGCTGCAGTTCTTCCTGCCAGAGCGCAGTGCTAAGGAAGTGCACATTCCTGCTTTTGAGAAGGCTGTGGCCACCAGAGCTGTGCTGCAGTAGTCCAGCCCAGGGGGTGGAGGGGGACGCGCCTAACTGTGCCTTTCTGATGCTTGGGCAGGACACTTTGGCTCCCTCTGGTCTCTGTCTGGAAGTCAGGACGCACCGCCCTGGGCACCGGGCTCCTGTGGAGCCCTGAAGAAGTCCACTCCTCTCTACTCATAGACCCTTCTGGTGGCTGAGCCCCAGTAGCACACAAAAAGGGGATAGCATGGAGGATAATGCCTTCATGCCAGTCAAAGGGCACAGCCCAGGCACCACAACCCAAAAAGAAGAGAAGCACTTTCATGTGGGTGGGGAATCATGTTTAATTTTTATGTTGTTGGGTTTTTTTAAAAGACATCTATCTTGTGTTAATGTTTCAATGAGTTTAAAACTGTAAACTTCTGTTGTTATTTTTGTTTATAATTCAACTTTCACAGCTGTTGTTGAAATCCTAACTCTTAAACCATCACATAATGGAAAATTTTCGATTCTCAGTATCAGCATGCTGAATTTTTAAATTAAACATGGTGTACTAACGATTAAAGAGACCCCTTGTATTTTTATAAGACATCTTACAAAACATTAATGTGGAATATATTATTGACCCCAAAAAATTTATTTAGAAAGCTTCAGGTTGTTCTAGTTAATTAGTAACTTATGCATATAAGTAAAGTCCCACCCCATTTCTAGTGCTGAGAGCTACACATGAGACCAGAAACAACTCTAAGAAGTTTAAGTACATTTTATTAACAATGCATCCCTTTGATAAGATTATGCTTCAGGAGGCTTTTAATGCCCATTGACATGAACTGTACACACTATACAAAAGGAAAAAAAAAAAGAAACACAAAAAAATAAAAATCAAGGGGGGCAATACCATTTTGGGACAAGCCTCTGTTTAAATTATACACAGTTCAATGCAATATTCTTACAGAAAATATATAAATACTTTTTCTTTCTATGTTACAGGTATACAATATAAATCAATTTCAATGTCTGTTCAGTGACCTAGAAACACTAGAACCTCCGAATATGTAGCAGCGTATTACTAAATAAAAAGACCACATGGGACAGGGAGAATTAGTCATGAGAATTTCCTTGATCCCTTCCCTCCTCAGAGTGATTAATTTAGATAATCTCTTGTAATGCAGTTTTAGGGATGCTGACAGCCCAGTACGGGAACAATTTTTCAATTAAACCTACAAAATGTCTGCCTTCTGTGCTCTTAGACATTGCCTACTGTGCTAAAACACTCTACTCAGTGGCAAAATGGCGTGTTACACTTTTTGGCATAAATTACATTTCTCAAATAAAATAGTGTATTTTACAAAGCAACTCAAGCAAAATGTGCAATTTCTGCATGCTGTGGCATTGCTGTCTACCTATGTTACACTAATAGTCCAAAGAAAATCCATGTTCTTTCATTGAACACACAGATCTGCTGAAAGTGAAACTACCCAGGGAATCAGAATCAGGAGTTAAACAAAACCCAAGGAGATGGGGGGGCTTCTAGAAAAATACACACATGGTTTCTAGCATGTTCCCAAAGGTCTTTTACAGGTCTCAGATTTTACTCTCACCTTGTATACCTTTAATAAGCGCATGATAATGGAAGCATAACTTAAAACAAACAAACAAACAAACAAACAAAAAAACAAAAACAAAACAACAACAACAACAAAAAAACAAAAACAAAAACAAAAACCAAAACCCAAACAAGTTACAGGACCTGCTTTCAACTGGCTCCAGCAAAGCCCTCAGTAACAGGATTCCTGTCCAGCCCTGCCAGGAGGCGAGCAGAAACCTCGGAGATGCTCCGAAGCCTGGCAAGAATCCTTCAGCTGCCAGCGCTCACCATGAGCTCAGGTTCACTAACAACCAGTTTCCTGCAGTCCAAAAAGTCACATTACCAAGTCCAGGACACAGACTGAGAAGATACAACTCTTTCATGTCTCAGGAGGATTCTATTCCTAACTAGTTTTCAAATTGCTGCTTTTCTCTTCAGGCGCTGTATATTTGGGGTTTTTTTCAGTCTCTCACTGCAAATTACAACTTCCGTTCAAGACCACTACGTGTTTCAAGGCAAGATGACAAAAAGACAAGGAGGTTCTCGCTGCTGCCTCTTTAAATGTTTAAAGGCAGCCAGCCTCAGTGTCCCTAGCCACTGCACCCTACTCTGCCAAATACTGCAGCACTTCATCACTTCTTGGGGGAAAAGCAACAGACCCCAACACAAGCACATTTCGGGTATGGGCGTCAGGTCAAATGAGAGCTGCCAGATGAGGAAAAGCTACTGTTTCAAATACAGGATGCCAAGGGTCCCACCGCACAGGTCAGGCACCTCAAAGCCTGACCATCTATCTCCAGCTCCAAGCAGTGGAGACCAGTCCACAGCAGCTGGGAGCACTTGGCATCTCTGAATTTCAGGAGCTCTCTACAAAAAGACACTGCCAACACCCAGCAGTGTCCCTGCCCTCGGGCAGGTAGGGGGTAATCAGGAGCCCTAAAAGTCAAAGCTCTCTGCCCTGGGTAATGGGCGATCCCAAAAGGAGACCAAAGATCATCCAGCTGATGTAGCAGAGTAACCCTGACTGGTTTCACTGCTCCCTCCCTCCCTCCCACAAGAGCTGAGCACCTGCCTTAGCACAGTGTGGGTATTCAGGAGTTCTCTTTGCCACAGCAACCAGACTGTATTTGTATAGAGTGTAAGTGACCTCGAGGTGCTTTACCACTTCATTGCAGCATCACTGATTGTTCAGACTGGAAGAAAAAAATAAAAAAAAAAACCCCACAGAGTGGGTGGTCTGTCAGCGTCCCTTGCAAACCTTTCTAGAAGTGGAGGGCTTCTTTACTACGGTTAATATAAACACAATTTTTATTTACTACTGTTTTCTTTTGAAGTTTTATCAGGAGACAAATAAATCCCCAAACTTTGAAAGGGATATTTTAAAGCAGAAATCTATAGAATTAGAAATTCACAGTTTATAACCAGGCTAATATCAAATTCCTTCAATAACAGCATCCCTTCATTTGCCAATTAAAATTAAACATTAATGTGAGCTTAATGTAAATATGTAAATTAGCTCTAGAAATGTTGTATTATGTACAGTACAGACTTTACAGACATCCTTGATGCATACTTGTTGAAATCTACTGACACTCATACACTTATAGAAAAAAACAATAAAAAAATCACGTTGTACAACTGAATTTTCAGGCATAATTTGTACGTCAAGCTTCTGTCGTCACAGATCCCCAAAGAAGCAAGTACTTCAGAACACACAAGCATTTCAGGACATTGTTTCAGAAGTATATTGACATCACTTTTGCTTACTTTTTTATTATAATCAGAGGCCTTCCTATGGTGCTTTCTACAATAAGTGCTATGGGTTAAACTGGTAACAAATGAACAAAGGTGTTTTTTTTTTTTAAATACAGGTGATAAAACTTGTTTATTTTGTTTAAACTGCAGAAAAATAACATGGAGTTGTTTGATGTAACCCCATCTAGTTACTAAAACAAATCTCTTACACTCTAGCCTAACTGAGGTAGTGTTTGAAACTACTGTATGAGATATGCTAGCCCCATTTTGGGGAAAACTACATTATTTCCTTTGGAGTTTATACCACTATTTGGTCTACTGTGATTGACATTTTGGTTTTACAGAAGCATTTATTTCCTATGATCAGAAAAGTCCAATAGTTACCGGTGTGGTATGTTATCAGAGCATTTAATATATCTAAGCGTCAAGGCATGCTTGATTTGTGTCACTGACCACACGAGTTGAATGAGTTTCTTTTTGCTCCTTCTTTCAGTGGGAACCCATGAAAAGATAATCTCAGGAACTAAATTTTACTATGAGCAGCAACTTACAATCTGCTTTACTGGAACCTGATGGTCTGCAGTGCACAAAAGAACTCAGTGAAATGACAGCTGCAAAGCAGTGCTTATATGGCAAGATGAAATCTCCAATAAGTACAAATAAACTCTACATTTCACTAGAGTTGTGTTTTACTGTTCACAGGACCACTTACTGAAATTTCCAGTAGCATAGCTAATAAGAACCGAGTTATGAGCATCAGGATAAATTTCACTTATCTTCACTTAAGCATTAATCTGACAATTATAAAAAATGGTAAAAGTGAATGGATAAAAATACGTTCTACTTAGTACAGTCCAGCTGAATTATTCACCTATATCAAAATCAAAGGGTAATCCCTTCTATTACAGGCATTCTAACAAAGGTGGCCATGCTACTGTATATACACATTTGCATATATTTATATCACCTTCACATAAAGGCTTCTGAATCTTTAGATCCATGATAAAAGTGGGGGGAATACTTAATTCTTTTAAGCTTGCACTTACTAATTCGAAACCTCACTAGTAACATGATAGAGGCAACTTTCAGTCATTAACAGTTGCTGTATTATTCAACTTTTGCAAGTAGTCTTACATACCAATACAAAATTGTAAGTACTGCTGCTCCAAAATTTGGTACTTAAGGCTTTTCACTACAATTATTAAGTACTATTGTATACTTGATCACTCACCCATTGAAAGTTCAAATAAACCTTTGTTTTTATAAAAAAGCTGTTTTTGTGTAACTTGGAAAACACTCATGTCTTCTCACAACAGCAGCGATGATTAGATGTCTTCAACTTTAGTTTATACAATATTCATTTATCTGATATAAATCATGCTTCTTAAAGGATTTTAGTTAAGAGTAAGACCAACATTTGTACTATATGAGCATGAGTGTAGAAACTGCAAACGCATGCATTTCATTCAGGGAAAACAATCTGATTTCAGCATTTTAAGTTTAAATGATTCGTTACTTTTTAAAAATCAAACTGTAGTGAAAATCCTTAACTGGTTCAGATAAGGTACATGTAATGAAACTGGAGAGACTGCTAGTAGAATGACTTAGAACTATAGCAACATTAAAATAATTTAAAAGGAAGCCTCAGATTCACAGAGGCTTCTCTTTCTGTCTGAAGTTACAAACCCCCAAGTAGTGTTATAAACATTACAAAAGCCAACAGAGAAGGGCTGACGTTAATCCCCATGTGTCCACGTTTACAGTACAGCTCCCCACTGCTGGCAATGGAACGCACCCTCATCTCTCTGATTCCTGGTATCCAGGGATTAAAAAGCAAGGCATTGTTCTGCTTCTCTGGAACAGAATCGTAAGTCAATCAAAAAAGATGTCTCTGCGCGTTGTCCTGGTTTCTTTTAAATGCATGGTAGAAAATGAAATGAAAACTTGTGGAGGCGTTCAGTGCTCGGCTCTTGCATATACTGGTAATTACTATTATTAAAACTATGGTAATGTTTAATAAATCCCCAAAGGGCTCAAAAGACTGGGGCAGTAATTGGTTGAAGAAGAAAAAAGTTTTCAGTACAGTCTTCAAGGTACCAGTAGCTTCTGGAACGGTCTAGAAGATGATGCTCCAAGCTTTTTATCCAGTCAGTCAGAGGTTGTCAAAGGATTTCAGGAAGTCTATATGCAAAGCACTGCACGAGACAGACATCAGGACTCAGCTGACGTATCGATTACTGCTTGTTTTGCTGGTGTTGCTAAAATCGCCTCTGCTTCTTCATGCATCTGAAAGAACGAGACAGATGAAGTATTCACATTATTAGAGACTTGACTAGAGAAACGTCATTACAGGGTTTCCTTGAAGATGTATCTGTAAGAATCTTTTGTTCAGAACACAAAACCTTCTCCCAGGTGGCACATTTTGGTGTGTTCAACGCATTTGAACCCTCCACTTACTTGTAAGAACTGCACATCTTGAAACAGCTCCTGAATGAACCTTCGAGATGGAAGTCGAAATGTGCAATGTGCTAACAAGTAGGACACCTCAGAGTAAAGGCATATGTCATCGAATGCTTGGGGATACTTCTCCTTAATTCTGAAGAAAACAGAAAAACCAAGGTTTTCTAAATCTTGAACATATTTTTTTAAACTGTTCACAATTAGATTTTGATTGCATTATTAACAAAGTAGAACTCTTCAGTAATAGGCATAATAAATTCCAGATCTGATGAAGTGAGAAAATCAGAACAGATGTTATAGAAGAAATACGTATTAATGAGATGAAAAAAATATATAATTTTAAAGTTGTAAAGAAACACTGAGATGACCTCATCTTAAAATAATAAATGTAGAAACACAACAGTTTATCAAAAAAAATTGACATCCACTTCTACAGCGGTAATAAAAAAAATGCAGAAAAACTATTTTCATTATCTGTAAGCATTTTTAAAACTGACTATTTCTGCAGGGGTTTTTTGGTTTGTTTTTTGTTTTTTAAGCAATTGTACATCAGTTTTCAATGTCCAGAAATTAGCCCAGAAACCTACAGGTTTTATGATAACATTTGGTCCCTGGATTTATATTCCTATAGTTTAACGTGCTTTTCCCTACAAATTAATTCCAGTAGTTGCACTCTTGCTCAAAGCAGATTTGTGTTTCTTGGTAAGTTACTTTCAGTTTTTTATTCTGCTTCTCTGATAAATATTATTTGCAACAAATACTGAAAAAGGTTTATTGTATCTTTTTTAAAGATGCATGGTAATATCACTGCAATTTAATTACTGATTTTAGAAAGACTGAGGAAGAGTAAGAAATTAAAAGATGGAGCAAAAATATTACAAGGAAAATTTTTTGCTTTTACATTGCATTTAATCCCTCTATCTTATCTTCCTAACAATTTTTTGAGAAGCCAGAAATAAGGTGAATCACCATCCCAGAGATCTCAGACAACAGATACAACGAAGTGTTGCTGAAACATCTGAAACGTATTGGACTTACGTCAAGAGTCCAGTTTCATGACCCTTTGTTCCTACTGAACTACTCAAATTGATGACTAAACGTAAGACTTCTTTCCGCAGAAGTATTCTGCACACCGGCGTGTCATCTGGGATTGATTTTACTCCTGGAAAAACAAATTGAACAGTATGGAGTTTAAACAGAGAACTCTTTGGTTGTGCTAATTGTATGGCACGTGAGTCTGTTTTAGCATTTAGCATTTAACGCGCGAGCATGTTTTAGCATAACGCACAGGCACTTATGTATGTATTCTGAAGTACCAACAGATATTTCCCCTAAAATTAAAACAAAACAAAAAAATTCCTATTTTCAGGAATTTTAACATATAAAAGATTTCAAAAAGGTAAAGTTTTTCATAAAGGGAAGTACCCATGAGATTCAATTACAGCTCTGTCTCTACCATAAAATCATGTTGCAAACTGGGCAAGTGATCACCTGGTCCCTTCCTAAGATGCTGGAGAAGTTAGCAACCAGCTACTTCGTGCAAAATTACGACAGTCCGAAATGTAAAACACAAGCCTGAAAATGAAATGCCTTTCTCTCTAGAGAAATTGAGTATTTTCTTATTTTTTTTTTTTTTTAAATGAGCTATCATTAGTGTGGGGAAAAAAAAGCAATCAGTTTGCTTGCAGTGTTGGATACAGAACTATTGGATAGCCTACAGAAATTCTGCACAGCAAAAGGAAAAAAGTTTAAAACTATGTTCTCCCTTCTGCTGCAACCATGGAGAATGCAACTGCTTCCTCAGGTAACAATAAAATCATCCAAAGACTTTTATTGGGTATTTTTGTTTGTTTTTTGGTTCTTTTTCTTTTGTCAGATTGGGGTGGTGTTTTTTTCTTTTTGAGGGGATTTTTGTTTACTTGTTTTTGGTTTTTAAATAATGGGCATTACTGTCTTGTAGTATGTGTAAATGAAAT
>VZRU01012047.1:2791-13615 GCA_013398155.1 Pedionomus torquatus | reverse complement strand
CCGGGAGCCGGCGGAACGGGCAGAGGGGGGCGGGCTGAGGAGCCCCGGAGCCCCGGGGGAGCCTCGGAGCCGCAGGACAAGGGATGCGAGGGGGCAGGGATGGGGGATCTAGGAAGGCCGCGCGGCAGGGCTGGCGATAAGGTGGCCTGAGGTGTGTTTGCAGCTGCTGCGTTTGGGAGGCGCGAAGGGGGGCAAGGCGAGGCGTTGGCGTTGGTTCTTGGCTGTTGTCTTANGCAGGGCTGGCGATAAGGTGGCCTGAGGTGTGTTTGCAGCTGCTGCGTTTGGGAGGCGCGAAGGGGGGCAAGGCGAGGCGTTGGCGTTGGTTCTTGGCGGTCGTCTTAACTCTATGGCGTTGTTATTTCTTTTCCTTAGGCTGCAGAGTCCGTACTCCGTCCCGCTGGAGCTGCTCCGGCCTGTCTTGTCCCAGTGAGAACGAAGAAGAGGTTTTCTGTCCCTGAATGGGCCAGAGAACTGACCCCTGAGGAGAAGGAGAAGAGACTCAAGTCTTCAGGGGCAATATTTCCCGAGGAACGTGTAGAACGGACCTTCTACTTGGCCTGCACAGGTGGTAGAAAACGTGCTTTGGTCCCTTCTCAAGGGCAAAACTAACAGAAGGAGCAGCATGCAGCAGTTAGCTTAAGCGGTGTCACCATCTGCAGTGGGCTGAGTCGCCCGCTCTGCTTCCTGGCCAGCGTTGGTGGCCGCCCTCTTGGCCTCAAAAGCACGTCAAGCTGTTGGTCAATGCGGGGGGAGGTCGCGTTCTCTGCTCCTGCGCGTGTCTCACTCTCCTGTCCTGGTTTGTGTGGAAAAGGAGAGCAGAGAGCAGGGCCCTGTCACTGCTGACGAGCTGTGCTGAGCACACAGACAACTGCTGGTTTGTGTTACAAAGATTTTCAGGGGGGGGAACCTGCCACTCCAGCCCCTGGCAGCCAGGGTGCTGCCTCTTTGTTTACTTTGTTTTGTTGTTTTTGAGGCTCCGTGTTTCTTCTCTCTCCTGCAGGTGATATTATGGACCCGTACGTCCCTCCTGAGGGTGATGCCCGCTTGACTTCCCTGTCCAAAGATGGGCTGAAGCAAAAGATGGAGAAGCTGAAGCAGAGTGCAGCCTCCCAGTTAGCGTATGTACCTCCTTTGGAGTAGTCAGTGGTGCCAGAGTTCGGCTCGGTTCTGTCCTGCTGCAGCGAGAGGGTGTGTTTTGTTTTCCTCCCACTTTGTCCGTTGTTGCTGTTGGTTGTATTTTAGTGGGGGAGTCTCCAGTTCTCAGTTGCTCCTGGGGAGAAACTGGGCTTGAACTGGATAAGTTCTGGTTCCTCATCTGAAACACATGAGGTGTTTCCGAGTCGTTCTTTACTTGCTGTAGAGCTTTTCCTGTCTTTTCAGTCTGCGGAAGGTGAAAGATCACGATCCGGATTTCAGCACTAAAACTTTCCCAGAGAAGGCACAGGAGATATTTATCGAAGCTCACAATTGCCTGGCAAAGTAAGACCCTTCTCTGGCTGACGGGGTTATGTAGGACCTGCTTCTCTTTGCTTAGATGCTCTGGTTTTCCTCCTTGTCTTTGCAGTCCTTGTACCTCCTTTGCAGCAAGAACTTTTATTGTTTTCTGCCCCATCTCTGTGAAGAGCCTTGGGGACCTGGGCAGTGCCCTCTTGATAGCGAAAAGCAGGTTGTAGAAAACCTGTCTTGACCTGAGCTGCAGAGGAGACGAGCTGTTGCACCACTGGTGTTATCGGGGGGTGAGTGGGTGGTTGGTGCTGCTCAGAATCAACGCTGCAGGGAATTGTTTGGCTCCACATTCCAGTAACAGAACAGATCTCAGAACTGCGTCGTTCTTGGTTACGATCCCAAACATCAGTAACACACCGAGGTCAGAACTGGCCTCCAAAGGGTGGTGTCGTGCCTTTCCCTGAAGTCTTGTCAACCGGCTTGCGTTCATGTTCTGATTTCCTGCTGGGCTCACAGCTGAGAACTTTGCTTGTTCTATTTTGCTGGTGGTTTGTGTGTCCCCCTCTGGGTGAGCAGGAATTTGTGAGTAAAGTCTCTTTGTACAAGACGTGTGTTGGGGTAACTGGGTGTGCTTCACTTGCAGTTTCAACAAGCAGAAACTTCACTCCCTGGTGACAGAGCGCTGCTACCCAGTAAGTGTTAATGTGGCTGGTGTGGTCTTTGATCTTTTCCGTGGTCTCTAAGACTCTAAACTGATCATCTCTCTTGCTTTTTTCCTGGATACAGTAAAGACAGACTGAAGGGGGGGGAAGTACAAGTCTAAGTAGTAGCCAATAACTCAATGCTCCGTTACGTGCAGCAGTCTGCTTGTCATTCGATTCACAACCTAATGAAGTTGATGCTTTTTTTTGTTGTTGTTTTTTCTTTTTTTCTGCTTTGTAGGAAATGGTGCGTGGGAACAGGTACAAGACCATCCGGTGGAGTTTTGTGGAGTCTCTGGAGCCTCCCAGGGTGGTTCACGTTCGATGTGACAGCATCATCAACCGCGGCAACCTGTACGGCCAGGTGACGGTGCGGATGCACACGCGGCAGGTACGTCCTGGTGCTCCTGGTGTCTCCCAGCTGCCTCCATCCTGCTGCCGGCCCCGCAAACGCTTCTTGGCTCTTTTCACAGATGCTGGCCATCTACGACCGCTTCGGGAGGCTGATGTACGGAGGGGAGGAGGTGCCCAGGGACGTTTTGGAGTATGTTGTGTTTGAGAGGTACCTGGTCAACCCCTATGGCACGTGGAGGATGCACGGCAAGATCGTTCCGGAATGGGCTCCGCCGAAAGAGCCCATCATTAAGGTAATGCCACCAGGAGAAGGCACCGGCGCAGCCTGTGGCTGTGAAACGTAGGTCCCTGGTAAAGTCTGGGCAAACCCAAAGCTGAGCTTCCTGTAATGGGAAGATGGTGGATTTATCTATGAGCAGACCTGTTTATTAATGTGGGGTTAGTAGCACCTCTCATGATGGGTGTCACGACTGCCTGGTGCTGGGCTTAGCCCCCAGAGGTCTTTGCCAGTTGTGTGCTTCTGCCCTAGTCATGACCAGTAGCTTTTCTGCTGCTTCTGGAGGTTTTTGTGCCTGGTTGCAGCTGTGTTTTCTTCCATCCAAGTGTTGGATGTTGCCAGAGATTTGTATAACAAAAGGGAAAGCCTGGTGTAGGGAACTTGGAGCCATCGGTGCTGTGGGAACAATGAGTCCTTGTACCTTGAGAGAGAGACATGGATTCTGCTCTCAACGCAGCAAGTTGGGTTTCAAGCTGGCTGGTTGTTCCTGTACCTAACTCTCAGGTGTAATGGAGAACTTCACTGAAGTCTATAGGGTGTTTGAGGTCTCCATCTGGAAAATTATATATATATGTACACAGGCTTGGATGAGGATAAACTGGAAGCTGGAGTAGGAGGCTAAGGGGGTTTGGCACGTATGTGATAATTCAGGGGGTTGCTGCTCCCTGGCAAAGTGCTGGAGGTGCTGTGTCTTCCTCTGTTACTAAAAATGTCCTAGAGGGGAAGGAGGTGAGATCTGTGGTGAAGTATGAGGTGTGTCATCCCCTTCCCCCTCTGTGTCCTCCCCCACGATGCTGCCATCTGGTCACCTCCCTCTGCGAGGCCTTCGCGTTGCCAGAACCCCCTCTTCACCCCTTTTTCACCCTCTGCAGGGTGAAGAATTCTTGTTACAGCAGTTCAGAGCTGCTCCGTGTCGTACTGATTTCCTTCCTTGCTTTTTCAGACTGTGATGATTCCTGGCCCGACCTTGGATCCCTCACAAGAGTATGAAGAAATGAAGTAGGAAGTTCCAGAGCCCGTAGAGAGACGGCGGCACCCACGGCCCTGGAGGGACGAGGTGGAGAGTGTCTGTGCAA
Source organism: Pedionomus torquatus (assembly GCA_013398155.1). NCBI lineage: Eukaryota > Metazoa > Chordata > Aves > Charadriiformes > Pedionomidae > Pedionomus > Pedionomus torquatus. The sequence goes on along the minus strand of VZRU01012047.1, from coordinate 9,761 downwards.
GAAAGGGGTTGGATTCGGCTGTGCCCTTCCAGGGAGCAGTCAACAGAGAAAGTGGCTTCAGAAATGGACTCTAATTACTAAGAATATGTCTATAAAGGAGGGAGAGAGGTCTGGGAAGGGCGTTCAGATGAGCTCTGAGAAGAGCTTTACTCTGAGTGTGCTGCAGCTGAACCTTCTCCCTGTTTCTCTGAAGATGAGAAGTGTCTTCTCTTCAGGATGGCTCTCTCCGGGGTAACCTCTGTCCGGAACTTGCATTGTGAGAGCGCTTGGCAGCAGAAATCTGTCCAGACTTGGGGAATTTGGCACTTCCATGGAAAGTGTCACAGACCTTTCATTAAAATTTGCAGCAGTAGGTGTTGGCACTTGCTTTTCCTGTCCTCTCTCCCTCTCTGTACTGATCCCCAGCCTCTTTATTTTAACAGGAAACAGGGGAAAGCAGCGAGCTTTCATCTTTTTGACTTTAAATCAAGTTCTCCTGGGTGGGTGCTGCCATTGGGCTCCTGCTGAGCGGGTGCTTGTTGGTGGCCACCCCTTCCTCAAGGGGCTGCAGCACGGATAATTTAATGAAAATTAACGGGGTTTGTGTCACCTTGAAAGGCAGCGTCTCCCACAGCTGATGGGTTTGGGTGTGTTTGTTCCAGAGGGTGATGAATTCGGTGATGGGATGTGGCCAGTGAGCGGCTGGCACCATCCTGTGGACACGGTGACACTCGCACCGCGTCCCCTGGTGTTGCAGGTTGTGTGGGTCGGGGAAACACCTCCCCAGAGCTCACCTTTCTCCGTGGCTGGGACTAAGCCAGTGCCCTCTGCTATTTACTCCTAGCCACAGAGCAAAACACTCAGCAGGCATCAAACAACGAGGCATTTTCTTTTTAAAACGATGTCTTGCTTTTTAACTCAGCTTTTTTCTAGAGCTTTGGGAGAGTCAAGTGCGTTTTTCCCTCTTGAAAGAGATTTTTACGGCGTGTGCAGTGAAGGAGTTAGGGCTCCCTACGCTTGCGGAGTTGCTCAGCGTTTCTTCTGAATGATGCTCTTCTGAGAGGGCAGAGGATCATCTTCGTGCTCTTGTTAGGAGAGGAGCCAGCCACGGAATCCCTTTCATCTTTTTTTGGAAATCAGAAAGGTGTCACAATCTGTCTGCCTTGCCTGAAAGAACCTACTCTGTTGGGCTTCTGCCTACGCCTCCTCCAGGAGCCAGAGGGATTGGGTGCTCCAGCGTCTGCCAGTTGGGCTGGAGCTGAAATCCCTCAGCGGGAGCTGCCTGGCTCCTGGCTGGTGGGACTCGGGCAGCCTGCGTCGGGTCTGGACGTGACCCCACAACCCACGCCAACACACCAGATTCCTCAGCTCGGGCTGTCAACGAAAAAGAGCCTGTTTTCTGCTGGAGTGGCTGGTTTTACTGGAAAAAACGGCCTTTCCTTCCCAGTCTGGCAGCGCGTGGCTCCCCGTCTCCTTAGTCAACGTTCTTACCTCTGCAACTAAACCTCCTCTGCCCCTGGGTTTCCTTCCCAGCCTCGCTACCTCTTCCTTGAGCGCGTTCAAGTCTCTCTCACCCCATAAATCAGCCGCTAAATGTGCATTTTGTAGATAATACTCTTTATTTTCCGTATGTACACGTACTTACACGGTTGGACCGTCCTGTGACGTTCGGTGCTGAGGACCACGGACGCCCCACGGCAGCGCCGCTTTCTGGGGAGGGTGGAAGTCGACGCCGGAGGAAGGGCAGGAGCTCACAGGAACCCCCCTGGTTTAAACTGGGGGTGCTGGTGGTGCCGGGAGAGACCAGCCGAGCTGCAGGAGCTCAGGAAAGCTGTTTTCCTCCCAACCTCATTGCTGCCGCCCCTGGATTGACTCTCCCCGTGTTTCAGTGCCAAGGTGGCAGATTTTGGGGTGCCAGGCAAGCTGTGCCTCGCTGTTTCAGGGACACATCCTGAGGACAGGAGGACATTCAGTCCCTGGACTCCCTTGGACCCAGGGGACCCTGTGCTGGGCCAGGTTCCTTGTGGACAAGCAACGGGTGACATTTGCGGGCTGCTGCCCGGCCTGAGCGCCTGGATGAAGGCAGGAGGTGTTAATTGTCCCCCTCCCTGTGTAAGTCCCAAACCAAGCCTGGTTGGTGGCCACCGCTGGAGCCCACTGGGAGTGTGGCCGTGCCCTTGGCTTTGGTGGACGCTTCTGTCCCCGTCTGGGCCCTGCGGGTGGGCAGAAGACTCCAGCCCAAGACCTTCTGTTTGCAAAAGCCACGTCTGCACCGGGCTGGTGACCGGGAGGAGGGAGCTACTCGTCGTCCCAGGGGCAGACCTCGGCTTTGGTGTCACTCGGGTTGGCAGCCCTGGCTCTGTCCTGGGGGCTCGCTCTGGGGGGGGCCGGGGGGTTATCTGTGCTCTCCACCTCCCACGGACACACCTCGGAGTTTTTCCTCGTGGTCTGGCCGGATACCGGAGGAGCCTCTTCTGCTTCCCAGGGACAAACCTGGGCTACGCTGCCAGTTGGGCTGGGGCTGCTGGCTCCCCGAGGCGGGGGGCTCCGTGGGGGCTGGATGCCCGGGAGGATGCGGCACAGGGGCTTGTGCTCAGCCCCGCCGTCGGACCGGCTCTTGGGTTTCTTCTGCAGGGCTGGTGGAGACCTGGCACCGGCTCCTGCTGCCAGCTGTGATTTTCCTGTCCCTTTGCCCTGCCCTCTGTCAGCTCCCTGGGGCTGCACGCCTGGTTTGAGGCTTTCCTTCCCCGAGCCAGTGGGCTCCGCTGCTTCCCAGGGGCAGATATCGGATTTCCTGCTCTCCGTGCTGTCGGATTTTTTTGAGGACTCTTTCCCCATCGCGGTTTGCGGGGAGGGCTCCTCCGTGCCCAGGCTCTCCCAGGGACAGATGGCCTCGCGCTCGCTGCTGCCCTTCTCCAGAGATTTGGGGGCACTGGATTTTTTGGGGGGGAGGTTCGTCTGACCCGGGGCTGCTCCTTTCTCCGGCAGAGGAGCAGCCACCTCCCAGGGACAGATCTCTGCTTTACCACCAGCTTCAACTGCCGGGACCTCCCAAGGACAGACCTCTGCCTTCAGGCTCTCGATGCTCTGGGACTTCTTGGAAGGGGATTTGGGCAGCGCTGGGCTCCTGCTGTGGGGCTTTTCTGGTGTCTCCTCACTGCCCAGGCTCTCCCAGGGACAGATGGACTCTCGGTCCCCGCTTGATTTCTCCTTTGCAGATGTGCTCTCTCCAAGCCCTTTGCGGAGACCTTGACTTTTAGAAGGGCTTCTGCTCCCCGTGGCCCAACCATCTCTGTCCTGTCTTGTTTTCTCTTTGCCTGATGGTGGAGCAGCCACCTCCCAGGGACAGATCTCTGCTTTATCGGTCGATTCGAGCTCTGGGACTTCCCAAGGACAGACCTCTGCCTTCAGGCTCTCCACGCTCTGGGACTTCTTGGAAGCGGATTTGGGCAGCGCTGGGCTCCTGGTGTGGGGTTTTTCTGGAGGCTGCTCCATCCCCAGGCTCTCCCAGGGACAGATGGACTCTCGGTCCCCACTTGCTTTCTCCTCCTTTGCAGATGTGCTCTCTCCAACCCCTTTGCACAGACCTTGACTTTTAGAAGGGCTTTTTTGAGCCACAAACAGACCCTCCTTATCCTGTTTTCCTTTCTCTGGTGGTGGAGCAGCCCCCTCCCAGGGACAGATCTCTGCTTTGTCCATGAGCTCGAGCTCCTGAGCCTCCCAGGGGCAGACCTCTGCCTTCAGGCTCTCCACACTCTGGGATTTCTTGGAAGGGGATTTGGGCAGCGCTGGGCTCCTGCTGTGGGGCTTTCCTGGTGTCTCCTCGCTGCCCAGGCTCTCCCAGGGACAGATGGCCTCTCGCTCGCTGCTGCCCTGCCCCAGGCATCTCACGGGGCTGGCCAGCGCTGCCTGGCGCGTGATGCGCTTCTCTGCCTTTGAAGCCCCCCCCAGACCCCGCTTTGCCTTTGGTTGATGGGAGGGAGGTGCAGCCGCTTCCCAAGGACAGATTTCTGCTTGATCGGTGGCGTCAGGCTCTTGAGCTTCCCAAGGACAGACCTCTGCCTTCAGGCTCTCCACGCTCTGGGATTTCTTGGAAGGCGATTTTGGCAGCGCTGGGCTCCTGGGACGGGGCTTTTCTGGAGGCTGCTGCATCCCCTGGCTCTCCCAGGGACAGATCTCCTCCTTTATGCTCTCTGCGCTCTGGGATTTCTTAGCGGGGGCTTGCAGCATCTCTGGGCTCTTCGTGCTGTACCCCAGAGAGGAGCCCTCCGTGTCTGTGCTCTCCCAGGGGCAGATGGATTCACGGTCTCTGCTCGGCTTCTCCTCCTTTGCTGACGCGCCTTCTTCAGTCTCTTTGCGGAGAATCCTGCTTCTAGAAGGGCTTTTGCTTGCTATAGACAGACCATCTTTCTCCTGTCTTGATTTCTCTTTACCTGGTGCTGGAACCTCTGCCTCCCAGGGACAGATCTCTGTTTTGTCGGTGACCTCGAGCTCCTGAGCCTCCCAAGGACAGACCTCTGCCTTCAGGCTCCCCGTGCTCTGGGACTTCTTGGAAGGGCATTTGGGCAGCGCTGGGCTCCTGCTGTGGGGCTTTTCTGGTGTCTCCTCGCTGCCCAGGCTCTCCCAGGGACAGATGGACTCTCGGTCCCCGCTTGATTTCTCCTTTGCAGATGTGCTCTCTCCAAGCCCTTTGCGGAGACCTTGACTTTTAGAAGGGCTTCTGCTCCCTGTGGCCCAACCATCTCTGTCCTGTCTTGTGTTCTCTTTGCCTGATGGTGGAGCAGCCACCTCCCAGGGACAGATCTCTGCTTTATCGGTCGATTCGAGCTCTGGGACTTCCCAAGGACAGACCTCTGCCTTCAGGCTCTCCGCGCTCTGGGACTTCTTGGAAGGGGATTTGGGCAGCGCTGGGCTCCTGGTGTGGGGTTTTTCTGGAGGCTGCTCCATCCCCAGGCTCTCCCAGGGACACGCCTCCTCCTTGACGCTCCCCGTGCCCTGGGCTTTCTTGGGCTCTGCTTTTGAGCTCTCCAGGCTTTTCCTTATGAGCTTTGCAAAGCCCCTGCTGTCCTTGTGCTCAGGCCGACGGCCACCCATCTCTGCACGTCCCGGCTTATTTTCCCCTTTGGAAGTCCCACACGTGTCCTGACTCGGTCTCTCCTTCCCCGATGGAGCTCCAGGCTCTTCCTCCCGAGGGCAGATCTCCGCTTTAGGAAGCGGCTCGTCCTCCTCTTCCCACGGACAAACGTTGGCCTTTTTGCTCCCCGTGGTCCCCGCTTGCCTGGATGCTGCTTTGGGCAGAGCTGGGTGTTTTGCCACGAGTCCCGTGCCAGGCTGCTCTGCCCCTTCCCTGGGGCTGGGGGCTCCTCGCTGCTCGCCCCCCTGGTCTGCAGCCGGAGCCGCGTCTCTCCTGCCCCCGGGGGCTGCTCTCTGCGGGGAAACCCCATTTTTCCCTTGGGAAATGTCACCAGCATCAAATTTTCCCGCATCAGGCAAGGCTCTTCCCCTTTCCCAAGGGCAAACTTCTGCATCGCTGTCAGCTCCGGCCACTTCCCAGGGACACACCGAAGCCCGTGGGCTCCTCGAGGACACTTCTGGCAGCTGGGAGCTTCGGGGGGCAGGTTTGGGTGGGGGTCCCTCGCTGCCGGTGCTGCCCCAGGGCCGGCCGGGTGCTCGCAGGCTGCTCTGGCTCTCCTGTGCCCGCAGCAAACCCAGGGATTCGGGTCTGATGCTCCTCACCCGCTTGCCCAGACCCTTCCCCTCCCCTTCTTGCCTCTCTCCCACCCGTGGAGCCCCCTCCGTGTCCCAGGGGCAGATTTCTGCTCTGATGGTCCTTCCCCCTTCCCCACTCTCCCACGGACAAATCTCAGCCGTCCTCGAGCCGTCCGTCTCCGAAGCCGTTTTGGGCAGCTCTGGGGATTTTGCCGGTGGTTTCTCCGTGCCCGGGGGGCCGCCGTCCCCCTCGTTCCCACCCTTCCCTGGGGCTCTGTCTGCTCCCCAGCGCTCGCTCCCGCTCTCCTCCCAGGGGCAAATTTCTATTTTAATTCTGGAATCGCCCCGCTTTTGCCCAGGAGTGGCCTCTGCTGCTGTGCTGCTGCCTTTCCCCACCGCAGCCGGGACCACCTCCCCCCTCTGGCTCTTGGCAGGGACCCTCTGGGTGCCCCAGCTCCCCGTGGGACCAAGGGCTTCTGGCTGCCCACCCCCCTTCTCCAGCCCCTCGCCTGGGCTCTCCCTGCCCCACGGGACCCCCCCGTCCTCCCAGGGGGCGATGGCCTGCTGGCGCAGCAAGGCTGCTTTTCCTGCTGGGACACCCGGGGGTCCCGGGGGACAAACCTCAGCCCCCGGCTCCTCGGCAGCAGCTGCCCCTGCACCAGCGGTGGGCGGGTGGGAGCTGCCCGTGCTGGGTTCTGCATCTGGCTGCTCCACCTCCGCGTGGTCCTGGGGTTGGATGGACCTGGCTCCCACCTCGAGTCCTTCAGCTGGCCCGGCCACCTCTTCTTTCAGTGCCGTCAGCCTCACCGTGGATACAGGAGCATCCTTCCTTGGACCCTTGTCCCCTCCTTGGGGACACGCCTGTGCTTTCCCGCTGCCAGCCACCGCTGGGGTCTCGTGGGGATGTTCAGCTCCTTCTTGGTGGCCGACCCCAGCATCCGTGTCCGCTTGGGGAGCACTGGGCTCCTCTGCCACTTCCTCGGTGTCGCCTGTCCCCAGGGCTGTCCCGTCCCACCGTCCTGCCTCTTCCCCGCCGTACCCCCAGTCTGCGGCTTCCCTGGCGTTGTTGTTGCGCTGGCGGGGGCCTGTCCCCCCCTGCCACATGGGGGGCTCGCTCCCGGGCCTCCGCTTGCTCCACTCGGGGCTTTTAGCGGCGGGGGCTCGGCTGACACCCCCGAGGGACACGGCTGCTGTCCCTGCCAGGCCAGGTCTCTCCCTCCTGCTGCCCCCCTCCTGCTGGTGCCCCCTCTTCCCCAGGCTCCCCTCACCCTCGCTCTTCCCC